>KK114011.1:12727-84250 GCA_000611955.2 Stegodyphus mimosarum | reverse complement strand
TTTGCTTCTCACCTAGAAGATCAATTTTCGCCAAATTGCTGGCCCATTGATGCTAATTTTGAACTGCAGACGCTCTCCAAAGTGAAGAACTGGCTTAATTCACATACAGCTAATAATTTAATAAAGCTTGCAACTCCATCCGAAGTTCAGTCTCTCATTAAAAAATTAAAGACCAAAAAAGCCCCAGGGCTTGACGGCATCACAAACACTGCCATGAAAAACTTGCCTATCAACGTTATATGCAAGATTACTTGTATCTTTAACGCTTGCATGACTCAGTCTTATTTCCCACAGCAATGGAAGACTGCCAAAATTATAATGATCCCCAAACCAGGAAAAAATCATATGCAAACAGAGGGTTTTCGACCTATTAGCCTGCTGCCTGGATTATCTAAACTTTACGAAAGAATTCTACTTGCCCGTATGAAAGTGCACCTCCAAAAGCTAACACCGGAACAATTTGGATTCCGTCAACATCTATCAACCACCAAGCAATTAGTAAGAATTACTGACTTTGTGGGACAAGCACTTCATAACAATTTAAACACAGCTATCCTCATGCTAGACGTGGCGAAAGCTTTCGACCGCGTTTGGCATGAGGGGCTAATTTGCAAATTGATTGATCTTGATTTTGAAAGAGAACTCATCCTTGTGCTACTTTCTTTCATTTCAAACAGAACTTTCAAAGTCTCCGTTGGAAACTCTCTCTCTACTAAAAGAATCATGCTGAGTGGCATTCCTCAGGGATCGGTTTTAGGTCCGATACTTTACTTGTTCTACGTGGCAGATTTCCCGAAAATCCACTACAATAGTAATGCAATACTTGCATGCTATGCTGACGACACTGCTGTTGCAGTGAAGTCAGCGAATGTTAATCATGCAATCAAAAAACTACAGGAAAACGTCCCTTACATTGAAAACTGGTGCAAACGTTGGAAAGTGCGGATTAATGCACAAAAATCGCAACTCCTTATTGTCAGGAAAAGAAAGAAGAATGCCCGCCTTAAAATGGAGCTATTACTGTTTAACGAACCCGTGCCAATTGTCAACAAAGCTAAATATCTTGGCATAACTATCAATAATAGACTCACGTGGACTCCACATATTGAGAATACTCGTAGCCATGCGCTAAGAGTCATGAAATGTCTTTACCCAATTATCGGAAAATTTTCGAAACTGGATCTGTATAAGAAAAGACTAATTTATCTTAGTACCATCAGACCAATTATGACATATGCGGCGCCAGCCTGGGCTACCGCCAGTGAAAAAGATATAGAGAAACTTCAAAAAGTGCAGAACAAGTTTCTTAGGATTAGCACAAATGCCCACTATTATGTCAGAAACGAAGTATTGCATAAAGATATGAAAATTGAACCACTAAATCAATTTATTCGCAAGATTAATGCAAGTTTCTTCAAAGGTGCGTTAAATTGTGAACATCTTATGAACTTTAACTTGTTTCACTACGAGATACTTGCTGAAGATAGGTTTCTCAGGCCTTACGCTGCTTACCTGATTAAGGAAAATCAAGACTTTCCCACTTAATTAGAGATTATTAAATATTGATCTCGATAGTATTTCAGAGATCCAAACTCAAGCAGCAAGCGTCTGAGCCTGAACTTGGGTGAGTGACTACCCATGTGACCTACAGGCTAATCTTTCCATGTCTTGTGTTTATCTCCTGATGGACTTGGACTAATGTACATATGTAAATAATATAGAGGACTGGTTTATGCAATTATTTTACTATTTCTACTTTCATGTATGTTTTATATTTTATTTAATTGCAACTTTGGCGAAGTATTCTTTAGAAGATTCGCAACCAATGATAAGTCAACTTCCAGCCCACGTGACAACTGGTCACGCCCCTTCACCATTAGCTCCTGCCCTTTTGGACTCACGCTTCGGACAAATTCTCTCTTCAGCGCCCACAGTGCAAACATCTGATGACAGCCGGAACACATCAAGCATAATGCTTGATAATCTCGGCATAAGTGGAACTTGGAACTTGGATAATGCAGAAAACTAATATTGAAAGTACGTAAATAAAATAATTGTGCGTATAGTCCATTATGGCGATACCAGGCACTAACTTAGTGGAAAAAAGGCGTAAAGTCCTAAAGCTTTACCAAGCGTGAATATTTACATATATACATGATGCATTTGAATTTGAACATTACCAGTTATTGTTATAAAAAATGGATCTGGGTCTTTTGTGCGGTTGTGCAATTTTATAATCGTAGTTACCTAACTTTCTGATGACATTATAATTGTATGAATCTGATTTTGAGTGAAATTTATTTGCGATTTTCTTGATCTCTTCATTTATTGTATTTATTTTTATGCTATTTCTCATGACGGTGTTCCTGACGAACCAAGGTGCGTTAGTAATGATGCGGAGGTGTTTATTTTGCTGGATTTGCAGATTTGTTCTATTATTTTTTGCTGTCGCTGCCCAGGCAGGAGCTGCATATAAAGTGATTGGCCTTATAGCTTGTAAATAAAGAAGCCTTTTTGTAGCAAGAGACAATTTAGAGAATCTATTTAATAGTGGGTAAAGCGCCATGAAGGCCTTTTGAGCTTTTTCTTTGACATAATTTACATGATTTTTGAAGGTGAGTCTGCGATCTAACATTACTCCTAAATATTTGTCATTATTATTGATGGGGATGATGGCTTCGTTGATCTTGATTTCTTCGTAGTTTCTTCTGGGTATGTTCTTATTAAAAATGACCACTGTAGATTTTTCGGGATTTATTTTTATTTTCCAGGTCAGGTCAGGTCAGGTCATTTCCTAGTCCTTCAGTTCCGTTCCAATTAAGGAACACTACTGAACTTTGCATAAGTACAATTTTAGTGTTTGAGTGCGACCTTTTCTTAAATAAAAAGGCGTAAATAGTTAGATGATACTGATGTTAGGAAAAGGAGGTCCTGATGTTTAGTTGTATTTCTTAGTTCTTGGCGAAACACCCAGCGATGACATGTGACTGCTTAGGAATAGCTGATTGGCTAGTGAGATGCCATAAGAGTTCATAAGTTTTTAAGTGTTAATGCATATAAATCGGTGGTAACTTTTAATAAAATATTCTTCAAATCAACTCAGCATAAGTCCTTTATAAAGGGAAAAATAAGATATTGTAGTAGGAGCTTATGATTAATAAGCGAAAATTAATTTTTCTCATAATGTGGGCGTGGCCTATGTTGACCAGTGACTGTTCATACTTGTTTACTATTTCATGAGTAAATCTAGTTCTGTACAGGTGAGATGAATATGGAATTGTTTAGTTTCACAGTAGATGCATATAAGTAGAAATAATAAGTAAATATTTAAACACTGTTTCCTAAATCTTGATTAAATAAGTAAGTTTTTTCTATATACAAGTACACAAAGTTCAATCTTTGCAAGGATGTACACAAAGTCTATGTCTTTGCAAGTGATGCTTAGATAGATATGAGAACATTTTATGCAGTAACAGTGAAACAAAATATTTTTGGTTAATAATGAGATGATTCTAGAAAAAATATATACAAATATGAGCAGGTATTACCATAATTCATTATGATGTATGGTTCTGGGTCGTTTATACTTTTGATTTACTAGATAGTCATAGTTTCCTATGTTTTGAATTACTGATGAAGGATGGCTGCTTAGCTTTTCATAAAATTTGAAGACTGTTTTTAGAATTTCCTCATCAATTGAGTTAATTTTAGCATCATTTTGTAGGATCTGGTTTCTGATAAACCATGGTGCTCCAAAGATGGTTCTAATTATCTTATTTTGTAAAGTTTGAAGCACTTTTCTGTTGGTTTTAGCTGTGGCGGCCCATACAGGGGATCCATATAACATGACTGGTCTGATTAACTGAAGATAGATGATGATTTTAGATTGTAAATTAAGATTAGAATGCCTGTTGAGGAGTGAGTAAACACTCATGAAAGCTTGCATGGTCTTGATTTTTGCTTGTTCAATATGTTTTTTGAAATTTAACTTATGATCCAGGACTATGCCAAGATATTTAACATTATTAGTTCTTTCTATTACTTCATTATTAAAGTTGATGGATTCAGTGGCAGGAGTTCTTATTGTTCTTCTAAATATGATATTTTTGCTTTTATCAGAATTTATTTTCACTTTCCATTTGATGAACCAATCATGCATGTTATCAATAGCATTTTGCAGTTTAAATTGAGCATAGGAGGATTGAGAGTGTTCTTTCTGAGAGATAACTATGTATGAGTATAATGATAGAACTGGGAAATTTATATTGTATAAGCTTATAAATAAGGCCAGTGTGCCATACCTTATCGAAAGCTTTTTCAACGTCTAAAAATAGAGCAGCTACTGACTCTTTTTTATTGAAGGCTTCTCCTATTTTTTCTGTGATTCTAGAAACTTGGTGGATTGTGGAGTAATGCTTGCGAAAACCAAATTGGAATGGGTTGATAATATTATTTTCTTCTGTATGCTTTAGAAATCTATTGAGAATGATTTTTTCAAGTATTTTTGACATGGCTGGGAGCAGTGAGATGGGTCTGTAGCTTGTGAGTTCATATTTACATTTTCCAGGTTTCCTGATGACAATAATTAAAGCATGTTTCCAGATTTTAGAGTAATAATTCAGCCTGAAGCAAGCATTGAAAATATTGACAAGTAAAATGATGATCTTCTTAGGGAAGTTTTTAATGGCTCTATTACTGATTTTATCAAATCCACTCGCCTTCTTCAGATTAAGCTTGGCAATTATTTCATTAACTTCTTTTGGAGTTGTGGGAGGATTGGGAATATTTTTGTTAATTTGAAGGTAGTTGTTAACATGACTGATGATACTTGAATCTTCATCATGATTGATTTCATTTGGTGTGAATTGGGTTTCAAGATGTTGTCCAAATAGATTGGCAATATCTTGAGGGTTATAGTATTTAGTATTATTATAATTTATAGGTCCAACTTCAGTTTTGGAATTTCTGAGTGATCTTGCAAGTTTCCAAATTGAGTGATCAGTATGCGAAAGCTTATCTAAGAAATTTCTCCATTTTTCATTTTTATACTCATAACATAGTTTTTTAACATTTCTGCTTGCATGATTGTAGTTAATTTTATCAGTTGGATCCAGAGTCCTTTGCCAGATTTTTCTGAGCCTATTTTTTGCTTTAATTTGGTTTTTGATATAGGATGGTAGGGAATGATCATTTTTACTTGCTTGGCTTGTAGCTTTATTGATGGCTTCAGTAATTTTGTTGTTTATGTTAAGTATTGCATTTTCTATATCATTGGCATTTGTAAGTTTAGCAGTGGCATTTGAGTTATGATCAAGATAGTAGTTGAAATCAGACCAGTTGATATTTGATGGTAATGGAGGTAAAAAGTGCTTGATACCATGCAAAATAAACATAACAGGGTTATGATCAGAATCCAGATCCTTTAGTACATTTAGTTTTGGAGCTTGAGTGGCGTGGGCGTGGGCGGATTAGTTTTGATTTTAGGTAGATTATTTGTGATGATTATATCCAGAACATCAGGGCTATGATTACTAATATAAGGATAATGGGTTGGGTCATTTGGAGCATGAATAGTAATAGTTGAATTTAGCATATAATTGTAGAGGTTTAATCCATTATTATTGATGAAGTTGGAGTTCCAGAAAGTGTGTTTACAGTTCAGATCCCCTGCAATTATTGTGGGATAGCCTAGATTGATGATATATTCAAGTTCTGTAATGTCAAGTATATTGTTAGGTGGTTTATAGATTGAAATTAGAAGGTAAGGATTGCTATTGTTGCTGTAGAATAGGCATCCGCAGGCTTCAAAACTATTAAAATTTGGAAGTTGATATTCAGTATGCTTCATGGAGTTTTTGATAATAACCGCTGTTCCTCCTCCTCTGTTGTGAAGTCTGTCATTTCTGTAAACTGTATAATTAGCAATTTTAAATTTTTTGTTAGGCTTGAGATGAGTTTCATTTAATAACATAATATCTATATTGTTGGTTTGAAGAAATTCTATAATCTGTAGATGCTGCTTGATGGCTCTGTTGCAATTGAAATAGACTATTTTGGCATAATTGATATACTGTATGTTGATTAAATTACTGGGATCTGAATTGTTATCCATTGTTTATTGTTTCGTAGATCTTTAATGCTTCGAATGCTACTTGCATTTTTTCTGGAATAGACTTGGCTTTTTTAAAGTCATCATATAAGTCATAAATTGATGCCATGAAAGAGATAAATTGGTTTAAATTTTCATCTACATGTGCTTTTGATTGAGTTGTATTTTCAGTATTTATAAATTCTGCGTTGATTGAGCTGCTATTCATTCTTGTTTGGGAGATGGTGCTTTTTAAAGCTGTGGCATAGCTTTTCTCAGTAATATTAGAATCATTTTGCTGATTCGAATCAGTAGAGTTAGGATTTGGCTGTTGATTTATAGAAAATCTGTTTTGGCTAAGATTTTCTGTGGTTGATTTTGCAATTATATTGGCATTATTATTTTTAGTGCTATTATTAGTGTTACCAGGTCTCCTGGGGCATAAAATAGAGGATGCTGGGTGAGGTCCCTTACATAGGACACACACAGCATTAAAATTTAAAGTGTCCTTAAAAGGACATTCATGTTATCTGTGCTCCTGAGCACATCTTACACAGCGTGCAGCATTATGACATGCACGTTGTGTGTGATTATATCTCTGGCAATTATAGCATTGTGTGGGGCCTGGTTTGGATTTATACAATACAGTATTTATCAATACGGAAAAATATTATAAAAAATACAACTGTTAAACCTGGCCTCAGTTATGCTCAGGCATTAAAGCCTAGCGTCCCCACTCCCAGTAATAGAGTTATATCTGCCACTGTCAATGTTGATGATAGTAATATAAACCATGTAAATAATACGAATAATGTAAATGTTGGTAATAATATTCAACCGCTTACTGCTGCACAGGTTGTCGCATCGGGCCCCAATACACATAATATTGGGCATAATCCTAATAATGTGCAAAACACCAAATCTCAGAAAACTAAGTCTGGTTCGAACAGTAATGCTTCTGATATATCAGAGCTCTCTTCACCATTATGAAGGAGATCCAAGGGATGTTTGGATACATTCTGGGCAAAATTATTGCCATCTATAAAAGAAAACTACCCGCGTTACGCCAATGCGACAACCTGCTAGATAAAATGCAGGTATTACATATGATTTTTGAAGAAATTCACGGGCTATCTAATTAACTGTTTTATGGCCTGTG
Source organism: Stegodyphus mimosarum (assembly GCA_000611955.2). Taxonomy (NCBI): domain Eukaryota; kingdom Metazoa; phylum Arthropoda; class Arachnida; order Araneae; family Eresidae; genus Stegodyphus; species Stegodyphus mimosarum. The sequence goes on along the minus strand of KK114011.1, from coordinate 77,003 downwards.
GATTTCGAGTAAATACTTGGAACGCAAATGGTTTAAATCATAAAATTCATGAATTACGCATATTTGCAAATGAGTATAATCCTGATGTATTGCTCCTACAAGAACACAAGCTTGGTTCTGGAGTTTCCTTTGAAATTGCAAATTACGTGCTCTATCGTCTTGACCGCAGACGAACCACTGCTCGAAACCCTGGAGGGTGTTTAATTATTCTTGTCAAGCGCTCCATCCCCCATCACCACACGACATTGCCACAGCTTTTAACCTTAGAGGCTCTAGCTATCACTATCACTCCACTCACTACACGACCAGTCATTTTTGTCTCTGCCTATGTACCATCCAACAGCAGATCACATGCTAATATTGTGCACGATTTTGAAGCACTAGCAAACCTCAACAATAAAGTCATTCTAGGCGGAGACTTTAATGCACACCACCGCGCGTGGAACTGCAATAATAACACATTCCTAGGAAACGTAATACATCGTTATGCCACCAAGGCAGGTATTACAATTGCAGCTCCACAAACCCCAACACGTTACGACGAAAGTTCCGCTGCAGTCCTTGACTTATTTCTAATCAAGGGCTGTACATTTAACTCTGTTGACAGCCTAAACGAGCTGTCATCAGATCATAACCCGGTCCTGATGGATCTTGATATTTCGGTTCGTAACACACCACACAAGAAGGCCTTTATCACTAACTGGTGTGGATACACCAAAGCCCTAAACAACACGTCAATACACATTCCCACAGCACACTCGGGTGATGAGTTAGACGCGATAGTTAATAACTTCACTGCTGATCTGATGAACTCACTCAATAGCAAGAGTAAAGCTGTACCCATCTCCAGTAAAATGAAATGCAATAACCAACACAAAAAACTCATCAAGCAGCGAAACGCAGCAAGAAGAGAGTGGCAGCGGTCAAGATACTCCCTGATAGAGCACTACTCAACCATCTCAACCACCAAGTCAGGGCCCTTACACGTAAACAAGTAGACCACGACTGGGCCATATATCTTTCATCACTCTCCCCAGAGGATGGAAATATTTGGAATGCTACAAATAAGCTTCTAAGATGCCACACATACATTCCGCCCTTAACTGGCCCTCAAGGAATTGCCTACACCGATACTGAGAAAGCTGAGTCACTAGCTGATCACTACGCTACTCAGTTTCACATAAACAACATACCTAACTCACAAACAGAACACCTAGTCAATCATTCACTTACAAAGTTCCTATCCAAACCACACGCAGACAACATTCCCCCTGTCAAACCGTCAGAGGTCTATGAGTATATAAATAAACTGAAAACTAAGAAATCACCAGGACTGGATATGATCAATAATAAAATGCTCAAGAATATGGGAACCCTGATTATTCTGAAGCTCACCAGAATTGTGAATGACATGCTCTACCTTGGGCATTATCCAACACCCTGGAAAACTGCATCCATAACACCCATCTTGAAACCAAAGAAGCCTGAAAATGATCCGGTTTCCTATCGGCCAATCTCTCTACTCTCATCTACTAGTAAGATTGCAGAGTATGTTATGCAACGAAGGCTACTACAACATCCTCAAGACCACCAAATTTTAATAAACGAGCAGCATGGCTTCAAGAGAAAACACTCAACGAACCATCAACTGTACCGAGTAACCGAATTAATCTCAGCTGGCCTTCAAGAAAAAGCTACCACTGGAGCGTTATTCCTAGATGTTGCCAAGGCCTTTGACAGAGTTTGGCTGGAGGGTCTTATTCACAAAATCATAAACCTGGGTTTCCCAGACTACATCACACATCACCTACTCTTACCTTATGGGTCGACACTTTGTCGTTCGTGTAAATGACAAAATCTCCACCCCCAGGCCAATTCTGGCCGGGGTCCCACAAGGGTCTATTTTAGGCCCGCTCTACTTTAATTTATACACGAACGACATCCCACACACACAACGCACCACCCTAGCAATGTATGCTGATGACACGGCAATTCTATCCCAAAACGCATCTCATGGCTCAGTCATCCAACAACTACAGAACCACATACACACACTGGAGTCCTGGCTTCAGGCATGGAAAATAAAGATCAATGTGGAAAAGTCGGACGCTGTACTTTTCACAAGGAAAAGAAATATTGATTATAATGTCCAACTTATAATGTATGGAACTCCTATCCCCTGGACCAAGCAAGCCCAATACTTAGGCGTTATCCTTGATCAGTGTCTCACATGGACCCCACATATTACACAGCTTATTACCAAGTTCCGAGTACGTAAACGTACACTTGCCTCTTTAATTGCTCGGAACAGCGTTCTTCTATTTATAATAAATTACTCATTTACAAAACCATGTTCCGTTCTATAATTACTTATGCCTGTCCTTTATGGCGATATGCCAGTGCCACCCAGATTAAAAAATTACAAGTTCTGCAGAATGTCATACTACGGCAAGCAGCGAACTGCCCATGGTTTATCAGAAACCTGGCGATTCACCGGGAATTTAATGTACCTTTCCTTCATGAATATATGGCCACTCTGCACACAGATTCTTTAAAAATATTCCCAATGTATCCAATCCCACAATTCCTGTATTAAACTATGACTACTTGGCACAAGAAAATAGAAAAAGGCCTATGGCTATCCTCAGGAATCTCTGATATGTATGCATAAATATTTAGATTTAAAAAAAAATAGAAAATGCTGGAAAAAAAATATTATATTACTCAATGGTATATGCTCTTATGTCACTCAATGTTATGAAACTAATGTAATATGAATTATGAGTTTGTGCTGCCAACCTGGCAGATCTCCTGTTTATAATAGTAACTTGATCTTTTTCTGTAATTTATTCGCACATTATTTATGTATTATATTGTATTTCCTGCACTTTGTATCATGTATGTCATACCTTTATTGCTGATTTTTGGTAAGTCTTTAAATTGCTGCACATTCGTACTTAACTTTAAGTCACACGATAGGACTCTCTTACTTTGATTGGGGTATTTAACTAACTCACTAACTCCGCACCAACCACTCATCTTCGCCTCTTCGCACAGCAGCTACATGTGTAGCTTAGTGTCGTCAGGACTCGTTTCCCGTTCGCTGCTTTACTACATGAATATGCCATATATTGCTTATACGTCATCAGCAACAATTATGCCATCCTCATTAATTCGAAGCTCTCATGAAATCGAAAATCGGCTACATATTCGATCAGGGTAGCGCTCACGCGCGGGAACCTACATGCAAGCACATGTGCAATTGCCTGAGTCGAAGGAAATTCTCGCTGCCAGGTTCCGTCGCCAAATCCCTTGACGAATTTTCTCTTGCAGCAGCTTTGGGTCACACGTGTGCTACTTAAGTTTTGTAGCTTCTCAGGAAAGTTACTGCAGGAAATTATCGAAAAGAACCATCTAAGCAGTGCCAGCTCGTATTAAGCACTCTAGAACTGCAGCACCCCCTATTTCCACTTATTATTATTTTTAATATTTAATATAATAAGCCGTTTTTTCTTTACTTCTTTCTTTACACTTCTACAATATATAATCCTTAAACTTCATGTCAGTAGCCATCCTCCAGTTTATAAAAAAGGTACGAAAGTCTTTGCATGGAACTGCGGGCTTCGCAGTTCCAGCAGCGTGGTATTTGGTTGATCTGCGCATGCGCACACAGAAAGCAGCAATCGAGCCACACAGCGAGAAGAGCACTGTCGCTCTTGCAGGGCCGAAATTCTGGAAACGTGATTACTTTTTACTTCGCGCGTAGGGTATTTTGTTGTTTTGCACATGCGCACTTAGGAAGCAGCGTACGAGGCCGAAAGGAAGAAGGGCACTGTCGCTCTTTCAGTGCCGAATCTGGAGTGCCGTTTGGAGGTGTTTCTTTTTTTTTTTACTCCGCATGTACTGTGATTAAAAAATCATACACCATATTCTTGGTTAGATTAATTTTCGGCTATTCTATTTGATTCATTTTTTTCGGTTCTTTTATTTTACAGAAAACTTTAACCATGTCCTTGCATCCTCAAGTAATAAATTCTCTGACTGTAAGTGAACTTCGAGAGCTTTCGTTTTCATGCGCTTGCAATGCTTTCAATATAGAAAATCCTCAGTTGTTTAGAGATCGAGGAGAAAATTATTGATCTCTTCGCGCAAATTAAAACAAGAAGAATGGATTTCATTTTTGAATGAATAGGTAAAGCTTGAACTGTAACCATTTAAGTTAAAGTAATTAAGAAATGTTTAATTTTTCTTTTGTAAAATTTCATGGAAGTTTCAAAATAAATTTTCTTTTTATACATGTTTGTTTCAATTTACACAGGTTTAAAACAAAGGTTATATTTTTTTTGAACAGCACCCCCACTAATTTTAGCTACGAGCCGCCACTGCTTATCTCTAACTTTTGGTTGGCTTCGGGAAGTTAAAGGAATGTCTGCAAGAAAGAATAAGCTGAGCTGGAGAGATGGAAGTCAAAAGAAATTGTATGAATCACAAAGATATTGCTCGCTATAACCGAAGTTTCATCGTTAAAAGCGAGTTATGCTCCCATAGACTTGAAACTGTACCAACCAAGTACACCTCGCACACACATACACACCAAAAAAAAAATGATACAGTTCTATACCTCCCGTTCTACTGAATAGAATGTCGAAATTTAACTTTCATTTTCCATGTCTCGAAAGCTTGACTTAGGATATATATCAGATATGTTATGTATAGCACAGTTCTAACATCGGTATTTTGACACGAAATCGGACTTTCTTTGAATTAAGATACCAATTTTTTTCCATATTTCGATTCTACGATTCAAATGACGCCAAAGTGCCAAGTTTTGTAAAAGTTGCACATGCAGTTTTTAAAAAGGTAGCTCGCAAAATTTCTGCTTTTCCATGTTTATTGAATTAGGTATATATTTATTAATCTCTCTTTTTTTATTAAACTTATTTGATTCTTCCTTTCACATTTCGGAATTTAGGTTCATTCCAAATAAAATTCGCCCCATTTTTATGATTTATTTTTAAAATTTGAATTTTTAAATAATTTTTATAATTTTCGAAAAACATTTTGGAATTATAACGTATGACTTTTTTAATCATCATCTTAAAGTAGATGTATTTCACACATGCAAAAAACATCTAAGCACAAAAAAAACATCAACAAAAAATAAAAAACATCTAAGAACACATCTAAGCATACAAAAAACACCTAAGCACACATGCAAAAAATGAGTTTTTTTTTCAAAATTTCCTAAGATATACGTGAATTCACATATCGGCGCGTTTTGAAATTTGACATATTTGTTACTGGCGCAAACACCAAACAATAAGCCAAGATAAATTTCTAAATTTATCCATAAATTTCTCACCGATAATTACAAAATTATATATTTTGGCATAATTTGAGTCGTAAAATCGAAATGTAGGAAAAAAATGGTATGTTATTTCAGAAAAAATGCGATTTTGTATCAGAATACCTATGTTAAAATAGCGCTATGTATAAATCTAATATATGTCCTAAGACGCGCTTTCGAAACATGGAAAACGTAAGTTAAATTTCGACAATCGGTTTAGTAGAACGGGAGATATAGAACTGTCTTTTTTTTTGTCCAAGAGTTGTACGTTATATTCCAGTGTATAACGCTCACTCATAAGTTTAAACTATATTTCTTAATTTTTAGGCATGTTTGCCATATAACGCGCACCCTTTTCTTTGCGAAGAAATCTGAAAGATATATGTGCGATGCTCATACATTTTGAAGTCACTCATTCGAAGATGTTTCTCACACGTTCGGACATTGGTAAACTGAATTGACAAGCTATAAGGAAATGAGGCGTGTGTCTGGGGAAGTGTTTGAGTGCGTAAATAATTCTGGAAAGTGGGTAGGCTGTGTTTAATGCCTACCCTCTTTCCCGAATTATTGTGCACGAGAATGCTGTTCTATGGTTTTAAGAAAAGGGAACAAAATTTGGGGTAACAAAGCCCTTCTGACGCGAAGGAATTAGCGAAGGAATTAGAATTTTTTTCTGTAATCTTTTTGAATACGTGATTTTGACGTAAACATCGAAGGCTTTGATAATTCGCATTTGCGTTTGTTGAAGTATATTTGCTTTAGTGCTCCTTTCAATAGCAAATATGTCTCCTGCCAAATGAAACAACACAGTGCTGGCTTGAAATGCAAAGTCATTCAGTTTGCGATAGAAATTCGAAATCATGCTGCCGCAGGGATGTTTGCTGTTGACGAAAGATGCAACGGATGATGTTTATTTGTTCACGGGTGAGAGTAACGATGATGCTGAAGATGAAACAGAATTCTATGATGCACTTGAAGATGAAACAGAAGATGAACTTTTCATGTTATTCGATAATGTACATTTTAAAATTCATAACGTACATCATTTCTTTTAAATAAAAAGCTTTAAGGTGCATGCAAAAAAAAATCTAATTTTTGTGTGCTGAATTTTTTCCTTATTTTTAATGTATCATTTGTATATCCGGCGAACAACCCATGCCGGTAAATGTCGACCTTAATATTTGTGCAAAACGTGAGGGTTATACGCCGGAATATACGGTATTTCCGATTTCTTTGTGAAATCCGGGTTCTCATTAAATGAAGGCTCGTTGTATAAGCGATTTGTACTGTATTTTCCTTTTTCTAGTTTGTAAAAAACAAATCTAAATACCGAGATCACACAGAAAAGCGTGTGTTATTATATAACGGCTAATAAAAGACATATACTCCTACAGTAGATTCTCACTTTCTTTGGTTGCATAAAATGTGCGTAGAAGACGTGCTTCTGTACGTACTTCTCTACGTAGAAGACGAAGTAGCGAATGCTCGCTATGTCTTTAAAGAATAAATACAGCAGAAGAAGGTTTTAAATAACCTTTTTATTTGAACTAAATCAAGCAGATCCACGCACCCGATGCTCAGAGTTTACCACCATGTATGATTCACAAAATTTAACAGAAAAGTAAAAAAGTGACAAATCGCTAATAAATTTAAAGGGCTAATGACTGGATCCTTAGCTTAATTAGTTAAATCGGCTGCACACGGCAAAGCCGAGCCTACAAATGTCAGTATAAACTGAATGGTGTCTGACACAGACTAGAGAGCTAAATTCAAACATTCAGCATAAACTTGGAACTAACTACGCTACTATTCTTTTCGAACTCTTCAAACGCAGCTTAAATGCTGCTTCTGAAGCAGGTTTAGATTAGCACACTACGTCATTTAAAATTTACATTCCGGCAGGAAATTGAAATCAAGAAGGAAAGGAAAGTATTAAAGAAAAACTAATAATAAAATAATAACAATAATAAAAAAATCTGAAAGATTTCAGATTTTAAATTACATCCAAAGGCGCGTTTTTTTTAACGTTTCTTGTGCTACCTTTTTTTATTAAATATCATGTACTACGTACTCAAACCATAAAATTCAGTTCAAAATCAATATCGCAAAATCATTTTAAAATGAACATATCTTTAGAATTTCCGTAAGTTTCGTGCGCTGGAGATAAAAATGTTTTTTTTTCTGTAGAGTGTTGCCATTGCTCGCTTTGAAATCATTCAGTTTGTTAATCAGAAATTCCTTGAAATGTTACAAAACATAAAATCGATAATAAAGCAAACTTCAAATTCAAAATTAGGGCTTCCAGATGCCCATATTCGCAGTAGGATTACGTCATTCAAAATTCGATGGCTCTAGGTTTTATCACAATGCGAGAAACATGCATACATTTATGCAGATTTTTCATTTTTTAAAATTTAATGCAGAGCGATAACATTTAGTGGCAACAATTTGAAAAGTGAAACGGGCATTCAGAGTGAATCGACGCAAAATCGCAAAACGAAAGTAATAGTCCTTCGGGACTAAATAAATCCCTTTGGACTAATAATAAATAAAATCTGAAATGTTTCAGATTTTAAATTACGTCCAAAGGGGCGCTTTTTTAACGTTTTGTGTCTTACCTTTATTTATTAAATATCGTGTTCTTCGAACTTAAACCATAAAATTCAGTTCAACAGAAATATCGCAAAATAATTTTAAAATGAGCTTATCTTTAGAATTTCCGATACCAAGTTCCGCGTGCTGGAGATAAAGTTTTTGAGTGTTGCCATTGCTCGCTTTTAAATCGTTGAGTTTGTTCATAAAAAGTTCGCTAAAGTTTTACAAAATATGAAATCGATAATAAAACAAATTCCAAATTTCAAATTTGGGCTTCTAGATGCCCATATTTGCAGCAGGATTACGTCATTCAAAATTCGATGGCTGTAGGTACCGTCGTTTTATCACAATGCGAGAAACATGCATACATTTATGCCCATTCTCATTATTTAATTTCTTTAAATATAATACAATATTTGGTGACAACAGTTTGAAAAGTTGTCAGGACTGTGTGTTCGGTGCATACTCTTGGCGAACATATTCGTGAATTAACCTAAGTCCTGATCTTGAACAGGGAGCTGAATGCAGCTATGTTCTGGTAAGTGGTAGAATAACTGCACGTAAGAAGGGTTTAAAATCCTCTTTTATTAAACCACTATTTACAGCCACTTCCCAACTCGGGAAGGATAACAGCAAATAATGACCGCACTTGGGTCTAAACTGAACAATCAAATAATTTAAACTAAAGTTAATTAGAAATTAAGTAGTCGTTGCTCACAGAGCTATGAACGCGAGGTTGGCCTCTATGCTGAATGGTGCGTAGCAAGGTTTAACTAATACTAACGCACTTGGATTTACTTCAATAAGTAATAGAGTAACAGCGCTAAGGCTTAGAATTTAAATATTAGCTGGTCAGGCGAACGTCGAACAGAGCAACTGTGGTCTGAGACTAAAAGCTGTCTGACACTGAGAGGTTCCTACCTATCGCTTAAATATAAATTTGGCTCCCAATTAGCATAAAGCTGAAACGCGCGCTTATTCTAACGGGAAGTTGAAAGAAGAACAGATAGGAAAGGCAAATTAAAATAAAACTTTGTTAGTTTAAACTAAGACCTTAAAAGTGAACAGATATTTAATGCTTCCGATGCAAAATCGCAAAACGAAAACAACAGTCCTTCAGGACTAAAAAAAAATCTGAAAGCTTTCAGATTTTACATTACGACCATAGGGGCGTTTTTTTAACTTTTGGGCTTTACTTCTATTTTTTAAATACCATGTTCTTCGCATTTTAACCATAAAATTCAGTTAAAGAACAGGATCGCAAAATAATTTTAAACTGAGCCTAGCTTTAGAGTTTCCTATACACAGTCTCACGCGCTGCAGTTAAAAAATGTTTTTTCCGTAGTGTTGCCATTGCTCGCTCTGAAATCATTGAGTTTGTTAATCAGAAATTCGTTAAAGGTTTACAAAATATGAAACAGATAATAAAACAAATTGCAAATTTCGGCTTCCAGATGCCTATATTCGATGAAAGATTACGTTATTCAAAATTGGATAGATCTAGGTACCGTTGTTTTACCACAATGCAAAAAACATACATGCATTTATGCAAAGTCTTCATTATTAAATTTCTTTAAATATTGTTACGAAAAATTCGGTGGTTGCGCCTGTATGTAAGCTTTCCGGCATAGCACTAGGGTTGCCATAAAATAGTGTATGGGAGGGTTGCCAGATTGGCGACTTTATCGCCCATTTGGCGACCGAATTGGCGATATCCCATGGTCCAATCGGGAAGCTTCTAGAATAACTTCCTGTCGAGATATTTCTCGAAACGTGTGAAACCTAAAGAAAAGCTATATAAACCCCTTCGTTTCTGAGAGCAGTTAGTGTGATTAAGAGTGTGATTAAGTGTGTGATTAATTGTGAGAATTGTGAGAATAGCTGCTTACTGTGAGTGCTAAGCTACGCGAGAGTTTTGTGAACGGAAAGCGATCGAGATAGTGCTTTGCCGTGAAGCTATCTTTACAGTATAGCTTGACAGTGTATTGGTGATTGTTCCACGGTGTTTATTTATAAGTTTAGTGTTGCCGTGAAGATACCTTTACAGTTACAGCTTGAAGCTGTGTTCCTGATTGTTTCAGCGTCTTTATTGTAGATTTTCGACGCTTTTAAAGGTAATTTTGGAACTGTGCTGTAAATAGTGATTCTTGTAAATAAATTGTGCTTTTTATTGTTCTGCATCGTGTTTTCATCGGATACTCTCAAATCCACGAACCCGTACAACGCAACAATATAATACAGGTTTCTAATATTTTGTGGCAACAATTTCAAAAGAGATGTGCCGTTTATACTGATTCAACGCAAAATGCGTAAATGAAATGAATAGTTCTTCTGGGCTAATAATTGGTTAGAATAAAATAAGATCTTTACATTCCTGTTAACATTTTAGATTCCTGTTAGCATTGTCATGTAAATAGCTTATGTTATTTACACTACTTGACAAAAAAGAAATTCAAACTTTGAATGTAATTAGCATAATATTTGCTCTAGTTATGCCACTAGTCTTATGCCTTTTTTCCGGCTTTATAAGTAGTACTTCAAGAATTTGAACTGATAGCTTTCGATCTTTAAGAGCTCGTTTCGAGAAAGACTGTTCATTCAGGGTAACGAGTTATAAATTCAGTCTTAATTAGGAATGTCTTTCACTAATGGCAATCCATGCAGAGTAGAGTGTCAGTCCAGGATCGCGATAAAGCTGAAAATGTCCCTACACATATTGTGTTCTCTTTCCAGGACCTTCATCTGAAATTCGCACTTCATTAAAACCTTACATTGCGAAATTACGAAGAGTAACGTATTCTGACTTTCTAGCGATTGTGTTTCCGAGTCGTTATCTCAGCGCTTCCGCATCAAAAGCTGGTCCTGAGAATGTGTAATTATATGTCATTTCATACATTTAATATGAGTTACATTTAAACTTAGATTTGTACATTTTGCAATTTATGAAATTCAATTTTTTAATATTCAACTGTTTAAGTAAAGCTGAGTAATATCTAAAAGAGTGCTAGTTTTTCCGTTCCACAATTGATTTATAAGGAATACGCAGCTGTTTATTACCATACTAGCGGAAGTATCCGATGCCAGTTACTTTAGATTTAGAGTAATGCATCTAAAAAAAAATCTGAAAGGTTTCAGATTTTAAATTACGTCCAAAAGGGCGTTTTTTAAACATTTCGTATGTTACTTTTATTAGTCCAAAGGGATTTAAGGCCTATTACTTTCGTTTTGCGATTTTGCGTCGATTCACTCTGAATGCCCGTTTCACTTTTCAAATTGTTGCCACTAAATGTTATCGCTCTGCATTAAATTTTAAAAAATGAAAAATCTGCATAAATGTATGCATGTTTCTCGCATTGTGATAAAACCTAGAGCCATCGAATTTTGAATGACGTAATCCTACTGCGAATATGGGCATCTGGAAGCCCTAATTTTGAATTTGAAATTTGCTTTATTATCGATTTTATGTTTTGTAACATTTCAACGAATTTCTGATTAACAAACTAAATGATTTCAAAGCGAGCAATGGCAACACTGTACGGAAAAAAAAAAACATTTTTATCTCCAGCGCACGAGACTTACGGAAATTCTAAAGATATGTTCATTTTAATATGATTTTGCGATATTGATTTTGAACTGAATTTTATGGTTTGAGTACGTAGTACATGATATTTAATAAAAAAAGGTAGCACACGAAACGTTAAAAAAACGCGCCTTTGGACGTAATTTAAAATCTGAAATCTTTCAGATTTTTTGTACACTTGTAGAGTTGGAACAAAGAAATATTTGTCGAGAGAAATTAAATTCAGCTTATAAGAAACTTTTTTTTTACTGAATATCATGTTCTTCGCATTTAAACCATAAAACTCAGTTAAAGACTAATATCGCAAAATAATTTTAAACTGAGCCTATCTTTAGAATTTCCTACACACAGTCTCACGCGCCGCAGATAAAAATGTTTTTTTTTTTTTTACAACGTTGCCATTGCCCGCTTTGAAATCCTTCAGTTTGTTAATCAAAAATTCGTTAAAGTTTTACAAAATATGAAATCGTTAATAAAACAAATTCCAAATTTCAAATTCGGGGTTTCAGATGCCTATATGTGCAGCGGGATGACGGCATTCAAAATTCGATGGCTTTAGGTACCGTCGTTTTATCACAATGCGAGAAACATACATACATTTATGCACATTCTTCATTATTTAATTTCTTTAAATATAATACAGGGCTGCAATATTTTGTGGCAACAGTTTGAAAAGTGATACAGATTTTTAATGTTTCGGACGCAAAATCGCAAAACGAAAACAATAGTCCTTCAGGGACAAAGACCCTTTGGACTAACAGAGAGTAATCCGCTGTAATCCTTCCCTAATAACGATGCAAAAAGTACGATTCATAGTCATACATTTTTCCGGCTGATGCGATAAGGAATCCACCTAAAATATTTTGATAAAAAATTAGCTAATCCTCTCTTATTATATCAGCAACAATGGCACGCCGTTTTTAATGATTTTCGTCTTTCTAATTAAATGGTCGTAAAAGCTCAAGTTCCATCCAATATTTCACCTATGTTCAATTTTAGGCGACTAAATTGTGGCAAAAAAATTATCATACTTGATCAGAAATCAATCACGCGAACAAAAAATAAACACACAAACAGACGATCTTCTTTATATATATATATTTTGTAAAAATTATAAATTTTTGATTAACATCTACGATTTGGAAGCGAGCAGTATCAAAACGTTTCGAAATAAAGAAGCATTTTTATCTCCAATGAGAAAGACTGTTGCCTATCGGGAAAGTGAGTGCGAAAATCAACGCTTTCAGAGTTTTTTCTTCTGTAATCTTCTGGCAAAGATTTTCGAGCGTGCGCGGCTTCTTTGATAGACTTCACCTTTCAGAGTTCCCCACAAGGATAAGTCCATGAGTGTAAGATATGGCGAACGGGCAGGGAACTCAATGGGTCCTTTATGTCCAATCCAAAGTCCCTGCAGATTGCCATCCAGGAAATCTCGTACTTGATATGTTAATGGAATAAGGGCCCGTCCTGTTGGTAGAAGACTTCATCGTCTCCATAAAGCGCACATACACCTGGTAGAATTAATGTACACTGCAAAAAAAATGGTACAGTTCTATATCTTCTGTTCTACTGGGCCGATTGACGAAATTCAAATTGCATTTTTCATGCCTGGAAAGCGCGACTTAGGATATATATTAGATTTACATACAACATTATTTTAACATAAGTATTTTGACACAAAATGGGACTTTTTCTTATATGATGTGCCAATGTTTTTCCATATTTTGATTCTACGACTCAACTTAAATTTTGTAAAATTTGATGCGAAATTTACGGAGACATTCATTCAAACATTTATCTTGTCATATTTATTTTTCAGTTTGGGTCAAGAATAATTGATTTGGCGAACTTCTTAATTTAAAGCAACCAAATTTTCCTTTCCTTTTTTTGCAATGCACACGAGTGGAAAAAACAAATTGTGACAAAGTTCGTAAACCATATTTGATGTTATTATCGCTCAAAAAAAAGATGCCAAATTTTACAACGCGCCAATATACAATTTCATGTATCTCATGTATATCAAAATTTTGAATAAAAAACTCTAATTTTTTCCAGGTGTGCTTAGAATACGTGTACTTTAAGAGGATGTTAAAATTTTATAGGTTATAGTAAAAATCTTTTCGAAAGATTTATAAAAATTATTTAAAAATATAAATTTTAAAATTAAATCATCTAAAAAATGTGCGAATTATATATGGATTAAGCCGAAATTTTGAATTCTGGAAGAAGGAAACGAGTAATTTTAATTAAAAAACATATATTAATAAATATATATGAAATTCAATTAACAAGGAGGAGCTAAAATCTTGAGATATAATTTTTTAAAAACTATCTGTGCCATTTTTACAAACCTTGGCAGTTTGGCATAATTTGAATCCCAGAATCGAAGTATGGAAAAAAAAAACTGGCATGCCATTTCAGAGGAAGTCCGATTTTGTGTCAAAATACCTTTACACATTTAGGTTCAGAGGGACATTTAGCAGAATAGTGGATTTGTTGCCAGTCTAGAGAAACTAAGCTTCGCAACAACAAAGATAACGCTGTCTTTTATTATTGCGAATTAAATCATGCTTTATCCATTCTGGAATTTATCGGAGAAAATAAGTTTTTAAGATTTGCTTCGTAATTTTAAATGTAGGTATTTTCAGTGTTTATGTATTTTTGTCTTGTCGCGAACTTAATTAACTGAGTGAGAAATTTTAAATCGCCTGTGAAAAACTACTTCTTTTGTTTGTTGAAATTCTTTTATACATCCTTTTAGATTTATTATACTATTTGAATGGAACATGTGGCAACGATTAGATAATTCTTCAGATGATATAATTTTTGTGCATTCTGAGTTGTAATGAGATGTAACGCTGTTAATTGAACCTAACGCCAGAGTGTCGCTATGTTAAACAAATATATTGAATTTTTAAAAGTGCATTTATTCTATTGTGGTTTATGCGCTATCGACGAAGTGGATTTAATTCAATCCAATAAGTTTAAATGAAATTCAATTTGAATGAGTATAATTTGATATTCCGTACAAGGAAGTCATGCGGTTTACGCATCAGATTTTTGTTTCAGAGATTGTCTAATTGACATAATTGTCTTTGCATCCAAAACAGCATGTTTCCCATGTAGACCTCTCCAACACCCTTGAACCTGTGTTACGTATTGCCATACCTCATAATTTTTGCTCTGTCCTGAATTCTTAATCATTGTCACATCCCTCATCCAGAGGCTCTGAAAAAAAAACTAAAATGAAAACAATATCAGGCATGTGAAAAAGAAAAAAAAAATGTTATAAATAATGCGACACTACAGTCTACAAAACAAGCTAACTTTCATTGCAATCTACAAATAACATCAATAGCTATTCCAAATTCAAAATATGGAGTTACTTTCCGCCCACCCTGTATATAATTGACTGGTTTGAGGTCTAGGGTTCAGATGTTTTAGAAGTTAGGACATTTAGGTTCAGAGGGTTCTGATTGAATCTTGAATTTACAAATATGATTTGAAGTTTATTTTGGGAGAGTTGTTGGCAATACGCGATATTTCTCGTGTGTTAAGGAGAATTTGCTTTTTACCTGTATTTTCCTTAAGATTATTACAGCTGGTTATTTCCCTCGTTCTGTTATTTATTAAGACAAATTGCTAATTTATTGCCACTCATCGGCGTAGTTACAGAAGAGATCTCCTAAAACACGTAACGCATAACAAAAATAATGAGGTATACATCTGTGGTACGCGTTGAGACGCGTACGATACGCGTTGAGATTCAAAGGCATCCTGCTTCATATTTAAGAAATTGTTTGGAAATAAATTTTTATGAAGCACGTGTAATGGTACTTTGAGTGAGTACGTTTGAAAATTTGATTAAAATAACCATTCTATTTCTTTCGTGAACGTTAGTTAATTGATCTGCTTTGAAGTTTTTTTAAATCTTAGCAGCTTAGTGCCGTGTTATCATTAAATATTCTTCTAAAGAAGGTCAGGATGCTAACTAAATTAAACAACACTGGGATAACATGCCTGAGAAAGAAAATCTTAGACTCAAGTATAAAATCCTTTTCAGACACTTGTGCGTGAAAACATAGGCAGAATTCTCCATCGCCAATATATCGTTTGGAGTTCGTTTGTCTTTTGATGCTGCCGAGTCTCATTTTGCAAAAGATAACCCAACGAATAAAATTTATGTTAGAATAAATTAGTGTCATTATGCAAAAGTGTCACTAATTTATTCTAATACAAACAAATTTGTCACGTGCAAATTCTTCTGCTCGAAGTGTTGTCACTAGAAAAATTGCGATCGTCAAAAGGAGAAATATTGACTAAAGGAGGTTGGAAACCAATTTGACGGTAGCATGAGCAAGGTCAATGGAAGCTGTATTCTACAGCTTTTGTCATGAATTTGAAAACAGTAACAGGTTTGTTGCCTGCAATTGGAATTGTTTGTTGCCTAGGAAATTGCTGCAACATTGTAATGCAAATTAGAGAACATTTTTGAAGTCATATGTGTAAGGAAATAAAGCCATGGTTCTATATTACAATCCTGTCAAAAAGTAAATACCTGAAGCGGAGAAAACTGGGAACTTCGCTACCAAGAAAAGCAAAATAAATACTGCAATTATTAAAATATCATGGTCAGAATCTTTGCAACTACCTTAAAATCCTTCCAATAGGATAAATCACAAGAAGAAGACAATGAAATGGAGACAAGACGTTTTGTATGAATTTAAAAGAAAAGTCATGAAATGTTGACCTAAGTCAGTTTTGCGCGATACTGCTGGCGTGGAAGTAAACTCTAATCCTTCTGCCTCTCGTAGATATTATAAATATATTATATTTTGTAATAAATAGCAGTTTCAAAATTATATTTCACCAATAAACGACACTTCAAGTAAGTAAACTTTAATAAACTGCTTTCACTTAAAACTTTTGTACTCTCACTTCCAAAAATTAAGCAGGAAAATGCTAATTTCCGGAAGCCAATCAGAATTGAAGGGGATGCAATTCGCTGCAGAGGTAGATGGAAGTATGCAAATATGTTAGGTAACAGCCAATCGCGCTTTCATGTCAGGAAATATGCAAAAAAGGCAGTCTTATAAGAAACCAGCTTTATGAAGGGTTACAGAAGTTGATTGTAAGTGCTGATAGAAGGTGTTTAAAACTTTCGTACAATTTGTTTTCAAGACATACGTGTTTCTGTGACTTCCAGAAGACGAATGGAAGATTCTGAGCGCTGGCGTGCTGTCGGGCTCATTGAAGCAGGACAGTGAATCACAAATGTTGCTCTTTTCTTCGGCGTTCATCATTCTGTAATTTCACGTTTATGGAAACAATTTCAAACCACACACACAATTGTCCGAAGGCCAGTATCCGATCGCCAAGGGTTACAACCCCCGCGGAAGATCGATATATTGCTATTGTAGCCAAGCGGAATCGCAGAGCGGCCTCCACACGTGTGACATCTATGGTTACAGCATCCATTGGTAAGGCGATATCAGCAGCTATCTGCTGCCGAGAATTACATAAGAGCGGACTGTACGCCCGCGTACCTCGAGTTTGTGTTCCTCTATCCGTCCAATCTAGAGGGGCACGATGACAGTGGTGCCGGGAACATGTTCAGTGGAATGTGTCTGACTGGGGCAATGTCATGTTTACTGATGAGTCAAGATTTGCTCTGGAGCCAGATGACAAGCGTATAAGGATATGGCGTGAACAACGAACACGCAATCAGTCCGGAAACATCACTGAAAATCACGCATTCCGAGGCGAAAGCATTATGGTGTGGGAAGGGATTTCATTAGGATACCGCACCGACCTGCACATCTTTAAACGGGGTTTTTTGACGGCTACCTGGTATCGAGATGAAGTCCTACGACCCACTGTGAGATTGTAAGCTGCAGCAGTTGGCCCTACTTTTGTTTCAATGGACGATAACGCACGTCCCCATAGAGCTGACATCGTCGATGACTACCTGGAGAGTGAAGGGATTGCACGTATGGCGTGGCCAGCATATTCGTCCGACCTTAATCCCATTGAAAATCTTTGGGATGCTCTCGGCCGTGCTGTATCTTCACGTTTCCCACCTCCAGCCACTCTTATTGAGCTGGAAACTGCTGTACAAGAAGAATGGCGATTGCTTAATTCTGCGGTGGTCGACCACTTAATTGAAAGCATGGTCACAAGGTGTAAACTTTGTATACAGATGAGGAGGGATATTAAATTTTACTAACTGAACTGCTTTGTAACAGCACTTATGGGAATCGTGACTAACTCTTGTGGTGTACTGATAAGAACAAACGTTTGATTTCGACCTTGAAATTACGGTGTTAATGTTCACGAGCCGGGCTCGTAATTTTTATGTTTGGCCCAGCTTTCTTTTCACGAGCTTGGCTTGTAATGTTGGGGACAAAATCTTCATCACGAGTCAGACTCGTTAAAGCACGGGATGGGGTTAAACTTAAGACGGAGTTTCTTTAAAGAAAATGATGATGAAGATGTGAAGGGAGAGAGAGAGCATGTAGAATAATTAGGTCTTGTTTTTCTACTTTTTTAAGCAGTAGACATGAAAAATGTGCAGTGCCCTCGTCGGTATTCTAGACCTCTCGAATACACGTCGCATATGCCTCTAGTTACACCACGAAGACATGCGGAAAAGAGGGAGAAAATACTTAATAAGGTATTTCTCCCGCCTTCTTGGCATGCCTTTGTGGTGTAGTAATTAGCACGCTCGGCGCGTGTTCCAGAGGTCCATGGTTCGAGTCCCGGCTAGGGCATTGCTCATTTTTCACATCCCTTGCTTTCGAAATAACCTAATGTCTCTATAGTGGCACCCGAACTAAGAAAGGTGGTGGATGATGACTCTCCACCACCAAGATTCGGCAATTGGGTCCCCGAATCTGCAGTTGCCCTTTAAAAGGCGAAGTATATAAGGTATTTCTCTGGCTTTCTTGGCAGGCCTTCGTGGTGTAGTGGTCAGCAAGCTCGGCGCGTTTTCGAGAGGTCCGTGGTTCCGGCGAGGGCGTTCATCTTTCACAGTTCCTGCTTCGAAAATACCTAATGTCTCTACAACTTTATAAGCCATAATGAAAAAATATTGTTTATAAACTTTCAGATTGCTCTAGCATGGTTTGGATACTAAAATTTCAAATTTCGTTTTTTAATGCTAATTAAAAGGCGTGAAAAATGTGTCCCATTCAGGGCGAATTACGAAAAAATATCCCTCCCCCCCTTTTTTTATAATTTTTAGAATTATATTAGGCTGGAAACGTTTCATCTTATTTCACATAATTGGCAAATTAATTAAGGAAAAAAATCGTAAAGTTATCTACAGAGAATTAGGGATTCTTTCGTAATGCATTTTCTGCAAAAAACTGACTCATTTTAACGTTTCACATAAGGCAAAGAACAGAAGTTGTGAAAAATGGGATGAATATTTACAACACTTGCATTAAATTTGCTATTAACTATTTCTGCATCCTACCTTGATACTGTAACGGTAATTAATCTGAAAAATAAGCATAATATTTTCTTTTAGAAATTAATAAATGTTGAGCGGTTGAGTCCAGTATTCAAAACAGTAGTTTGCAGTTTCCGGTTTAATTGGATTCAGTTTGGTGTTAAATGTGATTGCCCGCTTATTATCATGTATCTCTTCCCATCGCTTTAACGGGTCATTAACTGGGTGACATAATCAGTTCAGGAGATATTCAGATTATCAGGAAATCTTCATAACCTCTAATCCTAGAATTTCCAGGCACACATATGGATTAACATTTATCATAGATTGCGAAACGGACAGTTAACGTTGACTGTCGACGTGTTAATATTGTTAAATAATGTTATACTAGGAATGAAGTATTATATTGCCATGCTCAAATGTTACATTGAAGGCATGAATATAATCTATTTCAAAGCATGTACGAGGGTCACTCTGAAAAGTTTGCGATACACATCGGCTTTTAAAGTTACACTTACGAAATTTTAGGAGAATTCAAAGTACTCTCCTCCAGCATCAACGCACTTCTGAAGGTGAATTTTCCAAAGTTTAAATGGCACATAACTCTCATCTTTGGAATGAAAAGGACATTACATAAGTTCTTTTTTAGATTAAAAAATTAGCCGAAAATCACGCATAGCTATATGGGTAAATAGGGTGGATGTTCTATCACTATGGTGTGCTTTCGTTTAAGAAACTCAACTGTCAATCTTTCTGAATGAGGTCATGCATTCTCATGGTGAATCATGATTCCTCTAACATTCATTTCTTGATGAATTTTGGGAACATAGTAGTAGTCTACCAGTTACCTGTGACTGTCTTCTGTCCTTCTAGCTTGATACCTTTCAACCATTCTTGTACTTCTGAAGAAAATGGCATAGAGTACGCTTTCATGACACGCTGTCTTCTGTTTTGGACATTAGATTACCAAAATAGTCAAAAGGCACACATAGCTTTATCGGATGAATAGAGCGGATGTTCTATCAGTAATGTGGTTTTGTTCAAGAAAATCAAATATCAATGTTTCTGAATGAAATGATGCATTATCATGGTTAGAATGAGTCCTCTAACATTCACCTCTTGAAGAATTTCTGGAAGATACTTAGTGGTGTACTAATTAGCTGTAACTATCTTCTATCCTTCCAGGTTGATAGCGTTTTAGCCATTCCTGTACTTCTAAAGAAAATGGCATACAGTACGTTTTCATGGCAGGCTGTCTTAACTATTTTGGACATTAGATTACAAAATAGTCAAAAGGCACGGATAGCTATATCAGATGAATTAAGCGGATGTTCTATCAGTAATGTGGTTTTGTTCTCGAAACTCAATTGTCAATCTTTCTGAATGAAATGGTGCATTGTCATGTTTAGAATGAGTCTCACCCCTTGAAGAATTTCTGGAAGACACTTAATGGTGTACCAGTTAGATGTGACTATCTTCTATCCTTCCAGGTTGATAGTTTTTTAACCATTCTTGTACTTCTGAAGAAAACAGCATACATTGCGTTTTCATGGCACGTTGTCTTTCCACTACTGTGCACATTAGATTAAAATTATTGTGAGCATTAGATTAAAAAATAGTCAAAAGTCACGCATAGCTATATCGGATGAATAGGATGGATGTTCTATCACTCTGATGTGTTTTTGTTCAAGAAACTCAACTGTCAATGTTGCTTAATGAAATGAAGCATTATAATGGTGGAGAATGAGTCCTCTAACATTTACTTCTTGAAACATTTCTGGAAGACACTTAGTGTACCAGTTAACTGTTACTATCTCCTATTCTTCTAGTTTGATAGCTTTTTTACCATTCCTGTACTTCTGAAGAAAACGGCATACAGTATATTTTCATGGCACGTTGTCCTTTCACTATTGTGGGCATGGGAGCATCTTCAAAGACCCATACTCTACTTCTTAATGAGTTGGCACGTGAAAAAATAGTATGTTTTCATAACCAGTTACAACTTTTGAAATAATGCGGTGTCAACCGTTTTTAGATAATTTAAGGATTTCTTTACTGATTCTGGATTTACTGATTTTTGGTGCTCAGTTAAATTATGGGGAATCCAACTGAAAACTAGTTTTTTCATATTCATGTTTTCAAGAATAATTTTAAGTATGGCGACGGATCCAATGTTAAGTTCCTTCTGTATCATTTGGTAGATGCTGCGATTATCATCGATTGACATTTTACATCTGGCATGTACATTATCCGGAATTACTGCTGATAACCCCCTTCCTGTGTGTTCTTCATTCTGAAATAAGTTGCGACCCCTGTGAAATTCTGTTAACCATCTGAATACAGCAGTACGAGATCAAACTTCATTTACAAATGTTAATTGCGGACGTTGAACGCATTCTTTTTGAGTTAATCCGACTACAAAATGACAGCAAATTCCAGTGTTGTCTCGTTAACATCATTTTTCTTTCTGCTTAAAATTTATTCTAAGCTAAACTACTTGAAATTGGCCAATAATAAATCGCCTGCTACAGTTAAGTAATTCATAGTTTCAAATGTAACCGTTAATCTTGTTCTGCCACTTATCGTCTGCGCGAAACTCAGAAATTCAAGATTGACCACCATATTCCTAAATTTGCTATTTTTAAGAATTCTATAGCATTTGCCTTTCTTTGGGAGACTCAAATGACATCAAAATCCCAACAGACGTTAAATGAATTATCGTTGTGCCTGAAATGAATTACAGAATCTTGAAATTAAATAATTAAAAAAAATTCTGAAAGCTTTCAGATTTTAAATTACGCCCAAAGGGGTGGTTTTTAACGTTTTGTGTGTTTCCTTTATTTATTAAATATCATGTTCTTCGTTCTCAAACCATAAAATTCAGTTCAACGGCAAATCGCAAAATAATTTTAAAATGAGCATATCTTTAGAATTTCTAATAGACAGTCTCTCGCGCTGGAGATAATTTTTTTTCCTTACAGTGTTGTCATTGCTCGCTTTGAAATCATTGAGTTTCTTAATCAAAAATTTGTTAAAGTGTTACAAAATATAAAATCGATAATAAAACTCATTCTAAATTGCAAATTTGGCCTTCCAGGTGCCATTATTCGAAGGAGGATTACGTTATTCAAAATTGACTGGCTGTAGGCACCGTTGTTTTGGCACAATCCAAGAAACAAACATATATTTATGCAGATTCTTCATTATTTAATTTCTTTAAATATAACACAGGGCGATAATATTTGGTGGGAATAGTTTGAAAAGTGAAAACAATCACCACTTGTGGCGATGGAATTAAAGTAGCAGTCAAATTCCAATTAATTAGTCAAAAACTGCACAAGGAGATTTAAATCGAAGTTGGCTCAAAACTCTAACCGACATAGTAATTAAAATGACCGCAGCTATACAGAGGCTGTTCGCACATTTTTAGACTATTTCAATTTACATTTTTATGTTTTAAATATTCCATTTTATAACCTTATTCTTCACTATCTTTCCATACTGTAGTTTCCAAGACAATAAAGCTTTTTTTTTTTTTTCAAGCGGAAAAGGTATTGTGTCCGATTCCTCTTGAACAACTTTCCAAAGTCCAAGGAGAACTGTAGGTCGATGTCTGGACAATCCTCTTTTTAAAAGTCCAAAAAATGCAAAACTCTGTGGATGATGTATCAGGAGATTTAATAAGGATATGAGTGAAGGGTATTATTGCCTTAATACACATTTCTTGTTCGAAATTAACAGTTGATTTTGATTTGCGGGTGTTTCTTTAGTCTTGATGACGGTTCCACTGATTGATGGCATTATGGGTAAAGAAAGGGTGTTTCACATTTGAAAATTGTACGTAAAATATGTTCCTGATAATATGCAGAGTTGACCCCAACAGTTTTCTACACTCTCATTAATTTTTATTTGTCGTTATGTGAAAAACCAACAAATGATAAATCCCTTTGAAAAACTTTGTTATATTCTTTGAACCATTTTCTACGATTTTTTCTTGCCTTTGATGATAATAAATGGATCTGTTTTTATTGCGATCGTTTAAATATACCCAAGATTCATCTATTAGGACAATATTTTTCCATTTTTGTCCGAATAATTGTTTCTCGTAGAGAATCTTCAGCGCGTTCTGCTTTCGGCGATATGTCGAGGAGAAAGACGATGTATATTACATTTATTCGCCATTTTGGGATTCAAATCAACATTAATCACTTTGTTTATAGTTGGTACTCAGAATTTTAACCATTATGCAACTGTCTTATGTCTTCCAAGAGTTTCTTTAACATTTGAGTTCTTTGTAACATTTAATGATTATGCAATTGTCTTTTGACTTCAAAGATTTTCTTAACATTAAAGTACTTACCTTTGTAACATTCGAAACATTCCGTTTTTGATTTCTTTCGATATGTAATTTGAACAATTTTGCTCCTTGAAGACAAACTTTGACGTTTTTTCGTTGCTTATTGACTATATTATGTATCGTTGCTTTAGATACTGATAAATCATGGTTTTCGCAGCATTTTCTAATAACTAAATTCGAATAATTTTCTTCGGAAAGAGTTCAAACATAGCCTTCCGTCCATTTCTTTTTTAAAAGCTCCATTTAGCAGGAAAACAAAATTGTCGAACATCAGACGATAATTTACACTTTCAAAAACATAGCTGCAGTTAAAAGGTTTCCAAGCATGCGATTTTTATAGCAAGGAAAAGTCGTCTAGAAAATGTACAAACAGCCTCCGTAACGTAACAAAAAGCCGAATAATTTCAATACAGTCAAACACTACACATGTAAATTTAAATCGAAGTTGGCTAAAACGTTAACCGGCTTAACAATTGAAATGACGGCTGCTGTAAAGCAAAAGCGAAACTTTTCAACCCATCGGAGCTGGTGAAACCTAGTAACGTGGCGTCGAGAAGCAGAAACACGCTGTGTTTTACAGTCCCAAAATCTCGACTAAATACTACTTAACTGATTTGTTTTACAGTGAAGAAACAGAAAACAGAGTTGATAGCAAAGGCTGAAATTATAAGTAACTGCTTAAGGCAAAATAATAGTAATTCAAACTAATGATTAGATTTCACAGATTTTTTTATAAATTTTGTTATATATTTGTTCTTAAGTGTTGAAAGATACTTATTATTTTTATTGTATTTTGAAATCATATTCGCAACAACACTGAAATCTTTGAAATATAATTATATCGGTATCATTTCTCTAAACCTTAATCACTGAATCCCTCGCAATATTAATATCCTTTACCTGAGCCTTGTCACTGAAGCTCCCCGCATTATAACTAAATTAATGTAATTTAACTATCGATTTCTAACAGTACATTTTCAGCGTAACAAATTGAAATTTGAGCCATTTGAATAGAATCTGGAGTCTTCACTTCCTACTAATAGTTTAATACTCTGTCATTTATGCCAGTTCAGTCTCTAAAAAATCTTTCGGCACACGCTTTTTTTCGGAGCCATTATGTAATGAATCAACAATAACGTCGTAAACAGTGGACATTAATTTAATTAATTGCCACGAATGAGATCAGAGATCTTCTGATGCTAACACTTATAGAGAGGACGTACTATGACTGTGATAATTCCTTATATTCTCCCCCGTTTGAAGGGAGACTAGGAAGAAGCGCGAGTCTTATCAAACTGAACCTTACTATCACAAGTTATCATCCGTCATATTTTAAGTCGGAAGTTACGGACATATTTTAAAAGAGTATTTAGATTTTTGGAAGGCATAAAGCGTGAAAAATCATCTGTGCTGTGGTCGGGATTCGAACTGCAAATCTTCTTGTGCTTCCGCTACTATGGTGGTTGCTCTTCTATCGCTAGCTGAACGTATTTAATGCTTAATATAACAAGAGACGGGGGAATTCCAACTAAATCCTTACATTCTTCCGCCACTTAGTAGCCAGATGCTCAGGGCGTGTCCTCTTAACTACCATTTTTTTCCAATTAAAGGGCGATTAGGAAGAGGTACTGGACCAAATCGACTGAAACCAGATAGTGATAAATTATCATGTACTATATTTTAAGGGGAACCTCACTTCAGAGATATTAAGATTTCTGGAGGCATAAGGGAAATAAAGTCTTTTGGGAATATAATCATTGTTAATTTCCACATAGTGTTTTGGAACTAAATCACTGTTCAGTTCTACATAGATTTTTAAACCTTAATCATTGTTCACTACTATATAGTTTTTTGGAAACTAAATCACTGTTCAATTCTGCATAGTTTTTTTAGAAACTAAATTATTGTTCAATTCTGCATAGTTTTTTGAAACTTGATCACTATTCACTTCTGAACAGGTTTTTGGAAACTAAATCACTGTTCAATTCTGCATAGTTTTTTTAGAAACTAAATCATTGTTCAATTCTGCATAGTTTTTTAAACTTAATCACTGTTCACTTCTGTACAGGGTTTTGGAAACTAAATCACTGTTCAATTCTGTATAGCTTTTTTAAACTTAATGACTGTTCAATTTTGCGTAGTTTCTTTTGGAAACTAACTCACTGTTCAATTCTGCATGTTTTTTTGGAAACTAAATCACTGATAAATTCTGTATAGTTTTATTGAAAACTAAATCACTGTTCATTTCTGCTTGGTTTTTTAGAAACAAAATCACTGATCAGTGCTGCATAGTTTTTTGGAAACTAAATCACCATTCAATTCTGCATAGTTTTTTAACTAAATCATTGTTCAATTCTGCATAGGTTTTTTAGAAACTAAATAATTGTTCAATTGTGCATAGTTTTTTGAAACTTAATCACTGTTCACTTTTGCACAGGTTTTTGGAAACTAAATCACTGTTCAATTCTGCAAAGTTTTTTTTAAACTTAATCTCTGTGCAATTTCGCGCAGTTTCCTTTGGAAACTAACTCACTGTTCAATTCTGCATGTTTTTTGGAAACTAAATCACTGATCAATTCTGTATAGTTTTTTGCAAACTAAATCACTGTTCAATTCTGCATAGTTCATTTAACGATGAATCATTGTTCAATTCTGCATAGTTTTTTTAAACTTGATCACTATTTACTTCTGCACAGGTTTTTGGAAACTAAATCACTGTTCAAGTCTGCATAGTTTTTTTAAACTCAATCACTGTTCAATTTTGCGAAGTTTTTGGGGGAACTAAATCACTGTTCAATTCTGCATGTTTTTTGGAAACTAAATCACTGATCAATTCTGTACAGTTTTATTGGAAACTAAATCACTGTTCAATTCTGCGTGGTCTTTTAGAAACTAAATCACTGATCAATTCTGCATAGTTTTTTGGAAATTTAATCATTGTTCATTTTTGTATACCTTTTTTGGAAACTTAATCCCTGTTCAATTTAAACGGATATCATGCAGACTGTTGTAATGAAAAATGAGCTATTTGAAGAGGCTAACAGATATTTATTAAACTGTTGAAAAGAAATACTTTATTTATTTATTTGTTATCACCGTAAAGTTTGAAACGTTCCCCAAATTCGAATGATTCGCAGAAATAATTTTTTCGTCTCTCTGAAGCTGAAATTTCTTTCTCCGTCCTCTCTTCAGTTATTCAGGTCTTATTTCATTTCTTTCCCCGTTGCTTAGAACAGTGCCAACGAGTGTTACCCTGCACATGCAGTCAAGACTTCATTGCCAACCGCTGGCAGCTATCTTGACAAGTAAATAAAATAGTCTTCATTCACATTGCCCAAGTCGCATTTCTTTCCTAGTTGTTGACCTTCTAAAAAAGGGATCCATTCTTTTCTTCCTGATTGGTTGTCAGTTACTGCGAGAGGAACTGAATTTCTACAGCTGAAGAATCTTCTACTAGCCGCAGGCTAAAACACCTTCATTTTTATCATTGTTATTCTCCTCGTTTCTTACTATACATATATGAAACATTTTCAGTTTTTTTTTATTATATTCGCGAATCGGAGAAAAGTGCACCGAAAGGTATATAAAAAAATATATTTATAAGAGAAGTTCTTTATCGTACTGTGTTTCAACCTTCCTGACTCTGTCAATAAATGTTACAAAATATTAAATTCTTGATGCAAAGAAATGATATTGACGTGAGTCAGTCAATTCATTAAGCAATTTCCTATAATAGTACCCTGATATTTTTTTTTAATTGTGTCAGTGGATTTCTGAAACTTTTTGATTATTATATGGATTTACTTATTTTTGTCTACCCAGTTAACATATGTTAAAGCAGCTTTACCGTCATTATCCTTTTCCGTTTTCCTGCCAGGATGCAAATTTCTAGTTCGCGCGTATTCAAATGAGGTAGAAAGAGATAATGTTTAAAGGAAGGTTTTAGATTTTAGAATCAGAGCGTGTTCTGCCTTCTGAAGACCACATTACTAGGTGAATCTCTTGATACAGTTTATCTACGCCTGTGCGTTATTCTCGCCATTAACCCGCGGGAAAGAGCGTGGGGTGCATCATACCCCAAGTCTACAAAAAAGTGGAATATTCCTAACTTCTGAAACTGAAATTCTGTACTACATTCAGTAGCTCAGTTTTTAGTAGTGAGTGACTTTCAGAACCGCTTTTCCGTTGCCTGTGTATTTCAGAAAAAGATTTATTGGTATTTTATTGCATCTCGGGTGTGACATACCCCACGCGCCTGTCCACGTAAGTGTTTTTCTAACTGAATGTTTATTTTAAAAAATTATTTCTAGAGTGTAACAGTAAATATTTCTACTCGCAAGCGATTTTAAAGCATTTGAAAACAAATTTTAAAAGATTTCTAAGCGCGTTATGGGAAAAAGAATGACTCCCTATGAATTGGAAAAGCAGCGGCTGTGGGACTGATTAGAAATATTTGAAAGTGACGAAGATTACATTTCGGAAACGGAAGATGAAAATAGGAATATTTTCTACAATGTTTCGTTTCGAAAAAGATAAAGCATTCATTTCTTATGTTCCTAAAAAAAAGGAAAAACTGTTTTTATGCTTTTAACGTTCCATAACGATGATACTATATATAACCTACTCGAGGAAAAAAAACGCCAGAAATTATATAATTTTATAATACGACTAAGGAAGCAGTGGATATTGTGGATGAAATGGCAGAAAGTTGTTCAATTGCCAGAATAATAAGGAAATGGCCAATGGTAATTTTCCTTTCTGCACTGAATGTTGCTGCAATGCACTGAATGTTGCTCGAATTATATTACTTTCAACTGCTAATCTACCAACCAAATACAGAAGCAGAAGTCTGTTTTTGAGGAACTTAGCATTACAATTAATAAAAACATATATTAAACAACGAATCAGAGATTGATACTTTACCGAGAAACTTACTACATGCAAAAGAAGAGCAGAAGTTTCGAGGAATAATTCAAACGAATATACGAAATTCGAAGCAACTAAGTATAAAAGTCGTGATGAATGCCCTGGAGCCAAGGACAGAAGACCGCGAATGTCATATTTAAAATGTGAAAACCTTCTGTGCTAAGAACACGTGAATGAATTTTGTTCAAAGTGTAAACACATAAAATAAGTTGCATTGTGTATTAGACATGCAATAAAATTTAGAGGTATGGTGTTTATTTTGTTATTATCTGTAAGCTTATTTTGGAAATTAATTTTTTGTAACCCAAGTCTTATTCGCATAATCTAAAATAAAAACAGCCTTAAAAACAAATAAAACTGTTTTTACCGTATTTTAAGCATTGGGGTATTTGATACTCGATGCGCCCACTCTGGCAACTTTTCTTGATGCGCCTTCAGCCGGGTTAAGCTTGTATAGTTTTTGTTAGCCTATTTTAGGTTTGAGCCGACTTACGCGTTATTAATTCTGTATAGCCTTTAGGCTAACTTAAGATTTACTAAGTTAAATTCTTTACTTCTGAATTACACAATAAATGCTGGCTGGTTCTGTAAGCACGAGCAGTGCCTTCTGTTGATCCACTGATTTTAATAAGCAAGAAGAGCAAGAGGACAGTGGTGCCGGGAACACGTCAAATGAAATGTGTCTAACTGGGGCAATGTCATGTTTACTAATGAGTGAAGATTTGCTCTGGAGCCAGATGACAAGCGTATAAGGATATGGCGTGAACAACGAACACGCAATCAGTCCCAAAACATCACCGAACATCACGCATTCCGAGATGGAAGCATTAAGGTGTGGGTAGGGATTTCAGGATTAGGATATCGCACCGACCTGCACGTCTTTAAACGAGGTTCTTTGACGCCTACCCGGTATCGAGATGAAGTCCTACGACCCATTGTGAGATTTTAAGCTGCAGAAGTTGGCCCTTCTTTTGTTTTAATGGACGATAACGCACGTCTCCATAGAGCTGACATCGTCGATGACTTTCTGAAGAGTGAAGGGATTGAGCGTATGACGTGGCCAGCATATTCGCCCGACCTTAATCGCATTGAAAATCTTTGGGATGCTCTCGGCTGCGCTGTATCTTTACGTTTCCCACCTCCAACCACTCTTATTGAGCTGGAAACTGCTCTAGAAGAAGAATGCCGATTGCTTAATTCTGCGGTGGTCGACCACTTAATTGAAAGCATGGTTACAAGGTGTAAACTTTGTATACAGATGAAGGGAGATCCCATACGCTATTAATGACCTTTTTTTCATTTTATGCTGTTTATTTTCACTTTATACATTACTCTGTTTAAGTCTCCAGTGTGTCATTATCTGATAACTTACAAAAATTTAATATTGTTTTCGTTTCTGTATATAATTATTGATTTTGTTTTATGCATAAATATATATGCTACGTTCCTGCCGAATTTTGTGTCAATGAAAGCAGTATTTTTTTATTTTTTTGCATTTTACATCTTCGCGCTTAACTTTTGGAAGTGAGTGTATTTTATTGTTTGACTTCGCTGTCTAAATTTCGTTAAAGCTGCTCAGTATGTTTCTAGTTTAATGCATTTAGTGATTGTAAAAGAAGTGTGTAATAGGAACAGAAAGAATGCTATAATTAGTATTGTAACTGTTCCTTTTATAAAAAAAATTTAATGCCCTTTTTTAGCTTTTTAAAATCGCTATTTTTATTGAAAAGAATTTCTTTTCTTAAATTATCAATAATACGTTGATACACATTGAGATTTTTGAAACATTATGAAAAAGGATTGGAAAAAATAACTCAAGGGTCCGTTGCATATTTTGGTATGTGTTGTACCCTCAAGGCTAGAAACATGTGCGTCATAATTATATTTTAATAAAAATTGTTTATTAAATAAAAGCAAGTTATTTTGTTCTTTGAAAAATGGCCTTAATATTTAACATAAAAAAAGAAAAAGAAAAAGAGAGAGAAAGCGTATTAGCACAAAGTTGCTTTAGCCCATAAAAGTTACTAGTTTCGAAACGACATTTTGCGTAGGTTCACTAAAAACGGCGTATCACTTTTTAACTAGTTGCCACCAAATATTATCGCCCTGTATCATATTTAAAGAAATCAAATAATGAAGATGCATGTGCATGTATGTATGTATGTTTCTCCAGCTGTGAAAAACAACTGTACCTAGTGCCATCAAATTTTGATTAACGTAGTCCTCCACCCGAATATCGGCACCTAGAAGCCCGGATTTGGGATTTGCTTTATTGTTTGTTTCATATTTTCTTAAACGTTTGCGGGGTTTCACCTTCTTATTTCACAGTTCAGTTTTTGAAAATCCCAAACACTGGTAGGCGAATAATCACTAGTGTGTGTGAATAGAAACGTAAGACTCAAGAAGGGTTAACTACTCTTTATTTCTGAAAATAAATATGGCACAATCAGCTCCTAACTCGGAGTGTACAGTAAAGCCTCCACTTGGGCTTTAACTTAAATTAATATGAAATTAAACTTAACTAAGCTAACTGAAAGATATAGCCGAAGCTATCAGGATTATAAGTAGTTGGCCCCTAAATCTGAATTAAGTCGGCGAAGCCAAACAAAGCCCTAAAGTACGGCCGAGCGTAGCAATAGCTTAGAGAGAGGTAGCCAAAGGCCAGCGCGTGCTAGTCATGAACTCGGGCTCTCTAACGAAGTCGGTGAAACAACGGGGTAAATACTACTCTTACTCATTTGCATTAACCGTATTTCTGAAAATACATTTTGGTAGGAAATTGTAAGCTGAAACTAGAAGGGATAGGAAAG
The DNA here is from genome assembly GCA_000611955.2 of Stegodyphus mimosarum. Lineage (NCBI taxonomy): Eukaryota > Metazoa > Arthropoda > Arachnida > Araneae > Eresidae > Stegodyphus > Stegodyphus mimosarum. The sequence goes on along the minus strand of KK114011.1, from coordinate 45,935 downwards.
ATGCATAAACTTAAAATAACTGTTATAAAATCAGGGTAAATCTTACACATTAACGAATTTTTAATTAAGAAACTCAACGAATTCAATGCGAGAAATGACAAAACTATATTGGAAAAAACATTTTTATCTGTAGCGCGCGTGACTGTGTATCGGAAATTCTAAAAGATATCCTGCTATTAAATATTTTTAGTCCAAATGCTCTCGAAATGTGTATGCGTATGTAAATGAGAAAAACGGCAGTTTGGGTATAATATAAAATCTAAAAGCTTTCAAATTATTTTTTTTTTGTCCTTCCTTTCTCTTCAGTGCTTTGCCATTATCAAAATGTTCTGCACTGTCTGTCTGTTGTTCATCACACAAATGTGCTACAAAACTTGTTTGCATATATTTTAAGAATTATAATTAATGTTTCAAATAAAATTATTTATTTCTTTTGATGCGATGTCTTCTTCTATGTGATAACGCTTTCTCTAACATAAAAACTTAGTAAGGTACGCCTTGATTTTCGATTGTAAGAGAATATTATATAAGAACTCGTGTCTCATGGGAAGAAAAAAAAACTGTTTTACTTTAGCTTTCTAAATAGACTGTTTACGTCTTCTGTTCTGTTTGGGATGTTTATTGTTTAGATCTTCATGCGGATGTGTTTTCTTGGTAGTTCAGGATACGCAAGTGAATGACGGAAGATCATGAAGAAACCAGTGGCGGCTCGTAATAAGCACTGTGGAACTGCAGCACCCCCTATTTCCACTTATTATTATTTTTAATATTTAATATAATGGGTCGTTTTTTCTTTAATTCTTTCTTTATACTTCTACAATATATAATCCTTAAACTTAATGTCAGTAGCCATCCTCCAGTTTGTAAAAAAGTACGAAAGTCTTTGTATGGAACTACAGAGTAAACTGGAACTGCGGGCTTTGCAGTTCTAGCGGCGTGGTGTTTGGTTGATCTGCGCATGCGCACACAGAAAGCAGCACTCAAGCCAGGGAGATAAACGAGCACTGTCGCTCTTGCAGTGCCGAAATTCTGGAAAAGTAATTCGCGCGTGTGCTATTTGGCTGTTCTGCGCATGCGCTCTTAGGAAGCAGCGTACGAGGCTGAGAGGAAGAAGAGCACTGTCCCTTTTGCAGTGTCTTTGGGAGCTGGTTTTTTTTTTTACTCCGCGTGTGCTGTGTTTAAAAATCATACACCATATTCTTGGTTAGATTATTTTTCAGCTATTCTACTTGATTCATTTTTTTCGGTTCTTTTATTTTACAGAAAACTTGAACCATGTCCTTGCATCCTCAAGTAATAAATTCTGTGACTGTAAGTGAACTTCAAGAGCTTTCGTTTCCACAGCTGTCTCTCCATGAGAAAATTACAATTAAGAAAAGAGGTCGTTCAGCAACTGATATATGCTTATGTCAGCCAGGCATAAGCAACAAGAAGAAATATATTCGTAGTTTCAATTCTGAATGGTACCAACGGAAAAATTGGCTTTGCGTTTGTGAAGTGAAAAATGCTCTTTTTTTCCGTGCTTGCTGTTTGGAGGTGATGTAACGTGGACAAAAGATGGTTTCAGAAATATAAACAAAATGAAAGAAAAACTGAAAAGCATAAGAAGCATGTTGATAATGTAGTTTCACTCTCCCTTTTAGGAACCGTTAGTATTAAAGAGAAACTTAATGAGGGATACAGACTTCCAGTCAATGAACATAACAAAGGTTAAAAAGCATCGTGGAATTTTGTGCAAAATAATAGACTGCATTTTCTTTTGCGAAAACTTTTCATACGTGGACATGATGAAAAAGACGATTCAGTAAATCCAGGTGTATTTAGAGGATTAGTAAATTCTAAATTAGATTCAGTGCTTCTAAATTAGATTCAGATTTGAAGAATCACTTAGAAACTAGTGCAGTCTTCAAATGTGTTTCTAAGACCATTCACAACGAGATACTTGACTGCCGCTTTCAAACATATCATGAGGAGATAAGGAATGAAATTAGAAAAGCTTTTAGCTTTAATGGCTGATGACACAACAGATGTTTCGGAACACACTTGTTCTTAAATGGTCGAATGTATTGAATTAAAATTTTTTGTGACAGCACCCCCACTAATTTTAGCTACGAGCCGCCACTGGAAGAAACATAAAAAATGGATTGGACATGGATTTTACATGTCTGTTTCATTATTTTTTAAAACGTTTAATTGCAGATTTTGGTGAACACGACGGCTCCCGAAAGTTAAGACTGTTGAAATGAAACATTTTCTTACCTTCTTTATTAAGCTACTTATTTGGTGTTTTTTAACACTTATAACAATAATTAAGCAGATATTAGAAAGCCCCTTAAGTAATCTCTTCTTCTTTCAAATGACCGAGCAATTGATCGTTAAGCATTGATCTGAATGGCTGAAGCCATCGGTTAATTAGCCGCCTTGTATTAGAGAATATTCCCAAGGACAAACTGTATATAGTCAATTATTACACCTACGAAAAAATGAGGATATAGATACGTTCAAGCATTCATCCTCAAAACACAACGTGAAGCAGAAACTGTGGCAGATAGCAGTTCTAATTTTTATACTGAAAAGATTTGCTCCACAAAAACTTTGGAGTTACTTATTTTTGTCGAGGAATCAATATTTAAGGGGGGGGGGGGAAACTGAAATGTTTCAGATTTTAAATTGCGTCGAAAGGTGCGTTTTTTCGCGTTTTGTGTGTTACCTTTATTTATTAAATATCACGCTCTTCGCATTTAAACCATAAAATTGAGCTCAACAGCAATATTGCAAAATAATTTTAAAATGAGTATATCTTTAGAATTTCCGATACACAGTTCCGCGCACTTTAGATAAAAAGGTTTCCCCCCTGCAGAGTGTTGCCATTGCTCGCTTTTAAATCGTTTGAGTTTGTTCATCAAAAACTGGTTAAAGTTTTTACAAAATATGAAATAGATAATAAAATAAATTCCAAATTTGGGCGTCCAGATGCGCATATTCGGGTGGTTATTAAAAATTGGAAAACGTTATTAAAAATTGGATGGCTCTAGGTACCGTTGTTTTATCACATTTGGAGAAATATACATACATTTATGTAGATTCTTCATTATTTAATTTCTTTAAATATTATACAGGGTTGCAATACTGGGTGGCAACAGTTTGAAAAGTGATTCAGACTTTTAATGTTTCCGACGCAAAATCGCAAAGCGAAAACCGTAGTCATTTAGGGACAAAGCCCGTTTGGACTAAAAATACTCTTTTCTGTGTCTTTTGATTTGAAGACCACATCCGGCCGATCGGTAAAGTGGCTGAGCACTGGTAGTTCCGACCTGGGTTCGATTCTAGGCGAACGGGCTATCTGCATGTGTGTTTTCGTGGTTTCCCCATGTGTAACGTGTATACGAGACAGTTTATCTTAGAAAGTCCTTCACGAAGGCATCCCTCACCTGATGCATATAGCTCTAGTGTGCTTGGTTGTATCTTAATTTAATTTAGTAGGTAGAATTTTTTTTAAACAAACATAAGCAAAACTTCTGATATTAATGTTTGAGAATTAATATGTACTATATATGTAAAAAATCCATGTATGCTATTCTGGTATAGTGTTCGTGATGCATTAAAATCTGTTTATATTAAAAGGCAGATATACTGTTCTTTTTTTCATCAATTTGTTCTAAACGGAATAATTTATTCTTTCTTCCGTTTCAAAAATAATTTCAATGCACTATTTATATTTTATTCTGTGAAAGCAAAAATCGTTTCTTTATTCGTGTTACCATAATCACATTACATTAAATGCTGTAAGTTTCTATTCATTTAGATTAAACAACGACAATAATTAAATTAATACTAAATGTATGATCATAAAATTTATGAAAGAGATTTATAAAGTTATAACAAATATTTTACACTATTTAGTACAAATTTATATAAGATTAGATTTTTCAAAGCAAAGGTAAACATGGAAGGAAATCAAAAATTCACGAGCACCCCTTTCAGTTCTTATAGATGTTTATTTATTCCTTTAACAAACCGTAAATATATTTTAAAAGCTTTGCGTAATTTTATTATTAAAAATACATGTTTATCTAATATTTTATTCTATACGAACAAAAATCATTTGTTTAATCGTGATGTCATTAGCGAATTATATTAAGCTACGGAAGCTATACTTTTTTTAGAATAGACGAGGAATTAAATTAATACTCAATTTATATTCATAAAACTTATGAAAGAGTTTTATAAAGTTATAATACATATTTTACAGTGTTCTGTATAAATTATTAGTATTAGGTTTTTCAAAATAAATGTGAACACGGAACGAAATTTAAATTCATAAATATTCTGGATTCAATTATTTTTTAAGTTCCCTTGTTCCTTGAATAAGTTTTTTTTAAATTTAATGAGTTATTAAATTTCAAATGCTTTAACATAATTTATAACTAAAAAATTCTGATGTGTACACCACATGACTTCCTTCTACGGAATACAAAGCACGCACATTTAGCATTGCATTTTAATTTATTGGATTGAATCAAATCCATTTCGTCGATAGCGCGCAAACCACCATAGAATAAATGCACTCTTTAAAATTCACTATATTTGTTTACCATAGCGACACTCTGTCGCTAGGTTCACTTAACAGAAGTTACATCTCATTCATTTCATTCAGGGAAAACGAGTTTGTTTCTTCCTGTTCTACGCGTATAGCATTTACATAACCAAAGTTAAATTCATTAATATTTATCAATACTGACATTTCTAGCCTTTTTTTAGAAATAAACACTTCTGTTGGGAAATACATAAATTATAACATCAGCAAATGACTGTTGAAATACAATTTTTTTACATTTCCTCCAAAATTTAAAGTGCAAAGTTTACATTGTTTACACATTTTAAATGCTTCTAACTTCTTTAAAAATTACGATATTTGAACTCGGTTTTTCGCATACGATGTAGTTACGTATATGGAATATTAGTAGAGTAAAAAACTAAATTCAATATTTTGGTTGATTTTTAGCTATTTTAAAGTTTACCGTCTCCTTTTAAAATAGTCATTTGATGCTGCATTTTTGTAACTCAAAATCCTATCGAACATTGGCTCAGTTTTAACTACACTCATGTCCATAAATTAAGGATAATTCGGAGTCACGCAGAAATCGAGCTCTAAAATAAATAAATCACCTGTAAAATCACTACACACATCTTCAAGAATCATATGCAAATTTCAGGAAGTAACCAGATGACACCGATGGTACGTCACAATGACGAGAGTGTAAGAGAGTGATATATAAGGAATACAGGCAAAGAAGTCAAATTGTTCGCAGGCCCTTTGTAAGCATTTCGGTGCAAGAACCGAATAGTTATGACACAAAGGACGCATTTGGAGGATATTTTACGTGGTAGAATTATCGGCCGTCTGGAATGTGGGCGTACACAACTGGAAGTATCAGACGAACTCGGAATTGCCCAGAGTGTCATCTCCGGGCTTTGGCAACGATTCCAAGATGATGGTAATGTGAGTAGACGTTACAGCACAGGTCGCCCCAGAGTTACAACGCCGAATGAGGACCGGTATTTGGCAGTTACTGCCAAGAGAAACAGGCGGAGCACAGCCTCAGACCTGTCTCGTCAGCTGTCTTCGGCCACTGGTACGACAATTTCAAGGGAGACCGTGTACAGACGCTTAGAGCAGATTGGTGTGTATGCTCGTAGACCTATCAGATGCGTTCCACTTACTGCAATTCATTGCCGCCGGCGGTTAGCCTGGAGTAGAGAGCATGCATTGTGGACACCGAAACAGTGGACTCGTGTGATGTTTTCCGACGAGTCCAGGTTTAGCTTGCAATCTGATTCTCGCCGGACTTTCATATGGAGAGCTCCAGGTATCCGTTACCACCAAGAAAACATCACTGAACGACACCGTTACGGTGGTGCAGGAGTGCTCGTTTGGGGTGGAATTATTCTGGGTTCCAGAACTGACCTGCATGTTCAAATTGGAACCATGACAAGCAAAATCTATCGGGACGTCATTCTGGAACAACACGTACGTTTGTTTCGGGGAGCCATGGGCGCACAATTTGTGTTTATAGATGACAACTCCCGTCCTCACCGTGCAAACATCGTAAGCGAATGCCTTCAACGGAGGATATCACCCGTATGGACTGGCGAGCATTCTCACCGGATTTGAATCCAGTAGAGCACATGTGGGATATGCTTGGCCGATGAGTTGCAGCCCGTCAATCTCCTTATCACCCGTATGGACTGGCCAGCATTCTCAGCGGACTTGAATCCAGTAGAGCACGTGTGAGACATGCTGGCCGACGAGTTGCAGCCCGTCAACCTCCTTTTACATGTCTACCGGAACTTCGGAGAGCATTGCTTTTCGAGTGGTGTAATATGCCCCAAGATCAGATCGATAATTTGATACTGAACATGCCTAGGCGTTTTACGGACTGTATTGCATCGTCTGGGAGACATACAATGTATTTACAATCATACCAACCATGTAATTTTTTTTTTGTAAACAGGTTTTTTTTTTTTGTAATATGCTCCAGGGAGAAAAAATCGCTAATTTTTTAAATAATATCAAACATATAGCATCTTTTTTTGCTCTTTACCTTTTGTTTAAAAAACAAGCTTTAGAAATAAGTAAAATATGTTTTGCTTCTAACTCTTCCTTTGTCTGATTTTTCATTATCCTTAATTTATGGACATGAGTGTAGATGCATGAGTAGTTCTGCTTGCAAATAGACTAATCCCCGATAACGGAAGTAGCAGAGCTTGGCCAGGAAACAGAACTGAAGTCAGCGTTACTGTCAGATCTCCCTTTTCAACTGCTTAGGACTCTGTTGCTCAATACACGTATCTCATTTACTGCCTGGTGAGAGCTAACAAAAAATAAAAAATAATAGCGTAGTTGAAAATTAGGAAATAGCTCGTTAATTAATATAAAAATACTCAACAACTCTTCCTAGCTGAAAAATAGTAACATAGTTTTTAAAATTAATCTTTTTGAAGTGTGTCATTCTAAAACTGATGAAGGAAATACAATTATATAAGATAAGTGGAGAATGTATGTACTTTCGTAACAATGAAGCGGAAGCACCTAAAATAAGTGGCCACCTTTGCTTCCTTTGAAGGGACGGACAGTTACAACCAAATCTTCTCGGGATTCGAACTCGGGACCATCACTACGGCAGTCGGGGTCAATAACCACTATATCGGCTGGGAGATTGTCATCCAATGTTATTCATGATACGATTTTTAATAAACATTAATAATTATGCAATACTACACTCTATTGTTTAGGAGTACAGCAACATCGTGATTTTTAATCTATACTCTTAATATTATCTTATTTCATTTTTAGTTCAAAGGGACAATTTGCCCAGAGGAACTACTAATTTCGTTTTGGCATTTTGCATTGGTTCACTACAAGAGTTGTTTCACTTTTCAGATTGTTGCCACCAAATATTATATCGCTGTAATATATTTAAAGAAATTAAATAATGAAGAATCTGCATGAATGTATGCATGTTTCACGCGTTGTGATAAAACGACTGTACCTAGAGCCATCAAATTTTGAATTATGTAATCCTTCTGGGAATATGTGCGTCTGGAAGCCCAAATTTGGAATTTGTTTATTATCGATTTAATATTTTGTAAAACATTAACGAATTTTTGATTACCAAACTCAAAGATTTCAAAGCGAGAAATGGCAACATAGTACAGAAAAAACATTTTTATCATCAGCGCGCGAGACTGTGTATCGGAAATTCTAAAGATATGCTCATTTTAAAATTATTTTCCGGTATGCTCTTGAACTGAATTTTATGGTTTAAGTGTAAAGAACATGACATTTAATAAACCAAGGTAGCACAAAATGTTAAAAAAACGCCCGTTTAGACGTAATTTAAAGGCTGAAAACTCTCAGGTTTATTATTGTTAATTTTAATATGTTTTTATACTATAAGAAGAATCATAAGAGATGTACAAACTTTTACGACACAAATCTTTAAAGTGGGCCTACGCTTTCCATCTTTTTTTTTTCTGTTATATCTTTTACGTTCTTATAACTATCATTTATCGTATCATATATGATAACCATTTCGACGCAGGTATGACGATAACGTAGATGATTACGACACAGATGCATTGATGTACACAGACATAGAAATAGGTGTATTACTATACTCTACAATAAGAATATTTTTAAGGAAAAATTGAAAATGTGTGCTTCGATTTCCATATGTCAGTATATCATTAAGTGATATGTATAAGTACATGTTTATTACAAAAGTATTGTCGCGTTTAGCGAGTTCGTGGATTTGGAGTGACTGATGTCAGCACCTGATGAAGAATCAAAACACAGTTTATTCCTCAGTATTACACAGGAAGGTTCCAAAAACACGTTCACAGTCGTCGAAAAACTACGATAAACACGCTGAAACAATCAACAACGCAGCCTTCAAGTTATCAGGCTATGACGGTGACAGCAGTTTCACGGCAAAGCTTTAAAGTACAGCATCCGACTCGGTGGATCGCTGTCGAGCTAATCTCTAAACTCAAGACACTACTACGGAACTCAACATACTCTACCCCACGTACAGGCAGGGTATATATAGCTTTTGACCTGCCTTCGAGAACATTCTCGGAAAACCGGTAAGAATTCTTTCTAGAATGTTCTCGCTACATCTATGCCATGTCGCCACTTTTCGCGCCAAATCTGACAAGCCTGACTTTCCTTGCCACTTAATGGCAACTTTAAAACCGCTTTGCGGGGAAGTTATCTTATCGCAGCTGGGCATTTCGCAACAATATTATAAATATTTTATAAAAATCATCTTAGATTGGTGATTTTCAAATGCTTCCATTCAAATTGTTAAAGCTAAACAGCTTTTCAGATCATACTGGCTCGACAGTCGTCCTTTCATAAGAATACCTCATTTGCCAGGTAATACCAGAATTGCTTTCAGAAAGCATGTTAGATTTTTCTGGAAAATATAGAGCCACAATTACTTGTTAACTTTCCTTGAATAATTCTTTATAAGTTTTTAATTCTTTCATGATTCTCGTTTGAGTTCATATTGTTACGGATTTTGTATTTAATTTGCTATTTTTAGTAGAATTGTAATTAAAATTGTTTTATTTCCCCGTGCAAGGCAGCGCGCGACGAGTTTTAAGAGAAAGCTGCACCGAAAAGGTGAAAATACAGGAGCACGCGAATTTAACGTTTAATAAATACATATTTCGTAATTGTACTGTTTTACTTTCCAGAAATCTCGAGAAAAGACCAGAATGTTCTCGTGCATGATTAAAAAGCTTATAAAAAGCCGGATTAAAACATCTCAGCTGAGTTGTTTACTTAGTACTGATATTGATTGTAGCGAATTCGGGGGAAGATCGGATTAGCATTCTCTGTATTTTGAGTTCTAGTTAACGTTTTAGTAGTTTAAAATATAACTACTGTGAGATATTGTGCGAATATCTCTGAGGAAATTTCCGCATTTTGCTTTATTTCTTTGGATAAGAATGCATTTTATTAACTTTTTATCGACTTGTGCATTCAATTTATTACGAACCCGTACGCGCACAACAATATGTTTCTAGCTTCATAATCAAATTCTCCTGATTATTGCAAACTACTTCTAAGTGGAAATAAAACCTTAACTTTCAAATAATTATGCAATAGAAAACTTTAACTTAGCTGCCCACCCTCACACACACACCCTCGGGGAAAAAAACTGCTATGTAATAAAAAAATATTTATTTTCCTTTACTAAGTTTTTTAAAAAAAGTCTTATCCCATCATAAACGTCTTAACAAATCGCCTCGTTTTTAAGCATTAAGGTCTGTAATAAAACGCAGCTGGCTTTCAGAAGGTAATGCCGCCCATAAAAATTGCCCCGAAGGTCTGAGAATTATCCATCACGTCTTAGCGGATGGCTGGCCATTATGTATAAGCAAGCAGAAAGCTCTCTTAACTTAAAAGAGAGATTCTCTGCACTCTGCTATGGAAGGAGACCCGTGGATAGAGAGATATATCGTAGCAACTCAAGTCCTCGAGGAAAGAAAGGATGGTATTCTTAGAAGCATTCTCGTGTAAGGCTTTTCCAGGTGTCTTTTAATTAAAGCACTTGCGGGCCATTTGCGATAACAGCCATGGAAGCTGGGGATGGAAGATAAATTGGGTCAACCGCGTGTTTACAGACTTAGAACTCGTTGGTATTGATTCGATGTGGGGGGACATTTCCTTTTAAGGTTTTCTGAGACTGTAAAATGTTCAGATTACCGGCCATCAAATGTTCTTTGCTTGATGTATTTAGCTGCATTTGTTGCTGCTCATTGTTATTGCATGTTATTCGAAAGCAAACCCATCTGATACTCTGAATAATTTGCAAATTTTCTCGTCTAATCAAATTCAAGCTATGATTGTGCATAAAGGTGCTCTGAAAAATGGCTTCGTTACAAACTTGGTTTCATTGGATATTGAAGCTAGAGAGGAAGAATTACGAAGTTTCTGAAACTGTGAGGAAAATAAATTACGAAAATGTTTTGAATAATGCGGATAAAAAGAAATGTAAGCACAAAAATGTAATTTTTATTATGATCTAGTGTACCAGAAAATCTAGTCGGTAAAATGTCTATCATACTTTTAAAGCTAAATGTGGAAGAGTTTCATAATTTTCACGCAAAATTAAAAGAAATATAGTAATTTAGATTCATATAAACAGCTGCATAAAATAAGCTTACAGAAATAATTATAAATATTACATAAATTAAGGAAAAGAGGACCTGCCTGAAAAATTAATTAAAAAAACGATTTAAAACAAAAGGTCCTAGGGCCCAAACTTAAATTAACGTATTACTTTCGCTGTACTTGACTCTTACGTAAAACATTTAAAAGATTCTATACCTGTTATCACTAAGATAACAAATTCCTGCATAATTTAGTTCTTTGCTCAAACTTAAACTGGAGTTGTTTTACAAACCTAACCATGCATTCACATTTTCTTTCGTGTTACTTTCAGATAGAATAATACATATATAAGTACAAGACTGAATAATAAAGTAAAAAAATATGATATTGAGTACAGCACTACAGAAAGCTGCATATATAACACTTAAATAATACTAATAACTGCAATACATAATTGTAGCGGAAGTAATCTTAAATTTAAATTAATAAACGTAAGAATACATCTTTGCGAGTGGACTGTAGTTTAACCTTTTATTTCAGCGATTTCAGCTTTAGAACACAACATAGCAAACAACAGCGAGAGAGTTACAATTAGCGTTTTCAAAAATGCAAAGAACAAAATGCGAGCTGCGCATACGATCTGCGCATTGCGCAATAATATCTCACAGACAGGCAGACGACTCTAGTAGCCCAAACAATAATACTTAAATAATGCATGCATAATATATGAAAACTAAAACTGACAAATATAATACATCACACTGATCATTACGTAATGCTAAGTAGTCTAAATCCTAGCCTTGAAATCCACAGATGTAATAAATACACACTTGAGCACATTAAAGTGAACATAAACAGAAAAGTACAGCATATACAATACTCAGTAAAACTGATATCTAAATCCTAAAACTTGAATACATAATGCTGAGCTGTTATTATCACTAAGAAACAGTACTTCGTCCGTCCTTTCAGCATGGCTTCATGGTGTAACAGTTAACATACTCGGCGCGTATTCGAGAAGTCCAATGTCCGAGTCCCAGAGAGGGCATTGCATATTGTTTCAGTTTCCTGCTTCAAAAAAATTCTAATGACTCTACAATATCTGAGCGAGTTTTGAACGTGTGCTACAATCTAAAGTTCCTATCGATACCTGAACATAAACTTGTAGGGATTTATATTTATTTTAAATAACAAGTTAATTTAAGTTACTTTCCTATAAGCTTTCATTCTCCTAATTGTCAGTGCCAGACTAGTTAAATATAGTAGTGCGCGCAAGAAATGCAAATTCTACTAGTGGAAGAATAAGTTAAATATCGACGTTCCAGTAGAGAAAAGAGAGAGGCCGGGAAATTGCAGTGCGTGCTTATACGTAAACTTCTGTTTAGCAGTTACTGCTGGTTTTGACGTGGCTTAAGCGCTATTATCTTGCTGCCACTAGACTCATTTGCGCGCTGTAGGCTACAGGATTTATATGAGCCCTGCAGGGTAATTCTACTATTGGTGAATATCTCTTATTTTAAGTTTGATTCTACTGCTTTAGTTCCCGCCCAAGTTGAGGCGTAGTATGTTAGCGTCAAGTTGACGCATTGTAAATAAGTTAAAGAGTTTAATAAAGGGCAGTTTTAACCCTTCGTCAGTGCAATCACTATTTCTCAGGATTCTGGGAAAGTAGAACTTTACAAACTGAAGGAAAGTGCTGAAGATTAAGTGCTTCACTTAAACAATATCATTTGAAAGAAGCCATTGCTTTTTGGATAAAGTCCAAGTGAGTTATTTTCGGTACCTGCAAAAATTGGAAAATGCCCGACTAGTCTTCGCTAAGAAATGTAAAAAAAAATGGCGCAGAAAGAATGGCATAGATTTTTTTTGAGTCACGAAAGTAAATTTAATTTGTTTTCTTGTGATGGTATAAAGAATCTACATCACTCAGAAGATGAAAGAAATGATGGGAGGTGTTTTGTTCCTACTGGGAAGCAGATTGGAGGGTAATGGTAGGCAAATATTTTTTGGCCTAGGCCATCGGACCTTTGTTTAGTACAAAAGCCACTGCGGAAAAAGTTTCATAGAGGGACTAACAGCCGAATAAAGCGATATCATATTTTCGAAATTCGTGTGCAAAAATGGTGTTTCCAACAAGATAACGACAGAAAGCAGAGCTCAAAGCTTCAGGTAGTTTATTTATTAGATGAAAGAATGAAGGTTTAATTTCTACAGCCATATTTTTATTCACATCCTGTACAGCATTTCATTCTCAATGAAAAAAAATTAGAAGTCAGACTTATTTAAACACCGATGTCTTAAAATTGAAACAGAATGAGAATCCTCTTCTTAAAAACGATTCCACAGACACTTGCATTCCTCTCCAATAGGCAGCGCAAATTTATGATGGAGATTTTTTGGTAAAACAAAGATACGACGCTTTTGTAAGCAAAAGAACTTTACACGAAATACCGAATGTAATACATCTGTATCTACCCGATTGCTTTTCCATGCACAAAGATAAATATTTATCATGTAAAAGCATCTTTGATACAAAAGTTTAAGTTTTTTGCTCTATAAACTTCGCTACTAAAGAGAATGTTTTGAACGCGTTCTTCTGTTTTTGCTTTTATACATTTTGAATATTTAGTAATGTAAGAAAGTATTTGAAATCAGGAAGGTTGATGTAGCATTTCAGTATTGTTTTCTAAAACGAGGTGGATTAAAATAAACTCATTGCCTAGACGGCAATTTTCTCTGGTGAAATCGTAGCACCAGTGGTAAGTGTTAATACCGCAGATGTTTTAATCCAGAAACATAATTTTTAGAGAAAAAATGTTAGCAAGTATCTAAATTTTTAATTAAAAGGATACCATTTGTTATTGCTTTTACATCACCTGTCCATGTAAACGCTTATACATAATTGTGCATATATACCACTAAAAACAGCAATTTTCATTTAGAAAAACCGTCATGCACACTGCGCATAATAATAATAATAATAATAATAATAATAATAATAAAAAGGAGAGTTGTATATCACTCGTTCTACTAGGCCCATTGACGAAATTCAGATTGCATTTTTCAAGTCTCGAAAACGCGACTTAGGATATGTATTAGATTTATATATAGCATTGTTCAAATATGCGTATTTTAACACAAAATCGGACTTTTTCTGAAATGACATGCCATTTTTTTTCCATATTTCGATTCTGCGACTCAAATTATGCAAAACTTCCAAATTTTGTAAAAATCGGACGAGTAGTTTTCGAAAAATTAGCTCTCAAAATTTTAGCCCCTCAATGTTAATTCAATTTGATATGTATTTATCAATATCTCTTTTTTATGAAACTTATTTGATTCCTTCTTACACAGTTCGAAATTTAGGTTCATTCCAAATAAAATTCGCCCATTTTTTATGATTCATTTTTAAAATTTGTATTTTTAAATTATTTTTATAAATTTTTCGAAAACATTTTGATTTATAACCTATAAAAGTTTAGTTTTACAATCATCTTAACGTAGATGTATTTCTAAGCATACCTGCAAAAAATTACAGTTTTTTGTTCAAAAATTTCGAAGATATACGGGAATTTATATATTGACGCGTTTTGAAATTTGACATATTTGTTGAAAGCGATAATAACGAAAATGTGGTTTACGCACTTTGTTAAAATTATTTGAAAGTAGAATGATATGATGACTTTTTTTCCTCTCATCCATAATGTAAAAATGTAGGAGCGATGTGACTTTTTTTCCTTCTGTGCACAATGGAAGGGAAGGAAAATATGTTGCCACATATTAAGAAGTTCGCCAAGTGAATTATTCTTGGCTCAAACTGAAAAAAATTCGCCAATTTTTGAATTTCTCCGTATATTTCGCACCAAATTTTACAAAATTTAATATTTAGGCATAATTTGAGTCGTAGAATCGAAATACGGAAAAACAAGTGGTATGTTATTTCAGAAAAAGTTCCATTTTGTGTCAAAATACCTATATTAGAACAAAGCTATATATAAATCTAATATATATCCTAAGTCGCGCTTTCGAGACATGGAAACGCAATTTGAATTTCGTCAATCAGCTCAGTAGAACAGAAGATATAGAACTGTCCCCCCCCCTTTTTTTTTGCGCAGTGTGCCTCCTCTTTGCCATATTTAATAAATCTATAGGTTATCGCAAAGTATGAAACGGCCGGATTCTATAGAATGCGTAGTCACTGTATATAACGCCGGGCGTTTTTAGGCAAAATATGAAATATGAGAATTACTACATACTTTCTCTAGGGCATTACATACAATGCCTAGACTTTCTATAGAATGAGAAATGCTATTTAGGCAAAGTATGAAAAAAGGTCTTGATATGGCGCTTATACAGGGTGTATCAATACAACGGTTACCAACTTTCAGGTGCACTAGACGATGTAAAATCACATAACAATGCATAGTCGGAAACGCTTTCCTGGCGCGGTAGTAGTGACACAAAACTAAAAAAGGAAGGACACATACAGTGAGACAAAATGTGTTTTATCATGTTTAGTACAGCAGAAACCAAAAGATAAGATCAAAAACAAACAAGGATAGTCACTAAAGAAGGTGTTCGAAACTACGACCGCCGACCGTGATGCAGATCTCACTCCTATGGCGCATGGAACATCTGCATCAGGAATGGAAGATGCATGACGCACAGTTCCTTAATCACGGTTCGGGTTCTAATTTCGAACACCCTCCTTGATGACGATCGTTGTTTCTTTATGTTGCTTTTTCTTTATTTTTGCTGTACTTCGAATAATAAACAAGTTTTCTCACCTCGTTCGTGTCCTTTTTTTTCTTGATTTTTGTTTCGTCACTACGGCGCCAAGAAAGCATTTCGGACCATGCATTCCAATGTGATTTCCCATCGTCTAATTGCACAGTCTCTCTCCTGAACGTTTGTCACCGCTGTACTGATACACCCTATATAAATGACCTGCATTCTTCAGAAATACAAATGTTTTTCTGGAAAAATAATAAGAGCGCCATTGAAAAAAAATAATTCAAAATACGTAAAGAAAAATGAAAGTTGTACAAAGCAAAATTTATGCCTTTTTATTAACGGAAACATTTTCGTATAGATACAATAAGAAATTGAAATTAACCTGCTTGTTGCAACATGAATGACATTTTGAATTACATTTCATTATATTTTGCACGCAAAGACATTTCATATTTTGTCACTTTGTTTTACACATACATTTGACGAATTTGTGGCCTCTTCCACTGGACTGAGCAATTGCAACTGACCGGGAAGAATTTCGTGGTCAGGAATATCTTCAATTCTAAGCAAGTTCTTAAGCTATAAATTATGTATGTATTTATGTATTTCTCTCGCCTTCTTCGCATGCCTTTGTGGTGTAGTGGTCAGCACGCTCGGCGCGTGTTTGGGAGGTGGTTCGAGTCCCGGCGAGAGCATTGCTCATTTTTTATCTCTCCTATTTCGAAATAACCTACAAATAACTCTACAAATACGTTACAAGAATTGTGATTTCGCGTATACTTGTTTTCAAATTCCTTCAGAAGTTCCAAGTTGGTAGAAACCATTTTCTCTCACACTCATTAGAACTGACACTCACATTGCGAGGATCACCTCGTCCTTTGTCGATGTCAAGAATAGGAACTCGCGCAGTGATTCACAAAGAAGCAGTGGGAATTTTTTTTTTTTCGAATTCATTTTCATTTTTTGGCTTGTATTTCTAGATTGAAATTAGAATTTATTTTACCTCCAAAAACATTTTCAGTTTAGAAACAAAGGGTGCACAAAATATCCATTTCATTCAGCATAGCCTTTCCCTTAAACACACACAACCGGTATCAGAAACGGAAATTTCTTCGATAAGCATGTCTTCTTCATGTTGGTTTAATCCATTATCGACCATAATCTCTTCCATGGTTTCTTTAAACAAGCTCTGCTACTTGCATAATCTGGTTAGTTTTACCTTTTTGCATCGTTTGGACGCTTTCTATTACTTTTTCTAGTTTTTCCTTTGTATTTATATACGAATCTTAGATGTGTTTCATACTTTGCCAGTTTCTCATTTCACATTCTGTAGACCGCCTAGGAAATGTGTGAAATATGAATCGTTTCATACATTGCCGGCTACTTTTAGGTATTATATGCAATGCCTGGGCATTCTAGAATGCCGGATTTCAAACTTTGCCGGTAACACACAAATATATATATACACCATTCTGTGAAATCAAAAATACGAAACTGTCACCATTAACTTTTATTGAATTTTAAAGTAAATATATTGAAACACTAGAAAACACAATATTCTGGGAATTTAACTGATAGCATTAATTTGTTTAGTTGATTTTTGATATTAGAAGTATCTCTTTGACAGAAAAGGGAATTTCATAGAAGACTTTATGAAAGTAAACTCGTTCTTATTCTCGTTAAACATGGGGAAGATTGCAAACGCGCCCAAACAGCCAACCATTTATCAGGATTTGAACTCTTCTTTAAATGGCGGTTTTTAGCCTTCTTAATCACTCATTCATTGGCAGACTTTTAATGCCAAAAAAGAAACATTAATTGAAGGAAAATACATGCAACCCAGACAGTATAGTGGTTAGAAGAGCCTACTGAGGTACCAAAGGGCTTGGGTTTGAATTCCAGAGAAAGCATGGATGTTTGTAACTGTATTGTATCTGTGCGGAATGGAGGTACTGTAAATATGCGGTGAACAGAAAGTCTTTTCGAGAGGTTGTCGTGGAGGTAAAGAGATTGGGATTCTCGAAGCAGTCCCACCCCGGTGCTTTCCATCAAAATTAGGGATGGAAGTGGACAAAGTCGTACAGTCAGCTGATGGAGCTCAAGGCTCTTGCCAGCGACAGGCGCAATCCTGTACTCCTTGCCACGGTACATTTTGTGGACTTGTTATAACCATACTGTCAGATAAGTGAGATAAGTCACAAAAACACATCAAAATACATTATATGCTTATATCGAGTCGGGTTAGATTATGAGAATAATGCTCATATGTATTCTATTCGAAATTGGCTTTTTTTTCCCTTGCAGCATCGAATAAACAGTACTAAAGTATTCATCACTTTCGTGTTACACAGTCTCCAATATCACTTAAGACTGCGGATAAAACTAGGGAATTTTGGAGAGGAAAAGGCATCCGTATATAAAGAAGAAAGTCTGTTTGTTCGCTAATAACTCAGTCACTACTATAGCAATCGCCACCTTTTTTTCAAAAAAAATAAAAAAAAAAAAAAAAAGAAAGAAAAAGCTAACTAAAATCAAAGATATTAATTAAAAACTCAGAAAACCAATAATTTCCCCCCCCCCCATTTTTGCGAGTGACAACAGTCTCACAAGCTGGAAATAAAAATCTGCTTTATTTCCAAAGTTGTTGCCACTGCTGGCTTTCAAATCCTAGAGTTTGTTAATAAAAAATTTCAATTTTTTATGTTGAAATAAAAATAGAATTGCCAAACGTTAAATACAGTGTCTCACAAAAGTGATGGGACACTTGTGCTTTACAAAAGGAAACCGTAATAAAATAAATTTAAAACAATGTACAAATTTTTTGTGGGTGTGTTTCATATTTAAATTTAGTAACAATTATTACATAACATACATCTTCTCAAAATATTCAAATATTAATTTAATAAAACTACAATTGTTTAGAACGGAGCAAAAAATGGCTCACATAAGTGATGGCACACCATTAGACTATGCAACAAAAATCGTCTAAAAATATTTTTTGGGGTTTTTATTTTTACTCAAAAGCAATTGGCAATAATTTATAAAATCGTCTGCATTATTTCTTTCCAGTTTGTTTTGGAAGTTTTGTGTTTTTTAGCTCCGTGCAGCCATGAATGCTAAACGAAAAGAAACGTTGCCTGAAATTCGAAAATTAGTTATTAATTTGCATACTGAACGTGGAAAATCAATTAGAGAAACTGCTGAAACAGTTAACTTGAGTCATTCCATAGTTTTCACTATCATTAAACGATATAAAAAGAATCATATGATTCAGAATAAAAGAAGACCTGGCCGACCATGAAAGCTATCCAATGGAATAAAGCGAATTATCGTTCGAAATATTAAAAAAAATCTAAGAATGAGTGCTCCTAAAGTTGCTGCTGATTTACAAGCATTACATGGAATAATTGTTAATTCTGAGACTATTAGAAGAGTAATTCGATCTACTGGATATCACGGTAGAGCAGCCAGGAAAAAATTCTTCGTAAGTGAGAGGAATAGAAAATTCAGACTGCCTTTCGCAAAATCCAACATAAATAAGAATTCTGATTACTGGAATGAAGTTATATTTTCTGATAAGAGTAAATTTAATGTATTTGGTTCTAACGGTAAAATCTTGGTGTGAAAAAAACCCAGGGAAGAATTTCGCAAACAGAACTTGGTGCCGACAGTAAAACATGGTGGAGGAGGAGTTATGGTATAGGGGTGTATGTCGTCCGCTGGAGTTGGTAATCTTGTTTCTATTGACAGTATAATGGATCAGTACAAGTATATTGGCATATTAAATCAAAATTTGAAATCTTTAGCTCGAAAATTGAACCTTCATAACGATTTTAAATTCTACCGGAACAATTATCAGGACTGAGTATTCTGTGTGTGTTCTTTAAGAACATTGTGAAATATTTACCAGGGTGTTTCTTCTCAGGTCCTGAACTGGAACAGTGAGCTGATGAAATGTAAGCTTTGTTCTGATGTACTGCTGGGCTGGATAGTAACTGCACGTGAAGGGATTTGAAATCCTCTTTTATTAAATCACAATTATTTACAAACTTCCCAACTCGGGAGAGATACAGAAAGGAGAAGACTGCACATGGGTCGAAATTAACAATCAAATAATTTTAAAACTAAAATAGAAATCTAATTAAACTTTGCTCACAGAGCAATTCGCGGAGATTGGCCTCTACCTGAAAGGTTGCGTAGCAAGATATGCTAATACTAGCGCACTTCAAATTGTTTCACAATGCAATCACGTAGTAAGCACTATGGTTTATAAATTTAAACTGCTAGCTGGTCAGGCGAACGTTGAGCAGCGTGACCGTGATCTGAGGCAAAGCTCTCACATACCGAGAGGTTTCTACCTCTGGCTTAAATAGTGCTTGGCTGAACTTCAAAATTAGCATAAGCTGAAAACGCGCGCTTCTCCTGACGGGAAGCTGAAACAGAGAGGAGATAGAAAGATTTAAATTAAAATAAAACTTGGTTAGTTTAACTAAAACCTTACACAATGACCCCAAGCACTGTTTTGAACGTTAGACTCTGACTGCTGTATAACTGTCCAGAAATAATAAAAACACCACTACAATCTCCAGACTTAAATCCCATAGAGAATATTTGGCAAGAATCGGAATCAAGAATTCGCAAACACACCATTTCTTCAAAACAACAATTAAAATCGGTGCTTCGAGAAGAATGGGGTAAAATCACTCCAGAAATCACAAAAAAATTATTCGAATCCATCCCGAGAAGATTAAATCATGTTTTAAAAGTAAAAGGAAATCCAATAAAATATTAAAACCTTTTAAAAAGTAAAACTTTTGGATAAATATTTGGTGGAAAAGTAAGTGTCCCATCACTTATGTGAGCCATTTTTTGCTCCGTTCTAAACAATTGTATTTTTATTAAATTAATATTTTTATATTTTCAGAATATGTATGTTATGTAATAATTGTTACTAAATTTAAGTATGAAACATACCGACAAAAAATTTTTACATGTTTTTTTTTAATTTATTTTACCACAGTGTCCTTTTGTAAAGCACAAGTGTCCCATCACTTTTGTGTGACACTGTATGTGTTTACGATGCAAAACAGTTGAAATGTATGAATTATGTCGAAGTTGTGCTTGCGTTTGGATATCTGTAAGCACATGATTATAAAAAATAAAGTATGGAATGGCTTTTTAGGAATTTCAGCAGACTGTATTCCATAGCTCTATTTTTTTTATTTTAAGAGACACCTGAAAGTCCCATATAAAATATATAAAATCATATTTTTCAATAGCAACTTCAATTTTTTTTCTAGAAGTATTAAACGACATGTTTATTGACAAGATATCTACATCGTTTTTACTTTTAAATAACTCCTAGATGAAAATCAATTTTCCTAAATCGGATGTGTTCCAAGATACTTCATCGTCTTCCTTCCTGCTGCTCAAGAAAGTAATTCCGTGAACATTTCTGATTAATTAAAAAAAAACTGCCTATTAAATTAAAACTTTTGACACTTACCAAAGCAATAAGCGAAACGCTGTTTGTTTCGGGCTGAGCAAAAACTCTCAGATAAAGAGCATTAATTAATTTCGCTTTAGATGAAAGTGTTTATTAATTTATTCTTGAAAGTTTTATTAATTTTTTTAATTCAAATTAGATGAGCAACGAAAATGAATTTCATCGTGAGATGAAGTGTGCTGTTACCTTTTAACGCTCGCTGTTTAAAAGGAATGATAATAAAGATAATGGGGGAAAAGTAGCATATTTTAATTTTTTATCAAAGGGCTATAAGTAGCGTAATATTTGAAACAATTTCGTTGAAGTTATGCCTTGTTTGCAACTAATTGAAAACGATGGTAGCTTTTAATCTGAACAACAAACTGTTTGAAAGGATGGATGCTTATTATTTTTACTGAAGTTTCAACAATTTTACAAAGTATAAAAGAACGCACAAATATTATTCTGTAAAATATTGACAGAAATTTTAAGAGAGGCTTATCTTTGCTAGAAACATACTAATCAAACATACTTTTAATATAATATAAAATTACAGGTGTGGGAGGATCATCTAAAATAGAAAATATTTTTTTAAAAATTTATCGAAGTGCAGAGCTATGTAAAAGATAAGAGCGAGAATAGGAAAAAGAAAATATTAGGATAATTTATATATATATAAAGAAGAAAGTCTGTTTGTTTGTTCCCTAATAACTCAGTCACTACTATAGCTATCGTCACCAAACCCTCCCCAATTCTTTCCTGGGACCTGGAAAAGGTGGACCTCGAATTTTTTCAAAGCAAAAATAGCTAAAATCAGAGATATTAATTAAAAACTCAGAAAAACTATAATTTTCGCCCTCATTTTTCCCAGTGGCAACAGTCTCGCAAACTGGAGATGAAAATCTGCTTTATTTCGAAAGTTGTTGCCACTGCTCGTTTTCAAATTCTAGAGTCTGTTAATAAAACATTTGTAAGTTTTATGATGAAATATAAATAGCATTGCCAAACATTAAATACATTATTCCCGATTCCAAATATTCGCGGGAAGCCATTTCGACTATTCCCATCTTCGTACGACTTTGATCAGCCGAAATATTAATTGAAAACTCCGAAAGAGCTAATTTTTTCCCTCATTTTTCCGAGTGGCAACAGTCTGGTGCGTTGGATATAAAAACGTTTATTTCAAAAAGTGTCGCTACTGCTCGCTTTTCAAATTCTAAAGTAAATAAAATCCATGTTTCGAAGCTTAGAGTTCTCATTTCTGTTTTCAACTCCTGGGCAATTTATAGCGTATCTTGTCATTGTGGTTTGAGATGTATCAGCCAACTAAAAGAATCGTTAAAATTTCGCATAAAGGAACACGCGTTTTGATATCAGAAAAGGCCAAATTAACATGTCTTCGATAGCCAATCATAGCTGGAAATTTAATCGTCTTTGAGGTCTCCAGAAATTATTCAAAAAAAGCTTGGTAAACTGGATTTTCCTGAAGCTTTCACATTCACAAGTTGTTTAGTTAATGATTTTAATTCCAATCCTGCCCTTCCTAATGCTTTTAAAATTCTAATAGCTTAATTTTCCAGTTTCGGTTAATATTTCTGCGTACAGGTGACGCTACCTTCTCGTTCGCTATGCTCCTTTTTTAGTATAAATGTAACCGCAGCTTTCTCTCCTTTGCGTATAATTTGAGTCGTAGATTCGAAATATGAAAAGAAAAAAAAAAAACTTATATTTTATTTTAGAAAAAGTCCGATTTTGCCTCAAAATGCCTATGTTGGGACAATGCTTATAAAGTATTTCTCCCACCTTCTTCGCATGCCTTCGGAGTGTAGTGGTCAGTAAGCTCGACGCGTAACCAAGATGTCCGTAGTTCGATTTCCGGCGAGGGCATTGCTCATTTTTCATCTGTCCTGCTTCTAAATAACCTAATAACTCTACATGCTATATATAAATCTAATACATATCCTAAGTTTTGCTTTCGAGACATGAAAAATGCAATTTGAATTTCGTCAATCGGCCCAGTAGAACGGGCGATATAGATCCCGCGTATATATGTTTTTAATGTACACAATTAATGTACACTTTTTTCGCAGTGTACATTAATTAATTATTAGGTAGGAATAAAAATATTTATTATTGCTCATTTACTGGAATAGTTATTTAGCGATTTTTGTTGAGTTCTATAAAGAGATTACTGCTAACACGATATGCTAGAAATTCCTTAAGAATTAAAGCCGGAAATGGAATCTTTAAGAATCGAACCATGGATTTTATTGATAGCCGAAAATATGACTTGAAAACTGAACTTCTGGAGAATCCGCACACTTTTGTAATTGCTAGAACGATGAAGTGGAAAAACGAAAAGGTTATTAATACTATGTCTAACAACGGTATAGTATTGATGTAGAAAATTTCAATGAATTTTAAGCAAAAGATTTATTTGATTGTTATAGTGAGACGTGCGTTAGTGATTCAGAAAGTTGCAGTCCTTCCCAGTGTAGTTTTGATTCACGTGGTGTGAAATTTAGATCGGCAATATAACAAAAATCCTTATACATTGATTTTGATGCTAAATGTCGAACTCTTCTGGACGATGCTTCTTTGTTTCCGCAGACAAATAAATTATAAACAACGTTTACGATTGAAATCTTTCGGAAAGGTAGCAGACAGTAATGAATTATAGAATAGGCACGGGGGCGTCAAATTGACCACGTATTTTCTAAGAAAAGAAAATCTGAAAGCTTACAGATTTTATACTACGACCAAACTCTTTTAACGTTTTGTGTATTACCTATATTTATCTTTATTAGTTAATTATCACGTTTTGCGTACTTAAACCATAGTATTCAATTCAACAGAAATATCACAAAATATTTAAAATGAGCATATCTTTAGAATTTCCGATACGCAGTCTCGCGCGCTGGAAATATTTTATTATCTATACAGTGTTATCATTGTTCGCTTTGAAATTGTCGAGTTTGTTAACTCTTTCACGACCAAAGTACCCAACAGAGGGCCTTTCGTCCAGACGACCACAATCGCCCGAAAACGGCCGAGATTGCGATCTTGTTTTCTTCCCTCCCCCTGAGGTATGCAGTAGCAGGTGCAATTTCCCCAAATGTATTGTATCAGTTTACTGCGGTGTGCGGAAAAAATGTCACCCGGAAAAAGGGAAACGGAAAGAAAGCCCCCGAAAAATAATGAACGGAAAAAATGTCACCCGGAAAATAAGGAACGGAAAAAAAGGAACTCTAAAATCTCGAAAAATAATGTCGCCAATCGGAGTTGGGGAAACCTGCCAAATTCTAATTTAACCGGCAGGGTTATAGCGGGCTCTCTTGAGGGAGGTTTTAAGGGTAAGACGTTGAGCTAGCTGCAGCCGAGCAAGGTCATTTCGATAGCAGCTTTTAATATTCTTTCGATAGAAGGTTTTAATATTCTTATCGCAAACTGTGACTAAATTTCATCTACAACGGTTTGCTATAATACTGCTTTTAACGCTCGGTTATGCGACAATGTTTCACCCCTGAACCACAGCTTAAGGCTATAACTACATGGGGTACGGAGGGGAACAATCACTAATGATCCTGACCCGCTGGTCAACCCTCTATTTTTACCATCGAACAGGCCAGCAGCTCGCTTATCTTCTTTCAATCATCGTCGGAAGATTTCCCTATACGGCAGGTATGGTTGTTATGATAAAACTTTTATCTCTCATCTTGGCGATATTTCTAAACATCCCTTATTTTTCCCATTGCAAAAGAATGGCGACTTATTTTCCGTTTCCTAATTTTCCGGTGCCTATCTTTCCGTTCCTTATTTTCCGGGTGACATTTTTTACTACAACCGTTTACTGCAGACAGCCGGTATAACCCAACTGCGCGAAATAAAGTCTCTTCCTTCTTGCTTGCCCACATCTCATCTGCGCAAAAAAGTTTTTTTCTTCCGAAAAAGACCCCTTGCTTTCAAAAAGCTGAGGGTTACTTATTATCTAGTTTTACTTTTCCAAGCCAAAAGCAACCAAGAGGTTCAATTGTGGTTTTCTTATCTTTACGTTGCACGGGACATTTCATTGTTGAATCTCTGATTTCAGTTTAAGAGCTTCAGAATAGGTTTATAAAGAATAGTGTGAAAGGCTAATGGAATTTTGTTAGTGCAAAGGAATTTTCGCACCTATTTCTGCGTTAATGGACGGGGAGGAGAGGAAATTGCTGTGAAACTGGAAAAGTATTTCAGGCGTTTCTGTATTTTAAGGGTGCAAGTTAGCGAAGGGTTTGGATTTCAAAGAGTTAATCAAAATTCGTTAAAGTTTTACAAAATATGAAACAGATAATAAAACAAATTCCAGACTCCAAATTTGAGCTTTCAGAGATGCCAATATTCGTTATTCAAAATTGGATGTCTCTAGATACTGTTGTTTTTTCATAAGACGAGAAACATGCATGCATTCATACAGATTCTCCATTAATTAATTTCTTTAAATATGATGCATGGCTCTAATATTTGGTGGCAACAATTTGAGAAGTGAAACGCCGTTTTATAGTGGACGACGCAAAATGTCAAACCGAAATGAATAGCAGTTTTGGGCAAATTGCCTCTTTGTGCTAAAAAAATCTGATGTAGATGTTACCGTTAAAGTATGAAATCCGTTATTTTATAGAATACCTGGTTATTCCATGAAATAACTGATCGTGTCCATTAAAATGTAAAACTCTCTTGTATTTCATGTTTAACTAGTTATTTCATAGAATAACGATCTGCAGCCCGTTAATGTGTAAAATAATCTATATCATATATCTCGCTTTTTAGTATAAGGTGCATTTACGTTTCGTTTAACAATAGGGAATGTTCGTGTAAAACCCAGCGTGTTAACAAAAAATGTTTTTGTTTTAGAAATAATATTCTTTGTAATTCCAAGTGTCATTTTAGTAATCCTTGTTGTAACAAATGATTTTATGGTACGTTTCCATAAATACCATTTATACGCCGCATAAATTAGATAAATTGCTTCTTTTTCATTTTAATTGTCTATCATTGGTTTATTTACAGAATACCTAGTTATTTCATTTTAGATAAATTGTTTATTTTACACTTTAACTGTCTCTCATTAGTTAATTTATAGAATACCTAGTTATTTCATAGAATAACTAGTTAAAGTGTCAAATTATTAACATATTACGCACTTTAACGGACACGATCAGTTATTTCATGGAATAAAAGGTATTCTAACTAGGTCATCAACAAGTTATTTCATAAAATAACTAGTTAAAGTGTCAAATTATTAACATATTACACACTTTAACGGACACGATCAGTTATTTCATGGAATAAAAGGTATTCTAACTAGGTCATCAACAAGTTATTTCATAAAATAACTAGTTAAAGTGTCAAATTATTAACATATTACACACTTTAACGGACACGATCAGTTATTTCATGGAATAACTAAGTATTCTATGAAATAACTGCATTATATACTTTAACGGTAACATAAACATAACAGGACTTCCTTGTACGGCCTATTAAATAGTATACATTTTTGGTGCATTTCATTTATTTCCTCGAATTTCATTAAAAATGCATTTCGTGCGTCGGCCTCACGCATTGGTTTCTACAAAATTGCCACGGTCATCAACAAGTTAAAGAGCTAAGTGCTTAAAGATCAAGGATAAGCTTTTATAATTTATGTGAAACGCGTAACTGCTTGATGTATCATTCAAATACTGGTTAGTTTCAAAGTAGACAAAAAGCACAAATCTTTCAGCTATCAGCCTTTTTCTCATCCGCTTTCAGCATCTGAGGCGAGAAAAAGGGGCAGAATTTTATCGCCTCGTGTCCCCAGTACACAATACAAAGTTACTGTATAACTTTAGAAGCAAGAAAAAGACTCGGGAGGGAACCCGGATTTCCCTCTAGGGTAAGCTGACCCCGCATGGTGACAATGGAAGGCACGTGCAGCTTTCTACACTCAACCCTCCTCCGTGATGTGAATCTCACCAGCCCTGTTAAAGCAAATAAAAGAAAAGATAAAAACATAACAACAGCAACAACAACAAAAAAAAAAAAGCAATCCTCCCTCCTCAGTATCAGTATCGCTTACACATCGCGCAACTTTTTATTTAACTTTATTTTTTTTTAACTTGTCACAATAGTCAAGTGACAACTTCTATTTTGCGCGAGCGGAAAGAAAAGTAACCTTTAAAAGGGCAGAGTCGCATAAGCAAAGTTTTTTATTTTTACTTTTAAAAGCATCTCCCCTTGCTGCTTATTAGATAAGTAGAAACTTTCTTCTTGTAGGATATGCGTCTTGATGGGTCTTTTGTGATAGCAGCGGCGTTTCCGAATGAAATTTGTCAACAATAATCCTGTGATTTAGGGAAACGTAAGCGTGTTTGGGGACACAAAATTGGCTGCATTTTCCTATTTTTGCTTAGGTATGTTTTTCTTTTTGCATCGCTGTCTTCTCCTAGGAATTTCAGCAAATGGCTCTGCATTAGAATTCATAAAGGACGTCGGCATTTCTTATCGAGGATTCTTTGTGGACATTTTTGCCGGAAACAAGAAGGAATATTCTAAGTAAGGGAAAAAGAGCGATTGCCGTCTATAAGATATATCGTTATTTGAAATAATGATGTAAATATTACTTTAAAAATAATGATGATTCTTAAAAGTAGTTGTATTATTCATCACGCATAATGTTCTTCATCATTAGGGTTGAGAGTTTTGTTCCGGATGAAACGTAATGCATATGTAACTATGAAGGGCTATTGTTTTCGTTTTACGATTTTGCGTCTGAAACATTAAATGTCTGAATGACTTTTCAAACTGTTGCCACAAAATATTGCAGCCCTGTTTTACTTTTAAAGAAATTATATAATGAAGAATCTGTATAAATGTATGTATCTCCAAATGTGATAAAACAACGGTACCTAGAGCCATCCAATTTTGAATAACGTACGTTTAGACCCGAACATGCGCATCTGGAAGTCCGAATTTGGAATTTGTTTTATTATCTATTTTATATTTTTTAAACTTTAACGAATTCTTGATGAACAAACTCAAGCGATTTAAAATTGAGCTATGGCAACACTCTACGGGGGCGAAAAAAGAACCTTTTTTTTATCTAAAGCGTGCAGAACTGAGTATCGGAAATTCTAAAGATATACTAATTTTAAAATACATCATAAAGTGGTCAGCGAGGCTAACCACTATACCGCCCAACCGGTATAGTGGTTAGCGTCGCTGACTGCCGCGCCGAAGGGCTCGTGTTCGAATCCTGGAGAAGGCATGGATGTTTTTAAATGGATAGTGTCGGTGCGGCATGGCGGCACTTTAAATATGCGGCGAGCCGAAAGTCCACTCGTGTGGATTGGTGGGAGAGGAGAGGGGTGGAAGACCCCTGGATTCCCCCCCAGGGGTGCTCTCCCTCAAAACTGGGGGTGGAAGTCCAACCTCTCTTCGGAGTAGGCTCTGGCAATCATTCTTCCATGTGGTCATGGACACGACAACAATAACAACAACATTTTAAAATGATTTTGCGATATTGCTGTTGAACTGAATTTAATTGTTTAAGTGCGAAGAACATGATATTTAATAAATAAAGGTAACACACAAAAGGTTAAAAAACGCTCCTTTGGACGTAATTTAAAATCTGAAAGTCAAAAGGGGCTTTGTCCCTGAAGGACAATTGTTTTTGTTTTGCGATTTTGATTTGAATCACTATAAATTATATCACTACACTTTTGAAATTGTTGCTACCAAAAGTTATCGCCTTGTATTATATTTAAAGAAATTAAATAATGAGGAAACTGCATAAATGTATATATATTTCTCCAAATGCGATAAAACAAAGGTACATAGATCCATCCAATTTTAAATAATATACGTTTCCACTCGAATAAGAGCATCTTTAAGCCCGAATTTGGAATTTAATTTATTATCTATTTCATATTTTATAAAACTTGTACGGAATATAAAATTATATGCATTTTGAATTTCATTTAAACATATTGGATTGAATTAAATTTACTTCGTCCATAGCGCATAAACCACAATAGAATAAATGCACTCTTTAAAATTCATTATATTTGTTTACCATAGCGACACGCTGGCCCTAGGTTCACTTAACAGCGTTACATCTCATTCATTTTTTAACTCAACATGCATAAAAATTATGCATATCATCTGAAGAATTATCTAATCGTTGCAACATGTTCTATTCGAACACTATAATAAATCTAAAACGATGTACAAAAGAAATTAAAAAAAAAAAAGAGAAAAGAAACAGTTTTTCACAGACGATTCATTATTTCTGATTTAATTAATTCAGTTCTCACTTCGCGACAAGGCAAAAATACGTAAAAACTCAAAGCATCTATACTGAAAATTGAAAGATATATATCAAAACATAAAACACCAAATACAGTTAAAACAGTTAAAATTTATTTTTTTGCAATTAAAGTTACAGTTTCTACGTAAAAACAAGCAATTCGGCCAGCGGGCAAGAAGGCAGATTTTTCGGTGCATAAAACTGAAAGTTTACGTTTGGTCTCACTCGGCAAAAAGACAATGAAGACGTAGAAACTGACTTCATTTGTTGTGGACGCTATGCTGAGTCAATATATGGGACAATTTTATAACCTAAATGATAATTCCAGAATGGATTAAGCGTAATTTAAATTATAATAATAAAATAAGATGTTATTTTGTTGTTGCGAAGCTTAGTTTCTCTACACTGGCAACAAATCCACTATTTTGCTAAGTTTCAAATGTAAACAAATATGGCTGCTATGCCAAAAAATAGGCTTAGCCGCATTTAAACAACTTTTAAATTGTTGATAATTCTACAACTACAACATGCAGGTTAACTAAAGGCATAAAAACCTTAACCGGAAGATAAGAACAACATAATTCAATCATTTTAAAATCAAATTAATAAAAAAGATGTTACCGTAAAACATAGCAGTAATGTAATACAGACGTTATAGTAAAGACAGAAAAAAATGCCATTAAATAAATTCAATGAAAGGCCCTAATTCAGTTTCATGATGAAGCTTTCTTAGTGAATGCATGATGGCCATCTTGGAATTTATATCTCCAAGTGAATTTTATATCATTACAAAGTCTATGTGCATTATCTTCGAAATGACAGAAATATAAAAACATGTTAACTGATAACATTTAGACACGTCGAAATTTTGAACTGTTATAAAATGGCAGATATTCATCACTAGCACGTTGATCAATATTTCATTTGGCCCATGTGAGTTCGAAACTGCTTTCGATCTCCCTCCATGCTGAATTATGGAGTTGCAATAGGAAAGGTTACGCTTTTTTTAGGCAATTTGCAACTGGTCGTGATGAAACTTTTCATTATGCACAATGTTCTTGTCTTATTCATGAAATTCAAATCTATTGAATACGATACAGAGTTCTGAAACCATTCTTCCAGTCGCAGACTGAGGATTCCAGCAAGGCAGAAATGGATTGCTTCGTTCTTCTTGGTACAAACGCTGGGAGACACTTTATTAACACTATCACACTTAAATTTTGCCGCGTTTCGTTTGATTGTAACATTGGAATGAAGTGTCTATGTTTAATAGTTTCGGAGTAATGCATATACAGAAGCTGTTCGTACATTTCTTAGGCAATTTCATTGCATTTATGGAAATATTCTACTCATTTTTTTAAGTGTTAAGAGGCGTATTCGGAAACTAAGTACCGTATTGAAAAAAAAAAAAAAATAGTAAAACAATTTTTTCGGATCCAATTTTATTTTTAGATGAAAATACATGTCATAAACTATTTTTCAACATAGTTTCCGCCAATGATCAAACACTTGTCATAGCGGGTGACCAGTTTTTGTATACCATCGTCAAAGAAACTTCCCGCCAGTTTCGATAACCACGACTCCACAGCATTTTTCGTGTCATCGTCAGATCCAAAGCGCTTGCTAGCAAGCTCGCGCTTCATGTGCCAGTGGACGGCGCTCGCCAAGTCCGGGCTGTATGGCGGGTGATCGAACTGCTCCCAATGAAACTGTCGAATTAATGATTGAGTGACACCAGCAGTATGGGGCCGAGCATTGTCATTGAGCAACACAATTCTTTTACTGACCATTCCTCTTCGTTTGGTTTGAATGGCACGCCTTAGTTTTGAGTGCACATGATATTTTGTGATGACATTGTCACTTTGAACTTTTGATTTTTCGGAGAATGAGTATGTCTCCACTCCATCGATTGTTGTTTCGATTTTGGCGTGAAATGACACACCCAAGTTTCATCACCTGTCACAATTTGGTTTAAAAAGTTTTCTACCTCATCACTGTACCGCGTGAGAAATGTCAGGGCACTACCAAGTCGCTAAGTCGCTTTGTTTTGTGAACATCAGTGAGCATTTTCGGAACCCATCGGGAACACAGTTTGCGATAATTCAAGCGGTCAGACACAATTTCGAACAAAACAGTACGTGAAATTTGTGGAAATGCCTCTGAAAGAGTTGTCATTGTGAAGCGTCTGTTCTCATGAATTGCTTCATCAACTTTCCTTACCAAATCATCGGTGACAACAGAAGGCCGACCATTCCGAGCCTCGGCGTAGACATTTGTTCGACCTGCATTAAACATTCTTACCCACTTTCTCACCATTCCATCACTTATCGCGTATTCACCGTAAACTTCTGTCACTTGACGATAAATTTCGGACGGTTTAACATTTCTCGCGTTCAAAAATTTAATCACGGCACGAATCTCACAGTCAACGGGAGAACTAATTGTCTTAAACATTTTGAATGTGCACAGTAAACTGAAAACACAACATAGAGCAATCAAAATGGCGACAACTGAAAGTTAGTGAACAAGAAAGACTAGTGCGCATGCGCAGGACGCCTACCACAGCGCTGCGACGACGCTAGAATAAAACGGTACTTAGTTTCCGAATACGCTATGTATTATGTGCCTTGATGCTTAATAATTTTTTCGCGTCCCTTAACTTTTTAAATATTTAATTTAGCCCTAAAACCTTAATTTTTTTATCAAATCATTACTGGTATCTCTAAAAAATCTCTTAATGTTAAGCACGCTTCATACCTTTATTTACGTTAAAAATTTGGGAAGTTATCGGAAGAGGAATTTTATACCATTCCTCTTGAACAGTTTTCCAAACTCCAAGGAGGTCTACGTTTGGACAATTAACTTTTTAAAGAAGTCCAAACGCGCAAAAATTCATGAGGTAATTATCAGGTGATTTGATAGGCATATGAGTGAAAGATATGATTTTAACACAAGTTTTTTGTTCCAATTTTTTTCCGAAAATTAACAGTAGATTTTGACGTGTGTGTCTGCTTGCTTTACCTTGATGTAGTTCTATTGATTGATGGCATTGTGGGTAAACTGAAGTATTTCATATTTGAAAATTAGGTATCAAATATGTCTCTTACAATATGTGGAATTGGTTCCAGCATTTCTCTCTATCTCATTATTTTTAATTTGACATTATATGAAAAACCAGTAACAATCCTAAATTCCTTTGAAAAACGATCTATAGTTTCTTTGAAACATTTTTAAGACTTTTTTCTCCTCTTTGATTATAGTAAATTGATTTCTTTTAATTGCAGTCGTTTAAATACATCTAAGATTCATTTGTTGTGACAACATTTTTCCATTTTTGTCCGGATAAATGTTTCTTATAAAGCATTCTGCAGCGCCTTCTGCGTTCGAAGGTATGGCTTGTAGAAGGACGATGCAAATTATGTTTTTTCTCACCTTTTTGAGATTCAAAGAGGCTTTAATTACTTTGTTTTCAGTTAACATTGAGTGTTTTAACGATTTTGCGACTCTCCTTTGACTTCTGCAGCCTTTCTTTTTTTTTTCTTTTTAATATGTGTTTGGAACAATTTTTCTCTGCCCTTGCCGCAGAACGTTAAAATTTTGTATATGGACTACTGTAACATCTAGTTACGCGCATTGTTTTTTTTATTGCAATCGGCAGTACCGAACGTTTATATATATATATATATAATTATGTGTGTGTGTGTTTCCATTTTAAATATGTTCAAGATTCCATTTTAAATATGTTAATGAGTTACTTAATTTCAAAAGAATTCTAACTACTTTTTCAAAAGAGATAATATATTAAAAAATCTCTAGGAAATAAATTATTATTTTATTCCTTTGCAGCTTTAGTGCAAGTATTAAGCAGTTTATTACAATTGATTTTTCTCGGGATTCAATTTTCCATGTTTTTGGATTACTTCATTATATTGGAAGATAATATACTCTTTGTTATGTATGTTATGTATATATATAT
>KK114011.1:0-12698 GCA_000611955.2 Stegodyphus mimosarum | reverse complement strand
ATACGTACCTGCATTCCAGTCATTTGGTTTTTAAAATTTTAAGGCAAGTTGGTTAATTTTTGCTTACTAGTTTGATTTTTAAATTTCTTTTATACTACAGTTTTTAACTTTAATTTTAATTTTAATCTTCTTATGATTTTTTTAAATTTGTTCTTAAATTTACTTTTGTTTTTACTTTTGTATTTGAAATGAAAAGAGAGTGTAGGGGATATGTCTTCTAAAGTAAGCGCCTCGTTCAGATTAATTGTGTTCTTAGTGAAAACATTTTGATCTTAAAGATTATTTGCTTTTTAGAGGATTATTTTGGTTTAGTGACTAATATCTTTATTTTTATTGAGTATCAATTAGTGATTTGAATCTAGCAAATAATTTAACGCTTACTTGGAAGTAAGATGAAACACTCTCTCTTATTTCAGTTACTGTTAATAGATGGTAGATTGGTTTATCCCCTTGATAAGTCGATTAATCCGCTATCAAGAACAATAACTGGGTTTTCAATACTTAAAAAGTTTACTTTTGATTTTGGCATTTTTACGATTTAGTGTTTCCTTAACTGTGTTTAAAGCATAGGACTGAAAATTCTATAAATTTTTTTTAAATTCTGAAAAATATCTTTTCAATAATGCTTTTAAATTGAATTTCCGTTGCTTGGAGATGTAATATGGAGAGTTTTCTTTTTATAATTTATAGTGAATTATTGCTTTATTACTTTGCAGCTTAGCGCAAGTCTTGGGCTTATTAATTTACTTTTAATTACTTTCGTTATGAATATATGTATTTATATATATCACATATATGTATTTATATATATGTGTGTGCGTGTGTGTGTGTAAGATATAACAAAATACGATAGCTGCTTTAAAAAAATAATTGGCAACCTCGAAATTAACATTCTAAATTTGGTGCTCTCCCCCTTAATTCATCTGTTCTCCCAAATTCGAGATCTTTCTATGTTATGTAACGATACTGGAAAAGGGCAACTAAAACTAATGTTAACCAATCATAGCTTGTCTCTAGTATCGCAGCTACTTTGGTACCTGGGTACCAGAATAGCTGCGAGTAGCTGCCTCTGGTACTTGATACATCTTGTACCTCTGGTACCAAATATCGTAGCTACCTCTAGAGAGCTTATTATGTCATTATTCTGGTGCATTCTTTTCCCTAGCTTCCGCCTATCCAATATCTCGATTTTGCTATGTTCTCCTTTGTTATTATTTTAAGATGATATAACGTTTGTTCCAGTATCGTTACATAAAAAAATATTGTAATTGCTTATGATCTAGAAATATTCTATTTGTTAACAAATGATTTGATTATGTGAGAAAATACAGCTTGGTGATTCATAGAGGATCCAGTTGTTGTTTTCTTCGTTGGTAAGCCTTAACCATCAGCCATGATTGTTATCGAAAGCTGTTAATAGTTCCAGTGTCTTTCCTCTGCGCTTCAAGATTAAGACCTATATATATATACTTCCTTAGCCGGCCTTTATTTTAGCAATCGCTGGTGGTAATCATGTGCTTACAATAACAAAAGTATTTTAATTGACGAAAATATTCATATTTCGGCAATGTCAAATTTAAGAAACGACAACACAAGTTTTCGACAAGTAACGGAATCTAACTTTTAATGCAGTCACCCGTTTCCTGTGCTTAAATTTGGGAAAATTTCATACTCGTTATGAAAAAATAAAATTAGAACAAAAAACGAATCACGTGCGACAAAAATTTTCCCGGATATTTAATTTCAAAATTTTCGATTTTTGCTGTCATTTTTATCTTGCCTAATTAAGTTAGAAAGATTCGAGGAAATAATTTCGAATGATGTGCAGCCAAAATTGCGTATATAATTTAATAGGAGAAGTCATGTGGTGTCTACATTAGTTTTATTTTTCCGTTATCATAGCAACCAAAAAAAATCTATCTAATTCATTTTTCTGTATATTGGATAAAATGCATGTAATTATAATTATGTATCTTTTAGGATGAGGAAGAGAATTTTATGACGATTATGCTTTAAATTTTGTTACATTATTTTTAATATATTTTCTATCCTATTTTTCTTGGTTTTTCTATAGATTCTCGCTCAAACCAGAATTTTACGCATATTGAAAGCCAAGCTATCACAGGAGGTTAATCCTGATTATCTGTGAACCGTGGAAGGGGTGCTTACAACGTCATTCTGCCGCTTTGCCTTTGAGAGCCACCTACAGGGTGTTTCTGAAGTGGAAGAATTACTGAGAGGTTTAGCTACTTTCAATAAGCTGTTAAACAATTAGAATTTTACTTTCGATCTGAGGTGATTGAAGTTTGAGTTAATTTATTAATAAATTAGTATTTTAACCAGAACCGGATCATAGCATAACGACAAGCAGCGTGTTATTGCACGAGAAACATTCGGTTTTAGTTGGTTATTATTTTAAGATTTGTAACAAGAGAGATATACAACTCTATTTAAGTTGCTTGTTTATAACTTGGATCTGCGAGAATTCACACTTTATGGAAACGCGGTGGGATGAGAGCACGCTGTAAATGTATATTCCAACTTTGTGTGTGAACCTTATTACAGAAAAGGAGATTAATGGAATATATATTATGCTCAGACACATCAAATACAAAAGAATGATATAAATTATTGTAAAAATTCGTAAAGAGAATCCTTAGTTATCAATTTCAAGAAAATTATAATGTGTTAAAGGTTATAATTACAGAGCCTCTTTTAATCTCAAAGTTAAAATATTTTCATAAAATTCTCTACCTTATGTAGATAAACTTAATTCGCATTTGAAAATAGTATTAACAGAATGCAGAGTTTCCAGTTCTCCCGATTTTCGACCGTTCTGCCGCCAACCCGATTTACAATATATTTCTCCCGACTTTCGCTTATTCTTAAAATTTCTCCCTATTTTTATGCAGTTTGGTTATTTGCATACTCTCAAAAAAGTGATTTGTGGTGTCTGAAAGCACTTTGGTTTTCTCTAGACTGCATAGAAATCCAAAATAGTTCCATCAGTGAGAAATTATGACGCGCATCTGCTTTGTGAGTAAGAGCACGTTCCCGAAAACGTCATGTTTCATTTCTCCAATGAGCATCGAGTGCCACTGCATGTCACCTGACACATATTAGCCAGTGAGCACAAAGCAAGATCTAGGTTGTTATTTCTTTCATCTTCTCGCTAACCTGTGTGAACGTACGTTCTTTCGAGAAATAATTAAACAAATTACGATATTTCGTATTAGTTATGTTTGCGTAAAAGGTAAAATACTTATGTACTTTTCAAAAATCGTACACAGATGATTTTCCTTCTAATATTTCTTCGTTTTTGATCTATTATACGTAGTATTTGAATAGAACGTGTGGCAACGATTAGATAATTCTTCAGGTGTTATAATTTTTGTGTATTCTGAGTTATAAAATGAATCGATGTAACGTTCTTAATTAACCTAGCGCCAGAGTGTCACTACAGTAAACAAATATAGTGAATTTTAAATAGTGCCTTTATTCTATTGTAGTTTATGCGCTATCGACGAAGTAGATTGAATGCAGTCCAATAAGTTTAAACGAACTGCAAGAAAAAATGCGTATAATTTAATATTCCGTACAAGGAAGTCATGTGGTGTATACATCAGAATTTTATTTTGAGACTTGTATTCCTTTATCTATTGTTCTATATCCCTCTTATATGCCTATATCTTTTACACTACCATACCAAATTCTTGTCGGCTCGAGAAAATTACTTGTGACTAAGCCTGCAACCAAATGTATACCACTTCGATTTCTGCGTCATTTTGCAGTTGGAGATTTTACAGAGCGCCTATACATGTTTTAAAGAAATTAAATGTAGTAAAATGTAGCTGATGCGTAAGCGTTTGTCTAAAAGTATTCTCTCGTGCCGTACTAATGCATAACCCCTAAAGGTGGGAGGGACGGTTACGACTATCAAAGAAATTTTAGTTAGAGATCTAAAAATATTTCGAATATTTTGGTTTCTCCGATAAACAATCAATTTTCTCTAATCAAACGTTTATCAGATATTTGAAGTTTTGAAGAGTGAGACTACACGATTTTATGGGGGGGGCGGGCAGAATAGAACATCATTGGACAAATGCTCAATCATGATAGAATCAATAAGCTGGTGCAATGCTGTGGGAGGTGCATTGAAAAAAATTGTGATTCATTAGGATGGGGGGAATTTTTTCTTTTCATCAAAGAATTATCTGTGGTATAATTTTCAGTTTCCTATTATTCTTTAAAACACTATTTTAAAAGTTATTTTATACCTTAGACAGTAGTAGGTTTTTCATTTATTACTGATTGGAAACGAACTCGAAGCAAAAACGATGTTCAAGTTCCGGCGAGGGCATTGCGTATTTTTCACACCTTCTGCTTTAAAAAAAAAAAAAAAGCGTAGTAACTCTACAGTGGCGCCCGAACTAAAATGTGGAGGACTATAATTCGTTATCACTAGGTTTTGGCGATTTTTCTTCTAATCCACAGTCTCCATTTAAAAGGGGGAATATATGAGGTTCAGATACTTCCAGATGATACTTTTGAGGATAACTCTGATAAGAATTATCTGATTTTTTTTTTGTATCAAAGATGACAAATGTGGCGCCAAAAATCAAGTGCCTCACTGTCACAGTTTCCACAAATGGCATCACCTCAAAATTATCACGTGGCGTTAGGTGTGCTGGGTTCACAGAATTGGCAATTGTGATTACCAGGGGTTGCTTGAGATCCCATACGAGCTACAAGATACGTCCCCGTTACTTCTAATGAAACCATTTATCAAAGTTATGTAAAAAATTCAAGTATTAATTATTTTCGAGTCGATCAACGTTATGTTCTCCCTTCCTTTCGCATGCCTCTGTGGTATAAGTAGAATCACACTGGACGCGTACTCGAGAGGTCCAGGGTTCGAGGCCGGCGAGAGCATTGCATATTATCTATATCTCCTGCTTCAAAAACAAACAAAAAATCGCAATGAATCTACAAGTTGCTGTTCATAAAGAACCTTATATGTTTCGTTTAGTTTATCTAATCAGTTATTTTATGTTAATGTGCTTTTTCTGTCCTTCGCGTTTCCGATTATTCTGCCATAACGTAAATTTCTAGCTCGCGTGATATTCAAATGTGTTAGAAGAGAGATAGAATTTAAGGCAAGGTGTTAGAAGGT
Source organism: Stegodyphus mimosarum (assembly GCA_000611955.2). NCBI lineage: Eukaryota > Metazoa > Arthropoda > Arachnida > Araneae > Eresidae > Stegodyphus > Stegodyphus mimosarum. The sequence goes on along the minus strand of KK114011.1, from coordinate 7,525 downwards.
AAAATCAGTATATGTTCCGCTTGCTGAAGACCATGCTGCAAATTTGATGCTCTAAGGAGCTGTATTCTACGGCGTTGCGTTATTTTTGTCATTAGTCTTAACACGCCGAGTCTAGGTCAGAGCCACCTTGCTTGTTCTCTATTTGTACACCACGAAGGCATATCAAGAAGGCGGGAGAAATACCTTAAATCCTCCAACTTTTTTAAAGGGCAACTAGGGATCAGGGGATCAAATCGCCAAATTCTGGTGCTGGAGAATCATCATCTACCACCTTTTATTTTTTTTAGTTCGGGCGCCACTGTAGTGACATTTGATTCTTTTTTTAAAAAGCAGAAGACATGAAAAATGAGAAGTGTCCTCGCCGGGACTCAAAACTCAAACCTCTCGAATAGGTATACGAATACGCGCCTCTCTAATACGCGCTGAGTGTGCTGACCATTACACCACGAAGGCATGCTAAGAAGGCGGAATTGCATTGTGGTAAAATTATTTGAAAGTATGAGCAATGCCTTTTTTTTTCGCTCATGCACAATGGAAAAAGGGAAGCAAAACAGGTTGCTGTAGATTAAGAAGTTCACCAAGTGCATTATTCTTGCGCAAACTGGAAAAAATTCTCCAAGATTAACAAATTTCAATTTCTCCATAAATTTCTCGCCAAAAATTACAAAATTTAATATCTAGGCATAATTTGAGTCGTAGAATCAAAATATGGAAAAAACATTGACGTGTTATTTCAGAAAAAGCTCGATTTTGTGTCAACGTACGTATGTTAGAATAATGCTATACCCAAATTTAATATATATCCTAAGTCGCGCTTTCGAGACATTGAAAATGCACATTAAATTTCGACAATCGGTCCAGCAGAACGGGAGATATAGAACTGTCCTTTTTTGTGTGTGTGCAAGGTGTACATTTATAAATAAAAGTGATAAGTAAGTAAAAGTATTTTTATATATAAAATGAAAACGAGCTTCGACAAATGGAATGACAAAAGCCTCGAAATTTTGCATGCGTACTTTGGAACGGCTGCACGTAAGTTTCCAATATTTCGAAGTAATCTCCCTCTTTTTTTTGGAACAAACGCTGAAGGCCTAGAAAGAATATCCCTAAATAAGCAATATTCGAACAATCCCTACTGGTCCCGGTTGGCTGGGTTCAGAAAAGGAAATAATCACAATTCAAACCATGTACTAACTTTGCTACAAGTAGACACTTTGGTCCCCCGTTAGCGCCCTCTACCCACACTAACGGCTTCTCTCTCCTGTTCCACAGGCTTCCAAAAGAGACCTTTCGGCCAAGTTGAAAAAAAAGTATTTTCTTACCTCCCTTTGAAAAGCTAATCTAATTCCAAATCGAGATATAAAAGTGCTTTTTGAGTTCTCTTTCTTTATGGCAATTTTTTCACATTTTTTTAGTATTTGAAATTTCAAGAATTCTTTTTATTTTGTCTGGATGGAAAAGCCTTTGTTAGATTATGTTTTTATATTTGTTTAGTTTGTTAGAAAGAGATTTTCACGTAATCTTCTCCAATCGTTACGGTTGTCATATCTGGTATGCAGTAGAGTGAGTTTTAGCATATTTTCTACAACGGTAAAAGATATATGCTCACATCTATTTAGCAATAAGGGACAAAGGATTGCGAAAATGTTCTTCATTAATTTTGCTTCAGAATAAATACACTTACTTCCAAAAGTTAAGCACGAAGATGTAAAATGCAAAAAAGTCAACAAATACTGTTTTGATTGACACAAAATTCGGCAGGAAAGTAGCGTATATATTTATGCATAAAACAAAATCAATAATTATATACAGAAATGAAAACAATATTAAATTTTATCAGATAATGACATAAATAAAAGTTATCAGATAATGACATACTGGAGACTTAAACAGAATAATGTATAAAGGGAAAATAAACAGCATAAAATGAAACAAAAAAGACATTAATAGGGTATGTGATCCCCCCTCATCTGTATAAGTTTACACCTTGTGACCATGCTTTGAATTAGCTGGTCGACCACCGGAGAATTAAGCCATCGCCATTCTTGTTGTAGAGCAGTTTCCAGCTCAATAAGGGTGGCTGGAGGTGGGAAACGTGAAGATAACAGCACACCGAGAGCATCCCAAAGACTTTGAATGGGATTAAGGTCGGGCGAATATGCTGGCCACGCCATACGCGCAATCCTTTCACTCCACAGGTAGTCATCGACGATGTCAGCTCTGTGGGGACATGCGTTATCGTCCATTGAAACAAAAATGGCTTTTGCCAACTGCTGCAGCGTACAATCTCACAATGGGTTCTAGGACTTCATCTCTATAACGGACAGCTGTCCAAGAACCCCGTTTAAAGACGTGCAGGTCGGTGCGATATCCTAATGAAATACCTGCCCGCACCATAATGCGTCCGCCTCGGAATGCGTGATGTTCGGTGATGTTTCGGGATTGATTGCGTGTTCGTTGTTCACGCCATATCCTTATACGCTTGACATCTGGCTCCTCAGCAAATCTTGATTCATCAGTAAAATGACATAGCCCCAGTTAGACACACTCCAATTGACATGTCCGCGGCACCACTGTAATCGTGCTCCTCTTGATTGGACGGATAGGGGAACACAAACTCGAGCTACCCAGGAGTACAGTCCTCTCGTATGTAATCTTCGGCGAACAGTAGCTGCAGATATCGCCTTACCAATGCGCGCTGTAACCATAGATGTCACACGTGTGGAGGTCGCTCTGCGGTTCCGCTTGCCTACAATAGCAATATATCGATCTTCCGCGGGATTTCTAACCCTTGGACGACCGGCTACGGGCCTTCGGACAACTGTCTCTGTGGGTTCGAATTGTTTCCATAAACGTGTAATTACAGAATGATGAACGCCGAAGAAAAGAGCAACATCTCTGATCGACTGTCCTGCTTCAATGCGTTCCACAGCACACCAGCTCTCAGAATCTTCCATTCGTCTTCTGGAAGTCATAGAAACACGCATGTCTTGAAAACAAATTGTACGAAAGTTTTAAACACCTTCTATCAGCACTTACAATCAACTTCTGTAACCCTTCATAAAGCTGGCTTCTTATAAGACTGCCTTTTTTCTATATTTCTTGACATGAAAGCGCGATTGGCTGTTACCTAACATATTTACATACTTCCATCTACCTCTGCAGCGAATTGCATCCTCTTCAATTCTGATTGGCTTCCAGAAATTAGCGTTTTTCTCTTCGCGCTTAACTTTTGGAAGTGAGTGTATAATTAGGTATAATTAGCTCAGAAGGCGTTAGCCTATAAAGTATTTCTGTCGCCTTCTTGGCATCAGCACGCTCGACGAGTATTCGAGTGGTCCTTAGTTCGAGCCCCGCAGAGGGCATTACTCATTTTTTAGCTCTTCTGCTTTCAAAAAATACCTAATGTCTTTACAGTGGCGCCCGAACTAAAAAGATAGTGGATGACGATTCTCCACTACCAGGATTTGGCAATTTGATCCCCTAGGCTCCAGTCGCCCTATTAAAAATGGAAATATATAAGGTTTTTCCCCCGCCTTCTTGGCATGCCTTCGGGGTGTAGTGGTCAGCACGCTCGATGTGCATTCGAGAGGTCCGTGGTTTGAGTCCAGGCAAGGACGTGGCTCATTTTTCATGACTCCTGCTTCAAAATAACATAATGACTCAACAAGCCCAGAAAGGCTATTAATTTTGTTTGCGCGTTTTGCTTTGGTTCACTATAAATGTCATTTCACTATTCAAATTGTTGCCACCAAATATTAGAGCCCTGTGTTATGTTTAAAAAAGTCAAATCGTGAAGAATCTGCATAAATCTATGTACATTTCTCGCATTTTGATAAACTGACGGTACCTAGAGCCATCCAATTATGAATGGCGTAATCTTACTGCGAATATGGGCATCTGCAAGCCCGAATTTGGAATTTGTTTTATTATCGATTTCATAATTTGTAACACTTTAACGAATTTCTGATTAACAAACTCAACGATTTCAAAGCGAGCAATGGCAATACTGTACGAAAAAAAGAAAAGCATTTTTATCTCTAGCGCGTGAGACCTATGTATCAGAAATTCTAAAGATGTGCTCATGCGATATTGCTGTTGAATTGAATTTTATAATTTAAGTGCGAAGAACATAATATTTAATGAATAAAGGTAGCACACAAAACGTTAAAAAAAGCCTCTTTGGGCGTAATGTAAACTAAAAGCCTTCAAATTTGATTTTTTTTATTACATTTTAATCTTTATCCAAACAGATCATTTTCAGAGGAACTGAATTAAGAAAAGGTGAAGTAGATAATGTTTAGTAATGTTGTAAAAGTGATCGTTGTCTTGGTGTATGTTATGCGATAGACACTTTGTTGTTTATCGCGAAGAAGTTGTTGTTGTGTTGTTACATTACACTTGTCTGACAGTACCATCAGAAAAAGTCCGCAAAATTCATCGTGGCAAGGACAGCAACACTGCGCCTGCCGTTTGAGACGAATGCGAATGTTGTTGGGGTGAGCCTTGAGCACCATACAGGTGACAGTACTACTCCTTTCAGTTACGCTCCAATTTTAATGGGGAGCATCCCGCGGGGGCGGATTCGAGGGTCTCCTATGCCTCTTTCCTACCACCAACATCTCAAGAGGACATTCGGCTAGCTGCATATTTAGAGTTCCCCTATGCCAGAAAGGCACTATACATTTACAAACATCCATGCTTTCTTCATGATTCGAACCCGGGCCCTTTGGTATCGCAGCTGGCTTCCCTAACCATTACACTGTCGTCTGGGCTGCTTTCACGAAGAAGTCCTGGTTGAGGCACGTAAAAGAACAATTCCTATTTCCATTCATTTACATTTATGATCAGTTGTAAACTCTGACTTTCCTGATAGCAAATCTATGCATGTAAATGGATTTTGAGCAAAACTCTTCTTTCGCCAGTAGCAGCGATGATGTCAGTTATACAGGAATAATAGGATTTTACAGGTTTATGTAGTTAAGAAAAATAAAAGTGCGCGTGGCTTAGTAATAAAATAAAAATAAAAATCTGAAAGGCCTCAGATTTCAACGGTCTCTGAAAAGGGTTAGTCAAGGTTCTCCTAATCTTGCGCTGAGTTCACAGCCTACTAGTCTGCTGTTGCATTCTCCCTATTCTACAGACATGATGTATTTTTTTAAAGTAGAAGACATAAAAAATGTGCAATGCCCTCGCCGGGACTCGAACCACGAACCTCTCGAATACGCACCGAGCGTGCTGACCACTTGAGCGTGCTGACCACTACGCCACGAAGGCGTGAGAAGAAGGTGAAAAATACCTTATATGCTCCCCCTTTTAAGGGGTGACTGGGGATTAGGTCCACCCAGTCGCCAAATCCTCGTGGTAAAGAATCATCATCCACCACCCTTTTTTAGCTCGGGCGCCACTGTAGAGACATTAAGTATTTTTTTAAAGCAGAAGCGATTTGAAAATGAGCAGTGCCCTCCCCGGGACAGGAACTACGGAACTCTCAAATACGCGCCGAGCGTTCTGACCACTGCACCACGAAGGCATGCTAACAAGGCGGGAGAAATACCTTATACTACTAACCCATTTGTTTTCGTCTTTTTAGCTTTATTATTAAGCACCAATTTCTTCATATTTACGCCATACACAATTCAACAGCAAAACTTTTAACGGCAACCTAGGAGTATAACTTAGAATTCCCGATGCAGCGTTTAGTGCTGACATACATTTTTCATTTTTTTCAGTCTTTTCCCAGTTTATCATATCAGTGTTCTCTTTTTTTAGTAAGATGGCTTTGCAAACCTTTTTTTTTTTCTTTTTATTATTAACGTTTTGTGTGTTTTGAAATTTATTAATTAAATGTCATGTTCTTCGACTTAACGCCACATAAAAATCCAGCTGAATAGCAAAATCATCAAATATTTAAAAACAGCGTATCTTTTGACTTTCCGATATAAAGTCTCGCGTCATTCCCTACAGTGTTGCCACTGATCGCTTCCAAATTGTTGAGTTTGCTAAAAATTCATTAAAGTTTTACAAAATATCTAAATATTATATTCGAAATTCAAAATTCAGGCTTCCCGTTGCAAATGCTCGCGTAGAGGATGGCGTTATTCAAAATTTAATGGCCCTAGGTACAGTCATTTTTTCACAATGCGAGAAACATGTATACATCCATGCAGATTCTTCATTATTTAATTTCTTTAAAATTAATACAGGGCGATAGTATTTGATGGCAGCAATTTCATAAGCGATTCAAACATTTAAAGTGATACTTCCCCAAATCCCTTTCCGAAACAGCCCTTTTGGGATTACAATTTTTTAATATAATTTCTTTTCCCGGTTGTTATGCTATTGTAATTACATTATGCGAATTTAAACTTGTTTTGAAAAGAAAGTTTACATTATATAAAATATTCTTATTAATGTCATGCTTAAAATCTAAAAATCTTTAAATAATTTAGTTAACGACTTCTCTTTTTCGATTTTTAAATGTATTTGAAATGGGACGAAGCATTTTAAAACGATAATATTAGAAGTTCCAAATAATTTATTGCAATTTTCTGATTTTTGCTAAGAATTTTGTTGAAGTTAATTATTGGTGTAGCTTTAATTAATATTAAATTTTAAATAAATCCCAAAATGAAAAAAAAACAGCTGATTAGTTTCAAATAGAAAATGCTTACCTGTTCATTAAACTGAAAGGGCCCACCAACGGCTGAGCGTTAAATTCGCTGAACTGTGCGAACTTCAGTCCGGGGTTTGAATCACAGTCAATAGCCTGACTACATAAGCATTTCCCTTTTTTTCCCTTGTATAACGTGTAAACGAGCCATTTTCCCCTTAGAAAGCCCTTCACGAATGCATCCCCCAATTTAGGTAGATAGCCCTCGAGGATTTGCCATAATCTCATAAAGCCAAACCAAACCATACAAACCTACGGCTAATCATAATCTCCACTGATAAAAAAAATAATCAATTTAAAGTTCTTTCACAGTAATACGGTAACTATAAAATATTTCATACCTCTACGTGAAACAAATCACTAAGATTTACTAAATTGCATCATATTTCGAGTGATTTTTCAGCTAAAAGACTCCGAAACAATGTTACTTTGTTTTTAGATTTAGGCTTGCGTTTGAGAGAAAAATATTGGGTATTAAGTTAGGTCCAGTGACATTGTTAACCCAAATGGGCATAAGCTCAGAAGGTCGGTTACTCATAAGTGTGAAAACATTTTCATTTCTACGGGCGCCTGGGCAGGAAGCCCTATCCCCATCTATGCAACAGTCTGTTTTCGAACATTGAACTAGTAACGAACAGAAAAGTTCTTAGTGGAGTAAAGTTAAAAAATTTAAGGTTGCAGGAGGCAGTTATTAGCTTTTCAAAATGGCAGCAGGAAAACCATAGAGCTCAATGTAATGTTATCGAGACATTAGGTATTTTGGAAGCAGGAGATGTGAAAAATGTGCAGTGTTGTGGTGCAAATGTTAAATACTAACTGTTACAATAATTTGCCTACAATAATATCAAAAAC
>KK114010.1:117044-139952 GCA_000611955.2 Stegodyphus mimosarum | reverse complement strand
ACTTCTATTTTCTGCACGTCCTCATAACGTTCTCCCATTTTTCAAAAGATGTGAATCACTGTTTGAAAGTTATGGCCTATCAGACGTGAAGGTCCAGCCAGTAAAGCATCTAGAAATCCCCCCATGGGATCACCCACAAATTCAGCTTCTGGACGTATTTCAACACTTTGAAAAGAGAGACACAAATGAGAAAATATACAGGCAACTCTTTTTAGAACACAGGGACGAGTACAGAGCTTTTGTTCCCATATATACAGACGGGTCAAAATCAGCTAATCATGTAGGAGCATCGTTCGCAGTACGAAACCAAACTGACGGGAAACCATTACATAATGCCTGATCAATATTTAGCGCTGAATTGACTGCTCTGTACTCTGCACTAACGTTTATCTGAAAACAATCCCAGAAAGAATTCATAATTTATTCCGACTCATTAAATGCCCTAAACTCATTAGTGAATTCTACTGACAACCGAAATCCTTTGCTGGCTGACATTTTAAGTTTACATCAAAAATTAAAAAGATGTGGATATGAGATCTTTTACTGCTGGGTACCTGGCCATGTAAGCATAAAAGGGAATGAGCTGGCAGACGAAACAGCAAAGTCTACACCTGTTTTATTGAACCAGTGTGTCCCTTACAGTGATATTAAAACTGCCATCAAACGGGAAATATTAAATAAATGGCAATTATTTTGGGATGGTTTGTTGTTAAATAAGCTGAGGAATGTAAAACGTAAAGTAGAAAACTGGGAGACGACTAGGAATCGAAAGGAGGAAGTCTTGTTAACACGCCTAAGGATTGGTCACTCTCGAGTCACACATAGTTATCTGTTGAAGGCCGAGAGTGAACCTCTTTGTTCAAACTGTAATTGTATACTGAGCGTGCGTCATTTACTAATTGAATGTCTGCTTTTTAACCAACTTCGTATCAAGTATTTTAATGATCGCGTAGTGCTTCTTAACCGTATTATCGGGAAAGAGGTAAATCATAATTTGTTTCAGTACCTGAAAGAGACAGGTTTTTATTGTCTAATTGACTTACTTTTAATGTTGTTACCTGGGATTTTAATGGGCCATACTTTGTGTTTTTATTCATATTTCATAATTGAAAGCATGTGAGTTTTATGTATCATGTTACTTCAGATTCCATCATTTTCTCTTATCAATTGGTTATAGAAGTGTCATCGAATTTTTAATTTGCACTTGTTTGTATTTTGTGTTTCTGTAATCTGATGTTTTTTTACATGTTTTTCGGCGCATATAACCTTAAAGGTTTTGCGCCAGGAAATCCATCATCATCATCACCATCATCATCAGTAGAAGTGGTAGGTGCACAACTAGGTATTATAGCAGTCTCATATATAAAACTTCGAAACTGTACGGCTAATCATTTTTGAGTTATTTCAGATACATACCTATGTACTTACAGACCTCAAAAAAAAATCTCTTTTAAATACATTTTAAATCCTTTTTGGAAAAAAGAAACCTTTTTCTGACCGTATGTACAGAGGTCACGCAAAACAATCGACCAAATGGTTTCAGGATGGTCACAATGCATATTTTAGTTGAAATATTATATCCGAAATTTTTCGCGACTTCAGTAGTTCCTTTGTTTCGAACAAGGAAGAAAAAATATTAAAATAACGTGCAAGGAAAGTAAGTACTCAAAGAGAAATCGTAACTCACTCAAACATCATTCGTAAACTCTTCATTCTCTTCATTAAAATCAAGGAATTTCTGAAGAAATTGAAACTGATATAGAAAATTCTTTTAGATATTTTGAAGGTTAGTCTATTGAATATGACAAGGTGTACCAGAGTTTGCCTGAGAGGAGGGACGATTTCGTAGAGTATTTTCTATCGAAACTGGTTAGTATTTACGTTATACGTGGCTATATAATATATACACAGTCCAGTCACATTAATGTGACCATCTGTCAAAAGCCAGAATAACCACCTTTCGCAGAGCGGACTGCTGCGAGACGTGCAGGAAGAGAGTCACATATGTCCCTGAAGGTGTTCTCTGGGATGTTGAGCCATGCCGACTCTAATGCCGTGGCCAGCTGCGCTAGATTACGCGGTTGAGGATCCATGGCGCGAACAACTCGATCGAGATGGTCCCACAGATGCTCGATTGGGTTTAAGTCAGGTGAGTTTGCTGGCCAGGGGAGGACGGTAAACTCATCCTGGTGCTCTTCGAACCACGCACGTACACTGGCAGCTGTATGGCACCTCGCATTGTCCTGCTGGAAGATGCAATCATCCTGAGGAAAAACAATGCGCATGTAGGGGTGAACATGGTCCGCAAGGACAGATGCGTACTTGTATTGATCCATTGTGCCTTCCACAATGATCAGTGAACCTAGAGAATGCCAGGAAAACATTCCCCAGACCATAATGCTCCCGCCTCCAGCTTGGACCGTTCCGGCAATGGTTGCAGGGTGGTTCCTTTCAGAGGTTTCACGCCTTATACGCCAACGTCCATCTGTCCGATGGAGCATAAAACGCGATTCATCCGAAAACGCAACCTGTCGCCACTCAGTGGACGTCCAGCTGCTGTACTGGCGTGCAAATTCTAGCCTTCGCCGTCGATGAACAGCAGTCAGCATAGGTGCACGAACCAGGCGTCTGCTTCGGAGGCCCAGACGCAGCAATGTTCGCTGAATAGTACTTTGGGAGACACTTTTGGTAGCCCCTTGGTTCATTTTGGTGGTCAGTTGCTCAACGGTAGCCCGTCTATCTGCCCGAACGCATCTCCGCAACCGTCGTTCGCCTCTGTCATCTATGGCCCGTGGTGCACCACATTTGCCACGTCGCTGATTTTGGACAGTCCCATTTTGCCATGCACGGTACACTTTTACCACGGCGGCACGCGAACAGTTCACAAACTCAGCCGTTTCGGAAATGCTTCCACCCTTGGCCCGAAAGCCAATGATCATGCCCTTTTGGAAGTCGGATAAATCGCTTCGTTTCTGCATTACGCCAACGATTGAAATGTTTTCCGAAGCCCTCACACACCCTTTATATACGCTCAACTGCACTGTGCTGCCACCTGCCTTCTGTGATTGGTTATTTAACTCTGACATGGAAAGTACGTGGTGGTCACATTAATGTGACTGGACTGTGTATATTTCGTTTAGTGGGATGCATTGTTTATGTACTTCATCGAAACTCAGGAATATTTCTGTTCTTTGCAGAATTTATGATAAAATATTTACTGTTTATATAGCTATTTCATTACTGTTTAAATGCATAAGGGTTATACTCATTTTTAATCCACTTAATCCTTCGCATAAAAATGAAGGAAAAAAACAAATCACAGATGTGATCATAACAAAACCAGAATACTCCATCAGTTTATTATTTTCAGTTAGTTCATTTAGAATATGAAGTATTGAGAGAACTTGAAGGGTAGACAACGTCTTTGAAAAAGGGTAAATTTTTAGGCAGTACGATTTTAAAATATATAGAAATAAGAAAATTACACGCTGTTGAAAATCCTTTGCGTAAAATTTAATTACCCATTTAGGAAGGAAGTGAATGAAACAATACAGCAATCCAAATTTCATATATTACTGTTGTTTCTTTTAAAATTCCCATGCGTTTAATGCTCCAGTTCTCTCAATTTATCACTTTTTTTTAAAACGTATCGATTAAAAAGTAAAGTATTAATTAATAATTTAGGTTTTGAAAAAAGGAAATACAACTCCGAAAATTTTAGTTCACCAATGTCGTTCATAACTGACGCAATATAGTGATTGTTTGGCTGTATATTTCACACTTTGATTTCTTTTTTTTTTCTTTTGCCTTATTTATTTTCTCAGTATTTAATTTTATGTGATCATTACAATAATCTTGTTACTGGCAACATGTTATATTTTACTTTATTTATTTATTTATTGAGTTTGCGTGAATGGCAACAGTTATTCATGTTTAATTTTTGGTAGAATAACGTCGTTGTCGCACTGTGCTGTAGTCATTTTTCTGTTAAAGAATATTTCATGTTTAGAATGTTAATAAAGTTTGTCTACGAAGCTGATTCTTTTTAGTTCAAGGCAACTATCTGGTTCCCCAGGTGAGGCAGTTTAATATATATTAAATATGTTGTAATTATATGCTTCAGAACTATCTTTAACGAGCTTTAAAGTACTAACACTGCGAATCGTCTGCGTTCCATTAAATATATAAGTGGAAATTTTTTTTGCTTCTTAAGTATCTTGTTGAAGTTATTTGTGCTTATTAATCATTATTCATGGTAATAATGACTGAATTAAGTGAAGCCAATTTTAAAAATTTAAGAGGACGAACGAAATTTACCCTAACGCGGCTTCACAATAGTTTCAGTAATCAGTTAAGTTTAACGGAATTAAAAGCGCGATTAGAAAGAATTGAACAAATAGTTAAAGAATTTGATCCGTATGATGCCGCTTTACTCGAAGAATCTTCTGAAATTGCTGAATTCGAAGCTAAATATTTTGCAATGAAAGTAATGTATCAATCCGCCATTGAAACAGCTAGGGACAGAAATGTTTTAATTGCATATCCAACTGCAGTTGAGGCTAGCTTTGAACTTCCTCGTTTAAACGGTAAATATACTAATTGGCTTAATTTTAAAGATCTGTACGTCGCGACAGTTCATTCCAATCAGTCATTAGCGAAAATTCAGAAATTCCAATAATTGATAGGACTTTTAACGGTCGAACCACTGCTATTATTGAGCCCATTCCGATTTCCGAAACTATATACGATGAGGCTTGGGAAAAATTGCTGAATCGCTATGATAGAAAAAATCAATTGTCATGTCGCTTGTCAGAGCATTTCTTGGGCAACCCAGAATCACTGGTGCTCATTCTGTTAAACTAAGAAAAACTATCTGATACATCTGATGAAGCTGTCCGTGGATTAAAATCGCTTGGCGAAAAAGCTTCGTCTAGAGATTTTTTGTTACAAAAGGTCGATCCGGAAACGCGCCATTTATGGTCACAAAACATTGGTGAAGAAGAATTTCCTACCTTAGAATGTTTTTTGCAATTCTTAAATTCAAGATGTATTTCACTCGAAATGTTAAAGCACTCATAATGCTGAAAAGCGAGTATTGCATAAAACTCAGTACTCTGTTTCTAAGAATGTTTTACATAATAATAAATATTATGTTCTAAAATGTCGGCACTGCAACGGTTCTCATACTTTACCAAAGTGTTATAAATTTAAGGGTGCAGATATTACAACTAGGAAAAATATCATCCGAAAGAATTTATTATGCTTCAACTGTTTTGGAAATCATCAAGTAAAATTTTGTTCATCGCAAACTTTGTGTTCTACTTGTAAAGCAAAACACCATACTTTACTGCATGAAGATATTAAAAGTGATAACGTAGTAGTGTCAAATTCATCTGACGAACAAATTTGTAACTCAAATCAACAAAATAATATTTCGTGTTTTTCTATTCAGGGTAAGAGTGCGTCATTTTTACCAACAGCGGCAGTAATAATTTACAATTCTGCAGGTCAAGGCTACGAATGTATCATCCTTTTTGACAGTGGAAGTGAAGCTTCTTTCATCAGTGAATCATTTATTCGACTATTAAATATACGCAGACAAGATGCTCGCTTTGCGTAAAGGGACTTGGTGGTTCTGAAACAGCTTTGACTCGCGGTTATGTAAATGTAAAATTATTTCCGAAATCTGAATTGAAAAAAAATGGTGTTTTAGTACAAGCATATATATTCTTAAAAAATTAATTTCGCATTTGCCTTCAGAAAAGATTAACAGCAAAGACCTTGATTATTTGAATTCGATTAATCTTGCTGATCTGAATTTTCAGTACGCCCAAACAAATAGACATGATAATTGGAGCTGACTATTTCCTTTCTCTGCATCAGCCAGGGCTAATTGTTGGCTATTAAGATGTAATTGCGCAAAATACTATTTTCGGTTGGATTGTATCGGGCAGAATTAAAACAGAAGGCAATATTCCGCATCCCATTAGTGCAAATCGCATTAGTTTACATATTGAGGATAACGTCAATGCAACACTTAAGCGTTTTTGGGAGTTGGAAGAGTTAACGTTCCAAAATAAGAAGTCAACGGTTGAAGAAGTATTTTGTGCGAAACATTTTAAAGAAAACTATAATTCGAGTAAACGAAAACGGCAGATTTGTCGCCCGACAGCCCATTTTCAGTAAAGCTGAAGAGTTAGGCGAGTCCAAGCCTTTGGCTATTTCTCGTCTTCTATCCATGGAAAGAAAATTTGATTTAAATAAAGAGCTTGGTAGGTAGTACAAGGAGTTCATGCAAGAATACGAAACTTTAAATCATATGGCTCCAGTTGCTCAGACTGAAGAAAATAATCAAGTATATTATCTACCGCATCATGCTGTTGTTAAAGCGAGTAACTCTACCGCTAAACTTCGTATAGTATTTGACGGATCATGTAAACCTAAAAATTCAGTTTCTTTGAACTCTGTTTTAGAGGTAGGTACAACACTACAAGGAGATATATTTTAAATATTGCTCAATTTTCGTATTCATAAAATAGTTTTTTCTGCTGACATAGAAAAATGTACTGCCAAATTTTAGTAGATAATGAAGATCAACATTTACAAATAATTACTTGGAGAGAATCTGTTAATTTAAAAATGCAGACATATAAATTATGTACAGTTATTTATGGCACTACATCTGCCTCATTCTTAGCTCCACGCTGTTTGCGGTGGATTGCTTTGGATTCAAAACAGAACCATCCTCGTGTATCTTCCGTTCTTAAAAACGATTTCTGTGTAGATGATTGTTTATCTGGATCAAACAGTTTAGAGGAAGCAGTTGACTTATGCTCTAAGCTTTCACAGTTATTAGAGAAACGTGAATTTAATTTAAGGAAAGGGAGATCAAACTGCCCTAAGCTTCTCGAAAATTTACATTGACAACCAAGAAGAAAGTGACCTGGAAGTTCACTCAGAAGATTGTGCCAAAACTTTAGGGCTCTTTTGGAACTCAAACAGAAGACGTATTTTTATTTAACATTTCTATGGATTTCGGGACTGAAATTACTAAAAGAAGGTTCATTTCTCAGTCGTTTAGAATTTTTGATCCTCTTGGCTTGCTGTCACCTTGTACAGTCAAGTTGAAAATGTTTTGTCAGCAGTTGTGGTCTTTAAAATTTGATTGGGATGCTCCACTTCCTAGGAAATAGGCGGAGGAGTTGCAGCGATTTCGGGAAGATCTTGTGGTTCTTAGCAATGTTGAAATTTCCAGGTGGCTTCAAGCTACATCTAACCACATCTATCTGCATGGTTTTTGTGACGCGTCAGAATCTGCGTACGCTGTTGTCATCTACTGCGGTCAACCAACATCTCACGACAGAAATGAAGTCAATTTAGTAGTTGCTAAAACCAAAGTCGCACCCATTAAACAAGTATCTATACCTAGACTGGAACTCCTAGGTGCATTGCTCCTTGCAAGACTACTCAAAGTTGTCCGTAAGGTCTTCTCCAGCACTGAAATTTCCTTCAACGCTTGGACCGACTCTAAGGCGGTTCTTTGTTGGTTAGCAGCTCATCGTCGAAAATGGAAGCTTTTTGTGGCAAACAGGACTTCAGAAATATTAGATGCTATTCCTATCAACAGTGATGCTATATTTCGTCGAACCCTGCTGATCTTCCTTCTAGAGGAAGTAATCGTAAACTTCTACCAAGCATATCCCTATGGTGACATGGGCTATCATTCTTAGCGTTCGACAGTTCAAAGTGGCCTTTACAGTGTTCTATCAGTAACAAGACCAGTAGTGATGCAACTGTCTTAGATGAAAAAAGGACAAAATAAATTTTTTGTGCAACAGCTTATTTCACTAATGACACTCTGGATAATTTATTTCAGAACTGTTCTTCTTTATCTAAAATAGTTAATAAAATTTCTTTTTGTTTAAGATTTATTTCTAGGTGCAAAGAACTGGTCTTTGGCACTGAAACGAATAGGTTAAAAAATCATCTCATGAAAGGCAAGAAGCTATGAAGTTGATCATTAAATGGATCCAGTTTGTGCACTTCTATACAGATACAGACGACCTCAAAAACAATTCATCTTTAAGTCCTAAAAGTGTTTTAAGCTCACTTTTCCCTTTTCTAGATAATGAAGGTGTTTCACGGGTGGGAGGTCGTCTGTAAAATTCTGACTTGGCATTCAATGCCAAACATCCCGTAATTATCCCAGGTCAACATAGGATTGTTTGTTACTTGTTAAAACAATATCATGCAACTTATTTGCATGCAGAGCCCAGATTGCTGGCTAACATTTTTAAGTAATGTAATTTTGAAATGCTACAAAGGTCGTTGCTTTAAGACCACTAGAGGTTATATAGTTTTGTTTGTATGTCTAGCTACCAAAGCTTACCATATTGAGGCACTTAGCGACTTAACTGCAGATTCTTTCATAGCTGCTCTTAAGCGGTGTGTATCAAGGCGTGGTACACCTCGATACTTATTTTCGGATAATGGTACGAAATTTGTTGGAGCAAAAAGAAAATTGTCCGAATTGGACACTTTGCTACTTTCACTTAACAGCAATGAATTTATTTTAAATTATTTAGCTCAAAATACACTCATGTCCATAAATTAAGGATAATGCAAAACCAAGCAAAGGAAGAGTTAGAAGCAAAACAAATTTGACTTATTTGTAAAGCTTATTTATTCAACAAAAGGTAAAGAGCAAAAAAAGGTGCTATATGTTTGATATTATTAAAAAGATTAGCGATTTTTTCTCCCTGGAGCAAATTACAAAAAAAAACTATTTACAAAAAAACAATATTACATGGTTGGTATGATTGTTAATACATTGTATGTCTCCCAGACGATGCAATACAGTCCGTACAACGCCTAGGCATGCTGAGTATCAAATTATCGATCTGATCTTGGGGGATATTACACCACTCAAAAAGCAATGCTCTCCGAAGTTCCGGTAGACATGTAGGAGGAGGTTGACGGGCTGCAACTCGTCGGCCAAGCATGTCCCACACGTGCTCTACTGGATTCAAGTCCGGTGAGAATGCTGGCCAGTCCATACGGGTGATATCCTCCGATTGAAGGCATTCGCTTACGATGTTTGCACGGTGAGGACGGGCGTTGTCATCCATAAACACAAATTGTGCGCCCATGGCGGCCCGAAACAAACGTACATGTTGTTCCAGAATGACGTCCCGATAGATTTGGCTTGTGATGGTTCCAATTTGAACATGCAGCTCAGTTCTGGAACCCAGAATAATTCCACCCCAAACGAGCACTTCTGCACCACCGTAACGGTGTCGTTCAATGATGTTTTCTTGGTGGTAACGGGTACCTGGAGCTCTCCATATGAAAGTCCGGCGAGAATCAGACTCCAAGTTAAACCTGGACTCGTCGAAAAACATCACACAAGCCCACTGTTGCGGTGTCCACAATGCATGCTCTCTACTCCAGGCTAACCGCAGGCGACAGTGAGTTGCAGTAAGTGGAACGCATCTGTCAGGTCTACGAGCAAATAGACCAATCTGCCCTAAGCGTCTGTATACGGTTTGCCTTGAAATTGTCGTACCAGTGGCTGAAGAAAGCTGACGAGACAGGTCTGAGGCTGTGCTCCACCTGTTTCTTTTGGCAGTAACTGCCAAATACCGGTTCTCATTGAGCGTTGTAACTCTAGGGCGACCTGTGCTGTAACGTCTACTCGCATTATCATCATCTTGGAATCGTTGCCAAAGCCTGAGATGACACTCTTGGCAATTCCAAGTTTGTCTGATACTTCCAGTTGGGTACGCCCACATACCAGACGGCCGATAATTCTACCACGTAAAAAATCATCCAAATGCGTCCTTTGTGTCATAACTTTTCGGTTATTGCACTGAAATACTTATAAAGCGCCTGCGAACAATTTTACTTCTTTGCCTGTATTCCTTGTATATCACTCTCTTACACTCTCGTCATTGTGACGTACCATCGGTGTCATGTGGTTACTTCCTGAAATTTGCATATGATTCTTGAAGATGTGTGTAGTGATTTTACAGGTGATATATTTATTTTAGAGTTCGATTTCCGCGTGACTCCGAATTATCCTTAATTTATGAACATGAGTGTACTATGGAATGGAAAATTGATTCCACTTGCTTCTCCACACTTTGATGGTTTGTGGGAGTCAGGGATCAAGTCCATAAAATTTCGTTTGAAAAGAATGATAGGAGAGACAAAGTTAACATTTGGGGAATTAACTACTTTACTAACTCAAATTGAAGCTGTGTTAAATTCACGATCCCTGTCTTAAACTAATCACTCTGATGCAGTTAATTTAGATGCGTTTGAGTCCTTCACGTTTTTTAACTGGGGATGTTATTACTAGTATCCCGGAACAGGATTTTTCTAATATTCCCAAACCCACTTTATTAAAACGATTATAAGGAGTATCTAAATTCCTTACAACAAAGATACAAATGGAAGGAACAAGTTCCAAATTTGAGTGTAGGTGATATTGTATTAATTAAGGAGGACAACATGCCTCCTGGAGTTTAGCCATTAGGTCGCATTGCTGAAATCCATCCTGGAAAGGACGGCAATGTTAGAGTTGTTACAGTAAAAACTATCAATGGTTATTTTAAAAGACCTATAGTAAAACTTTTACCATTGCCATTGCATCAGGAATTATCTGCTGTTAATGTAATGGCAAGGGTGGGAGTTAATGTTTGGCCGCATAGTTAATTATTTTAATTTCTGTTTTTCTTTTCCCTTATTTTTTCTCAGTATTTAATTTTATGTTATCATTTATACAATAATCTTGTTACTGGCAACATGTTTTATTTTACTATTGAGTTTGTGTGAATGGCAACAGTTATTCATGTTTAATTTTTGGTAGAATACCATCGTTGTCGCTTTGTATTGCAGGCATTTTTCTGTTAAAGAATATTTCATGTTTAGAATGTTAATAAAGTTTGTCTACAAAGCTGATTCTTTTTAGTTCAAGGCAACTAGTGCTAATGAAATTTATTTATACGAATAATATTTCCATCTGTGCAGTTTAGGTGAAAAAAAATGAAATGCATATTATTAGGTATAATATTTCAATTTAATTCATTGTTCAGAGAATAATAAATAGAGTATCCTCAGGGACTCGCTAGGAATTGAAAGGAAATCATTCAAAACTTTCAAACATCTTTGTTTGTAATGAAAGGGAGAAAGCTATTGTGGATCTCACAAAATGTGTGTTGAGGGAGTAACCATTCAGTGATAGTGCTCCCCTATCTTTGCTTACCTGATACAGCCGCGCTGTGAATCTAATGCAACCCCACTGCGGAGATAAAAGCCATCAATACCATGGAGGTAAGAAAGGAAGGAGGGGCCAAGCCTGCACTGAGAGTGATGCAATGCTCCAAGGCTACGGTCTCCAGATGGCGTGTTTTTTGTTTACATTCAGAAGCTCCTTTCATAGCGCTCTGGTAGTATTTCGACAACGACAGTTTCATGCAAATCGAAAAACGGGACACTTCTGAAGAATAAAGATAGCAAAATTTAGCTTACCTTTTGTGCACCCAGCAGCAGCAGTTAAATCTCCGAAACTTCATTGGTGTGAGGGATATATCCATTAATGATAGAATGCATACTTAAGCATAAATCACATTTATTCTGTTGTAACTAAATAATATAAAGCGACGGATACATTAATGTTTGCATACAAGCACATATGAGAGCTTAATAAGAAGTAAAGATCAAGAGTATCATGGGATATAATAATTGGGTGTGATTGACGTAGTTGGAGTGGTTGATGCGCGCGCACCTTAGCATTTCTAGGGTTACCAGAAGCTAAGTTCAAAAATAACATTTTCTTCTTCTCAAATGCCTGATTAATTTACAATAATCCCCCTTTAATCATGCATTTGGGAAATGTTAGAAATCAGATTTAACTCACTTCTTAGTTTCAGAAATTTTGGTTTGGGCAATGGCTTAGTGAAAATATCTGCAATCATGGAATTTGTATTGTAGTATGTTATCTCGATTGTTTTATTTTCTTCGATAGCTCTTAAAAAGAAATATTTAACATTAATATGCTTTAGCCTGGTTTTCATTTTCCCCTGTTTCATCAGAGCTATTGTGGACTTTTTGTCCTCAAATATCTTAATGGGTAGTTTTTGAGGTAGTCCAAAATCTTTAAGGAGATCTAATATCCGTTTGAGCTCTTGAACAGCAGTAGCTGCAGAAACAAGCTCGGATTCGATAGATGATAAGGAAACACAATCTTGTCTCTTTGTGGATATTGCATTGTTTACCAGAAAAAAATAAATTTTGACCCGTTGACCGTCTCGTGGCTAAATCAGATGCATAGTCAGCATCAGTATAAAAGGAAAGTGATGGTTGGCTATCAGAGTCAATTTTCAGGTAAATGTCCTTTGTAGAGTTCAGGTATTGAATCCCTCTTAGAACTACTTTCCAGTCCTTCTCCTTTGGAGACTCATTTTTTTCCTGCTTTACAGATTCACTGCTAGGGTAATGTCCAGTCTGGTTACAGTGGTTATGTATAATAAGGCTCCGATGGCTTGCCTATACTTCGTATTGTCCACTGGTGGAGATATGTCCTCTTCCTTTGGATAAGAAGTATAAATTGGTGTGTAAGATGGTTTGTGGATATCTGGACAAAACATCATCTTCAATTTTTCTATTTTTGATTTTTGGCTCAATAGGAACTTGTTTTTATCTCTTTTGATGTTGATTCCTAAGTAGTTGACTTCTCCTAAGTCTTTTGCTTCGAAGAATTCGTTGAGAGATTTGATTAGCCTTTTAATTTTTTCTTCGCTTTTGCATGCTATAAGGATTTCGTCGACGTAGACAATAACAGACTTTCTTTAGAAATAAGCATGAGTCTGCTGTACTCTGCGAAAAGTTATTATTCTTTAATACTTCTTTGACTCTTTTATTCCATGCTCTAGCAGCTTGCTTTAATCCATAAAGAGCTTTTTTCAGTTTGCAAACTTTTTCTTCTCCTCCCGGTTGAATTGTACCTTCTGGCTGTTCCATGAATATTTCTTCTTTTAAATTTCCGTGTAGAAATGCTGTAGTGACGTCTACATGTCTCACGTGCATTTTACCATATGCTGCGACAGCAAGGAAAGTTCTGATAGTTGTATGTCGATCAACTGGTGCAAAGGTATGATCATAGTCAGTTCTGAATTTTTGACTGTAACCTTTTGCGACTAGTCGCGCCTTGTAACGAATGACTGTTCCATCTTCGTTTTCTCTCAGATTGAAAATCCATCGACAGCCAATAGGTTTCTTTCCTACAGGAAGCTAAACCAGTTCCCAAGTTTTATTTCGGGATAAGGAATTGATTTCTTCGTCAACTGCGAGTAACCACTTTTTCTTTTCCGCGGAATTCAATTTATCCAAGTCTCTAAAATTCTCTGGTATGGTTATGTTTGTGTTTGTTAAGTATCCTAGACGTTCAGGTGGTTTCCCTTTCGTTTTCCTTTCTGATCGTTTTGACTCCTCTTCGGATACAACTTTGTGTTTTTCTGTAGTTTCTTCGTCGTTTTCAACATCTTCAGCCTTTGGATGGAGAGAAATTTCAAAATTTTCATTCTCTGATAATTCTTCGACAAATTTGACACTTCTACTGATTATTATTCGGTTTTCACCTGTGTAGATTCTGTACCCCTTTGATCGTTGATCGTAACCGACAAAAATTCCTTCAATCGCTTTCTGGTCTAAATTTTTACGATTTTCCTTATGTACATATGCATAGGCTTCGCAACCAAATTGTTTCATATGAGCTAAATAAGGTTTTCTTCCGCTCCATAATTCATAAGGAGTCTTATCACAAGGTCTGGTTGGAAGGCGGTTCTGGATGTAATTTGCTGTATTTACAGCTTCACCCCAAAATTTGTTTGGAAGTCGGCTTTGGGACAACAGGCACCTGGTCATCTCAGTAAGGCTTCTATTTTTCCTTTCACTCACACCGTTCTGAGGAGGCGAAAAGGGAATAGTGAGTTGATGTTTGATGCCGTTATTCGATAGAAATTCCTCCATTTTCTCACTGGTATATTAACCGCCGTTATCGGTTCGAAGTGTCTGCATAGTTCTTCCAAATTTATTTCCTGTTATACCGACAAAGTCCTTTAATTTACTAAGAACTTCATTCTCTTTAGCTAGCAAATAGATGACAGTGTATCTAGTAAAATCATCAATAAAGGTTACGAAATAAAGTTTTCCACCAATACTTGGAGTAGGCATAGGCCCGCAAATGTCACTATGTATAAGTTCCAGTGGTTTTCTTGCTCGAACACTAGCAGCTTTTGGATAAGGAATTTGTTGCATTTTATACTTTATGCATTCTGAACAACTACCATTATGAGTGCAATTATCTAATTTTATCCCTTCTGCAAGATTTTCTCTCATTAATTGTCTGATTGCGTCATAACTTCGATGACCTAACCTTGAATGCCATATTTGTATACAGTTTTTATTTTTACATTCACTTCAAAATTAGCGCTTTCTGGTTTTTTGATTAAAACAATTTTATATTAACTATTATCGTCAGAATGTGCACGCATAATTAATTGACTATCCTTTTTGACGTAACAATTTTCCTTTTCGAAAGTAACAGAATATCCATTACTAGCAATTTGTTTAACAGAAATCAAGTTGCTCTTTAAATCAGGAACGTAATAAACATTAGTCAATCGAATTTTCTGCAATCCACGTTCATCTTCTAAATCAAGGTCAACAAATCCTCTGCCCTGCGAATATAAAATTTTTCCATCTGCTAAAATGATTTTCGCTTGAGAATCCTCATATATCAGTTCAGTAAACAAACTTTTATCTCCTACTAGATGACTGCTTGCGCCGGAATCGACGTACAAAATTTTTTTATTTATATTTTGTTCTGAGCAATACCGCGGAGTAATTATTAAACCCTTTTCATAAACAGTACTTTTGATTGACGCCGAATCATGCCTGTCACTGTCAGATTTATAACGTCATCATCGAAAGTGTCTGCGCTCATACAATGTCGGTTCGATTTTCCGACATGTTTGGTCGCGTGAGTTTCTGATTTCGAGTTGTCAGGACAAGAATTGTTACTTTTGTTCTGCAATTTAAAACAACGCTCACGAGTATGATCACTGAGTTTACAAAAGGTACAAAATTTCTTTTGTCTATTATTCGTTTATTGCAGATTTAAAGGCCGTTGAAGAATCGAGTTGTCAGGACAAGAATTGTTACTTTTGTTCTGCAATTTAAAACAACGCTCACGAGTATGATCACTGAGTTTACAAAAGGTACAAAATTTCTTTTGTCTATTATTCGTTTATTGCAGATTTAAAGGCCGTTGAAGAATCAGAACTTCGATCTGCTTGTTGTTCTAGTCTTCTGTTGTATTCGTCAGTGAGTTTCGTTTTTACAAGATCTGTAGTTATAAGAGTTTCCTCTCTAGCTGCAATAGCAGTTATAAGATTATTGTATAATTCCGGAATTGAAACTAACAAAAGCGGCTACATTTGTAGTTATAAGAGTTTCCTCTCTAGCTGCAATAGCAGTTATAAGATTATTGTATAATTCCGGAATTGAAACTAACAAAAGTGCGGCTACATGCTGATCCGGAATGTTCTCACCAATAGCTTTTAGTCTTTCGACTAAGTCCATCATAAGTGATGTGTGCGATCATATCACCATGTTCAGCCATTTTTATAGAATATAATTTTCTCAGAAGATATAATTTGCTGCTCAAATTGGAGCGCTCATGAATTGACTTTAATTTCTGCCACGTACCGGCAGTAGTCGTTTCATCTCTAACATGAATAATCTGAGAGTCGTCAATGCATAGATTTATTATAGCTCGTGCTTGCTTATCCCTCTTTAAAAATTCATCATCAGATTTAGAAGGTGGGGGATAATAAAGAAGATCATCTAACCCATCACGCATTAAAAGCATTTGAATCTTGAATTTCCAAATAGCATAATATTCGGAATACAGTTTCGTTATTTGCATACAATCTTTAAGACTTGACTGCGCCATTATTAATTCTTATTTAGCAGTTTCAAAAAATTTATATTTTATATGCACAGTTTAAATTTTAGTTTCGGGATTTACAACATTCAGTCTCATAATCTATGAAGAATAAAAATAGCAAAATTTAGCTTACCTTTTGTGCACCCAGCAGCAGCAGTTAAATCTCCGAAACTTCATTGGTGTGAGGGATATATCCATTAAAGATAGAATGCATTCTTAAGCATAAATCACATTTATTCAGCTGTAACTAAATAATATAAAGCGACGGATACATTAATGTTTGCATACAAGCACATATAAAAGCTTAATAAGAAGTAAAGATCAAGAGTATCATGGGATATAATAATTGGGTGTGATTGACGTAGTTGGAGTGGTTGATGCGCGCGCACCTTAGCATTTCTAGGGTTACCAGAAGTTAAGTTCAAAAATAACATTTTCTTCTTCTCAAATGCCTAATTAATTTACAACAACTTCCACATAAAAGAAACATGCATTGTGTGATGGATATATTTATATAATTTGAATAATTTAGTGACATGTACGCAAAAATCATATCTTGGTTATTTTTCGATAACTAACAACAGCGATTTTGATTATGAATTTGTTTTATAAAATTCTAAGCTGCTGAACTACAAAAATACAGATTTTATCAAAAATGTCATGCTTAAAGAATGAGAAAATTCTATACGTCTTTCGATACCCTTGATAGAATATTCGAAACTTTTATTTTATGTTCCAAACGCCAGAATGTTTTGAATAAAATAATTTTTTTTCTCATCCATGTATTATTGTAACATGTACTTTAAAAAAAATATTTTTATAATTGCTCATTTTGAACTCATCATTTTATTTTTATGTAACTGAAAAATAATCACTTTCGGTTTACACATTTTACTTATATGGGTTAATTAAGAAATAAAATTACAACCAAATGCTGCAATCCTCGTCAAAATAAATAAATATACACCCAGATATGCCAATAAATTAACTTTTCCTTGATTTTTAACCATACGTTTGTGTAAAATTAGATACAGTTTTACACAAATGTGTGGAACAAAAGACGGATACATTTGCGAATTCAGCGGAAGTACCATGTGCGGTCAAGATGATGTGACCATGTTAACGTGCCGCACCATCAAGACAGCTTATTAAGAATTTGAAAATAGATAATCCACGGAGGTGAAAACATTTGTGCATCCTATCAAAGGAAGCTCGATCATGATCATAAATTGAAATTCTGTTCACAAATACGTTTATAAAACTATTTAAGCAAGAATTGTTCGTACCGGAAAGCAATCTGTTAAAAGGTATTGTAAAGCAAATTCTATGAGATGCGTAATTAAGGAAGTAATAAAGAAGAGTTTTTTATATGTATTGTTGAAATTAAGGGTAAAAAAAACTCATAAGTATAATTAAAAGAATTATTCCCTTACGTTTTATAATGAGTCAGTTACAAGTTTTAAATAATATTTTTAAAAAAATCCTTTTTTTATTAACTTTCAAAAATATTCAGAGAAAGTTAAGTACTATTTAACATATTTCACTATTAAAATAAAAGGTGCTGTAATTTCAAATGCACCGAATGGAGCATTAATTATAAATTGACTTAGATTTTTCGATTTAAAAGATGCCTCAGTAGCTAAACACTCATGTCATATTTGAAAAAAGTATTTTAGCAAGAAGCTGTATAAACAGAAAAGAAATAATGCATCATTTTAATATTAATAATACAATAACCTTTGATCTTAATTCTTGTAATCCTTAACCGAAAAAATCGAGTTACCTTAAATTTTTTTTCTAATGTAATGAACGAAAACTCGTGAAAATATTTGATTCAAATTAAACCAATCTAAGCAAACTGTTGTGCGAAAAGTATAGAATTTAATTCCGTTGAGAATGAAATGTTGTTTAAAAATGTATTCTTTTCAGATACTCTGAAATATTGTAGAAAAAGAAAATATATACATTTATATGTATATTTAAGACGTAATTATACAATATTTACATCCGGTCGTGTCAAAACCCATTGATCTTAATAGTATGTAAAGTACTACTGTCCTTCTGTTGTGTAGAATCTTGAGCGATAGTGCTTGCACTGAGAAAGGGTTAAAACTGCTCTTCATTAAACTTTTTAACTTATTTACAATGCGTCAACTTGACGCTAACATACTACGCCTCAACTTGGGCGGTAACTGAAACAGTAGAATCAAACTTAAGAATTTAAGATGTTCACAAATAGTAGAATTACACTACAGGGCTCATACAATCCTGTAGCCTGCAGCGTGTAGATGAGTCTAGTGGCAGCAAGATAATAGCGCTTAAGCCACGTCAAACCAGCAGTAACTGCTAAACAGAAGTTTGCGTATAAGCACGCACGGCAATTTTCCGGACTCTCTCTTTCTCTACTGGAACTTACATTCAAAGTACTAAAATTTAACTGATCACAGAAGAAAATTTTGTCATCATCATAGTTCTGCTGGACATCATTTGTCATCTTTCAATTGGGGTTCAATCAACTCCTTCCAGTCATTTGGAAGGAACACTTATGAATACAGGATTCTAAATAACATGTAAAATTCACAATACAGTCTTTTATTAATTTCTAGCTTTTATTTAGCATAGCTTTCTCAGCTTTTTCGAACATTACTGTTTTTCATGCCACAGTTATTCAATTCCCATTCATGCTTAAATTTTAAACTTTAATCCCCTTTTTGGCTAGCCACAATGTGTGGTGTGAAAACGCAAGTGTTCTATGTTATAGTGGACAAAATCTCCATCTAAACGCACATCGACTGTTAGCACATAACAACCTTCTTAGACACACCCTAAATTCCTTTTTAAGTTCTCCATGAGCTAATAAACATGAAAATTAACTAGAGTGTCGGCGAAGAGCCCTACAAAACACATGCATACGAAAATATTTTCTACATTCTTCTTAAACGCATGCAAGCTTTCGCTCAAAATCGCATGATTTGATTTAACTAAAATTTCTTTTGCGCGAAATCAATTGCCTACATTAAACTTTGAATGTATTCACTTTTGTTGAAGTTTTAGCACTTCAGCATATTATATCTGCTCTTTTGAACCTTAAACTTTCATTAAAAGTATCATTTAACTCAACAGATATTTCAACCTTTTACACACAAATACTTTTAAGACAACAGAGAATAACATGAAAATTTTACTTGAATGGATACTTTTCTTCGCCAAAAGTGCGAACCTAAAATAAATTTTCATTAACAAGTACTAATACGAAGCTGCTTGTATTAAGCCAGATCGTTTGGCGAGTTAACATAAATAGTCTTTCGACAAAGAAAACCGAACTATTAGTTCTTTACATAACATAACAATTCTATAATGCACTATACTTTGTGCTTTCGCCAAATAAAGCTGAAAGAATTTTAGTCCTTAATCGAGGCAATAGCTTTTATCATGTAACTTCGTATTAAACATTTTTATGGAATTTTACATAACAGAAAAGATTTATAGAAAAATTCACTTATATTTGTCTTTTTAAGCTTGGTATCCGGACATTCCTTTCTTGCAGAAATCTGTCCATGCCATCTGGTACATCCATGAGACTTTCCGTCTCTGCTTCCTGTTCCCTGGGGTGGGAATTGATTTTTCCTTTTTTCACCTCTCATGAGCCGTCTCTTAGGACATACTGGGGGTAGATCTTGTCTTTTCCTTTCGCTGTCCGGCAGACTGGTTCTTTGTACATCGGTAGTTGACGACGCTTGTCCGTAAATCTTGGTTGTTTCGATTTTAGATTTGGGCCTTCAACTTCGGCAGGCCTCTTCATTTTCTCTGTGGTTGGTCTTGTTTGTGGTAATCTTTCAGTCCGCCACCTCCTTGAAGTATCTTGGCGCTGTCTGCTGTGAGATCTTGTCATGAAACGGTGATGCTTGTTTCTAGCCGGGACGCTCCTTTCACCTTTGAATTTTTTTTCGTTGGGTCTTCCACACGTTGAGGGATTCTTTTGTCCGAAATTCTTCTGTTGGTTTGGGAACTTGCAGTTTCTTTCGTTCTTTGCCTTTTCGCGGGTGGTGGAATTTCTGGTGCGGTGAGAATTGTTCGGGGGAAGCTGCTTCTTCTAAATCGGAAGCCTGAAAGAAATCATGTAAAACATCGAAATCTTTACGATCATAGCACTTTTTTAATTGATCCGGACTAGCCTTTGTTCTTTTTCCCGAATCTGTTTTTAAGTACATCACAGCCCCAACGATCTGCTGTTCTACATAAGGTCCCTCAAATTTATGGGCGAATTTTGATAGGACGTTTTCAGGTGCACTAGACAAAGTGAATTTTCTTTTGAACATCTTATCCCCCACTTTAAAATCTGATTCGCGGCATTTCCTGTCATAGTAAATTTTCTGCCGCTTTCTTGCTACATCGGAATTTTTCAAAGCTTCATCAATCAGCTTTTGAATATTTCCCTGTTTAAATTCTGGTTCTCGCTCTTGAACAAAAAACGTTTGTCTAAAGGAGTCTACATCTTCCTACCCAGAAATAATTCAGCGGGCGTTTTACCCGCTGTATCTTGCTTGGCAGTTCTCATATGTACCATTTTCATATGCCGTATGGTCAAGCCCTTTACACAGGTTCTCAAAAATTTGACTAACAAATTGCCTACCATTATCGCTTATTACTTTTAACGGTGCACTGTACTTTAAAATATACTTATGTAAGAACCCATCTGCAACTATTTTAGCTGACGCTCGCCTTAAAGGAATTCATTCTACCCACTTAGAAAAATGGTCTGCAATTACCAAAAGATATCGATTTTTATTTAACTCGGAAAGGGGAAAAGGGCCAAGAAGGTCTACTCCAAGGATCTCGTTAGGAAAAGTTGCGCGAATACCATTTAGATACCCGGGCGAGCTATAATTAACGTCGTTAATTAACTGACATAATTTACACGACCTGACATACGCTGTTACTATCTTCTGTAGTTGCGGAAAATACACCATTTCGCGTACTCTACGCACCGTTTTCCTTACACCTAATTGACCCGCTGTGAGGCTATCATGAAGTTTCTACAAAATAATCAACCGTAGTGTGTCAGGGATGGCTTGTTTTAGTTCGTCGTTTTCATTTGTTGATTTAGTATAGAACAACGGATTATCTATGATCTTGTAATTTCGGGACCTAATTGCAGCAAGATCTACGAGTTCAAAATTATCTGGATCCTTTATATAAACATAGATATTACCAAATTCTGGATCTTTCGGGAATTTAGCTATAATTGTTTCACGAGAATCTAAAACTTTAGAAGTTTACATAACACATTTTATTTGATTCGCATCTTCATCCAGTTTAATTCTTGACAAGGCATCAGCCACTGTATTTTCCTTGCCGGGGGTGTGCTTAATTATTAAGTTGTATTCTTGTAACTTTAACGCCCATCTAATTAATTTGGAGTTAAATTCTTTCCAGAATATAATCTGCCTACGGCCTCATGATCAGAGTAGATTGTAACTGCAGCTTTTCCGAAGTATACCCTAAATTTCTGAACTGTCGTTAACACTGCTAACGTTTCCCTTTCTGTTGCTGTGTAGTTCCCTTGAGTCTGACCTGGGGTTTTGCTAAAAGATGCCAAGGGGTGCCCTTTTTGAGTTAAAACTGCACCCACGGCGTAATCTGACGCATCCGCCGGAATCTCCAAGTTCTCGTCCCCTTCCGGGAATTTTAACGCTGGGACATTAATTAGAGCTGTTTTCAGTTTTCCGAAAGCGGTGTTTGCCTCCGTTGTCCATGCAAACTTGGATTTCTTTCGTTTTAACACTAACAAAGGTTCAACAATATCGGCAAAATTTTGGATAAACGAACGATAATTTGAGCACATGCCAATTGGCAAGACCCGCGCAACGCTAGAGGGCGCTGAGAGCGTCATTAGGTGTACAGTGCGAACGAAGATGTGACGCAGTAATGATGTGAGATTCCAAGATTGTCAAGTGATTATTATTTAATTAAATCTATTTATATTTATTGATTGTTGATCATTGAAATTTATATGATAATATGATTGCTGAACCTCCGCACTATCTAACCATTGGAATTACCACTGAAATTTGACCCACTGATGCGCATTTGGTGCATCGGCCGGGAATACCAGGTAAGAAAATTTTATTGAATTATTGAAACTGAATTATACCTGGATAGAAATTAAATATGGCTGAAAATCTGTCAAAGTTGAAGAAGAAACGCACTTCCATGCGTTCTATGTTGACGAGATTAATTAACAAAATAGAAATAGCGATCAGCAACGAAAACGAAACAGTTGATCAGTTCGAAGCATTTTTGGAACAATTAATCGGAAAAGAAACTGACTTAAATTCTTTAAATGATGAAATAGAAAACCTTTTGAGCGTCGAGACAATATCTGAAGATATAGAAGCTTCAGAAGAAATCAAAGAAAAAATAATTTTTTGGAAATCGAAACTTCATTCTAAAATAAAGAAGTTGAATTCTGATTCTATCCAAGTTGATACAGTTTCACAAAACATTCAATTGATTAATAATGAAACTGAAAATACAAACATAAAATTGCCTAAATTACATATTAGTAAATATTATGGTAATTATTCTGCTTGGTTAGATTTTTACAATTTATTTGAAAGCTCTGTTCATAATAATCCTAAATTAAGCAAAGTTGATAAATTTAATTATTTGAAATCGTATCTCGGTGGTACCGCGGCAGCATGTATTAGCGGATTTGCTTTAAGTGAGGAAAATTATGATAAAGCACTTGATTTATTGAAAGAAAGATTCGGAAATAAAAATATTTTGATTAACACTCATTTGAGTGTTTTGCTGAATTTAACTCCGGTTAAAAATCCTAACGATGTTATAAGTTTACGAAATTTATATGATAACGCGGAAACTCAGATCAGAAG
>KK114010.1:88524-112359 GCA_000611955.2 Stegodyphus mimosarum | reverse complement strand
ACTTCTTTTATTTTATATATGTTAATAATTTACCAATTTAATAATTAGTCTAATTTTATTATCTTTAAAATTTATTTGAATATCTGAAAACTAATTTGTAAACTCCATGAGAGTTTAAGCGGGGAGAATGGCAACCGCGCAACGTGTCATTAGGTGTACAGTGCGAACGAAGATGTGACGCAGTAATGATGTGAGATTCTAAGATTGTCAAGTGGTTATTATTTAATTAAATCTATTTATATTTATTGATTGTTGATCATTGAAATTTATATGATAATATGATTGCTGAACCTCCGCACTATCTAACCACTGGAATTACCACTGAAATTTGATCCACTGATGCGCACCAATAAAGGATGAAATTTTTTTCGCATTGTTTGGCGAAGGATAATTTTGAATTGCTTTTATTTTAGAATCCTCAGTTTCGATGCCTTTAGCTGAAATTTTGTATGCTAAATATCGCAATTCCTTGGTTGCGAATTTACATTTTGCGGCCTTAATAGTTAAACCTGCTTCTTTTAATAATGAAAAAACTTCGTGTAGGTCTTCCACGTGTTGTTGAATAGTGTCACTAGTTATGATAATGTCATCGAGATAAATGACAGTGGATTTTCCTAGGACGGGACGTAAAATTATGTCCATAACGCGTTGAAAGGTTGACGGGGCCCCGTAAAGCCCAAACGGCATGCGTAAAAATGTATAAGTACTTGATTTTGTAATAAACACTGCTTTATTCATATCTTCTGGTTTCATGGCTATTTGAAAGTAGCCTGAAGTAAGATCAAGAGTGGTCATATATTTTTTACACCTAATTTTCCGTATTATTTCTTCTATTACAGGTAAAGGGTAAACAGGGAATTTAGTCATGCTATTAATTTTTCTGTAATCGATTGCAAAACAATAAGCTTTTGGATCCGAAGGGGGCAAGTTATTTCTCTTCTGCATAGCGCAATTGGGCTAGCATATTCACTATTGACGGAAATAATTATTTTATCCCTTAACATTTGTTTTATGTGGTGTTCTATTATTGCTTCTTTTTGCTTATCGAAACGGTAAGGTTTTGCTTTACAAGGTTCGCTTGATTTTAGTTCTATCGCATGGGTGACAATTTGTGTATTCCCTGGCTTCTCAGAATATAACATATTAAATCTACTTACGAGTTGCTCCAGCTTGACTATTTCATCTTGTTTTAGATGCCGTAAATCGATGTCTGGAACATTCACTTCTTCCTCCACCTTTGGCACC
This sequence comes from Stegodyphus mimosarum, assembly GCA_000611955.2. Lineage (NCBI taxonomy): Eukaryota > Metazoa > Arthropoda > Arachnida > Araneae > Eresidae > Stegodyphus > Stegodyphus mimosarum. The sequence goes on along the minus strand of KK114010.1, from coordinate 111,114 downwards.
ATATCCAAGAAAATAGAATTTTCCGCGAAGTTTATTGTGGCGTTCGCCGACTTGAGGAACTCTGTACCTAAAATGACATGGTTTTGCAAATTTTTAACCTTGCGCGGCAACAATTTCTCTGCTACAATTTTGAAACAATTTTATTCTCCGGAAAATTTTGTAGTAGAATTTTTGGCTTACGAAATTTCCTTCCGCGCCGGTGTCCACGAGTGATCCTACAGGTACGTCATTTTAAAGAATCTGGATTACCGGTAGTTGGGAATTTTTGACTACCACGGTATTTACATGCAACTTAGAGGAATTTTGCGATGCACACGGGGTCTGAACCCTCAATTTCTCAGGCTCCTCTATTCGTTTAAATTCGTTTTTCTTCCTGATGTTTGATGGGTACACTGGCGGTCTTTGGCTTTACAGTTTTCATTCTTGTTTGTTGACGGCCTGGTAGGAAAACGTTTTCCTCCATTGTATTTGTTTCTCTCTGCGGCCGGCTGTCGGGTTAGGTTAGGTTAGGTTATTCAGTTATGGCAAAGCACACGAGGGCTCTCTGCCTAAAGGGAGGGATGCCTTCGTGTAGGACTTTCTAAGGGAAACTGGCTCGTATACACGTTACACATGGGGAAAACCACGAAAACGCCTATGCAGCCAGCCCGTTCGCGGGATTCGAAACTCGGACCGAACTACCAGTCCGGCTGTCGGGAGAAGTGCAGATAGTAACCCTGGGTAGGAAATCTTGAATATTTCGCTATCCGCCGGTTCTGAAACTTTACGGCTAATTCGAATAATTCTTCAAGCGTTCGTGGGTTTCTCAGCTCCACGAAATCTTGTACTGCGGGTAATAATTTTGGTAATATAATCTCAATAACTTCATTATCGAGCTTCCTTCCATATAGCATATTCACTAGTTTGACTTTTCGCAGGATAAACTCGGTAAGATGTTCAACTATCCGTTGATAAAAGCTGTAGAGTTCAGCTTCCAGCTTCGCACGATCCTTCACGATCGGGAAGGCGTTCATCGCTTTGAAATTCTCAAAATTGTAGGTGAGGCTTCCAACTTCTCCGAGTAAGAATTTTCCGATCCCTTTCCATCAAGACTCCGCCTGTCCTCGGAGGGCACTGGAGGCGATGGCTACTTTTTGCCTTTCAGGTACCGGATACAACTGAAAGTGTGTCTCAAGCGATTCAAGGAATGAAGTGACGGAGTTTTTACCGTCGAACACCACTGCTGGCTTGATAGCTGTTCGCATCGTGTGTATTAAAAAACCAAATCCATCCAATGGGCTTGTCACCATCGGGTCTACGACTTCTGTCTCGTGCAAGGATGGTTGTCTGTCCTGATTATTGGCCATCGTAATCGAATTAGAAGTTCGGGCGCCAGATGTAAAGTTCTACTGTCTTTCTCTTTTGTAGAATCTTGAGAGATAGTGATTGCACTGAGGAAGAGTTAAAACTTCCCTTTATTAAACTCTCTAACTCATTTACAATGCGTCAACTTGACGCTAACATACTACGCCTCAACTTGGGCGGTAACTGAAACAGTAGAATCAAACTTAAGAATTTAAGATCTTCACAAATAGTAGAATTACACTACAATGCTCATACAATCCTGTAGCCAACAGCATGTAGATGAGTCTAGTGGCAGCAAGATAATAGCGCTTAAACCACGTCAAACCAGCAGTAACTGCTAAACAGAAGTTTGCGTATAAGCACACACGGCAATTTCCGGACTCTGTCTCTTTCTCTACTGGAACGTCGACATTTAACTTATTCTTCCACTGGTAGAATTTGCATTTCTTACGCTCGCTACCAAATTTAAATATTCTGACACTGACAATTAGGGGAATGAAGGCTTATAGGAAAGTAACTTAAAATTAAATTTAACTGGTTATTTAAAAGAAATATAAATCTCTACAGGTAAATAACCGAATGCTTTGGTCCTCACGCTGGGATCGCCAGCGCTTCAAAGCAGTGTATGGGGAAAACCGGTTAGGGGCCTCTCTTTCTTACTTTCTACCTCCATGATCAATACCCTCTTTTCATTTTCGACTCATTCTGGTGAGTTGGAAAACACGATGAGACGAATCTATCTCGGGGGTTGAGATCCAGCCCACATTTCACCCCGATGAGGGTCTGCCGTTTACTAACGAAGATGCATTTCAAGTGGACGAGTCTTTCTCCGGGCAAACAGAGAGCTGGTTAAAAAAGTCTCTTTGTCTCTGAGAAAAATCTTGTGATTTTTTAGTTTCGTAGGTAGGCAAGTATGTTTTTGAATCAGTCGCAAATGATTTTGAACAACAGTTGCTCCTAATGTAAGTTGCAAATTCCACTTGCATTTGACACGAATCTTCATCAATAATGCTTCCATTTCCGCGTCTTCGTACACTTTTATTCTTCCGCTACGTTCTTCGCCTTCGACGTCAAATTCACCATTCTTAAACTTTTAAAAGCACTCCCGACAACTTCTTTCACTTAAGTCAGCCGTACTATACGCTTCTATAAGCAATTAAAGGGCATCGACTGCAGATTTCTTCAAATTAAATAAGTAAATCAAATGTTCCCGCAAATGACGATCATTCGGCTGAAAACTCGACATTTTCTCACTAAAAAAATATATGATGCTGATACTTCAATGTTATGTTTTTAGCAGATGTCCAACCTTACGATATGAGATTTTACATCAGATAATTTTAATCATAACTTACTGGTGGCGCCATTTTTTTTAAACGGACGAGACTTATTTGTAATAATTTAAACCATCCCAGAAAAATGCTTAAATTTCGTAACGAAACCTATTACATTTTAAAATAATAAATCAAATTTAAAGACGTTCCCTTACTATTTTAGAAAACGTTTTTATAAAGGAGGCATACTAGTCATATGCAATTTATAACTCATTATTGATTATTCATATTTTCATATTCCAGACTGACTTCTCAAGGAGGAATAGCCTGAAATATGAAAAACTAAATAATCCAAGAGCACTGTATTACGTTTCGTTGCGCGTGACCTTTTAAGAACTTAAAGATAAAACTAAATCACACTGTAAGATAAAATGGAAATTGGAGTAGAAAAGTAAAAAAATGGATACATATTTACACCCTATGCTCAAATAAATTATGCGATTACCCTGGCGTAATAAATCCCGCACAAATTAATCTTTAGTACATAATTTCAAAAATAAAATTATCATAAAAATATAAAACGCAGTTGAACGGAAAATCTAGTAAAGACACATCAGTTTACAATGACAATCAATGTTAATTGAAATTAATGTAAAAGCGTTCAGTTTAAAGCTAGAATTTAAACTTACTAAATATTTGGCTTGTAACCGATTTGCCTAAAATAATGTCATAAAATGATATTGTAGAGGATAATTAAACTCCTTAAAATTCATTTCCAACAGTTAATAATGAAAATTAACGCTAAACGGTTTAGAACTGATAAAAAATTGAGAAAACTTACAAAAATTCACAAATGTTATATACATATATATATACATTGTAAGGTTTATCCTAATTTTATAACAGTTATTTTAAGTTTATGCACCTTTCCTATCTCTTCTAGCTTCAGCTTACAATTTCCTACCATAATGTATTTTCAGAAACGCGTTTAATGCAAATGAGTAAGAGTAGTATTTAAGTCGATGCTTCACTGACTTCGTTAGAGAGGCAGAATCTCTGACTAACGCGTGTTTGCCTTTGGGCTATATCTCTCTCTAAACTATTACTACGCTCGGCCGTACTTTAGGCCCTTGATAGCTTCGCCTACTTAATTGAGATTTAGGGGCCAACTACTTAGAATCCTGAAAGCTTTCGGCTATATGTTAAGCATTAGTTAAGTTTTAATTCTTATTAATTTGAGTTCAAGCCCAAGTGGAGGCTTTGATGTACGCTCTGAGATAGCAGCCGACCGTGTTTATCCTTATTTTGAGAAATAAAGGGTAGTAAACCCTTCTTGAGTCTTACGTCTCTATTCACACACTCAAGTGATTATTCGCTTATCAGTATACAAGGTTCCTCACACTGAAATGTGAAATAAAGGGGTGGAACCCCACAACATAATCAAATAAATAAAATTAAAATGCCTCCTACTAAAATACAGAGTAGTAAAAAAACTAAGGATTTCAACTTGAAGTCAACATTAATTCCAATCAACTATGCAAATTAAGGACCAATTCCAAAAGTTCAAAAATAAATTTTTAAACAATAATTTTTATAAAAGGAAATAAAATATTCAAATAGAAAAATAAATAAAATGAACATGAAGAAGCGAAGAATGGAAGTGAAGAGGTAAAGGAAAATTGTATATATATGAAATGAAATTTAAAACTAGTAAAATTCCTATATCTTCCAATAAAAATTGTAAAATAACCCACAAACTCAATATTTTAAACCAGAAGAAATGCAACCAGAAGAGAACAACAGAAATACATAAAAATGCATATACAAGGAAAAGGAATACAATTAAAATCTGATTCAACGTTATTATGAGGAGGTAGATCACATGCAGTTGAGTCCCTTTCCCTAGAAAAACCACTGTGTTACCGTTTATCCGAAATTAGCTGGTAAACTATTTTAATTATTTAATTATAACAGTTCGTCCGAAAATTCTGAGTGCCTCCTCTACACTATTGCTCTTCTTACATATGAAATAAAAATACGTGTAAAAAAATTAAATGAAATACGTTCATTGTCTAATAAAGCAAAAGTAAAATATATACTCTTTACTAAAATTAAAATTAAAACGTAATAATTTACAAAATGTATTCATATTTAACTGAAAACAAAATTGTTTACCAAGTTAAAAAAATTTGAACTTACTATGGCAAGAACAAATGAACAAAAGACTGTAATTCAAAAAGAAAGAGTGACGCTAATGGTTGCCTGTTTGGTGCTATTGGCGATACAAATGGGCGGTAGAAAGTTAGAAATCTCCCAAAAGGTGAATTTATAATCAGATATTTTTAATTTTAAATTTTGAAAGCATTAAAGCAATGAAAGTAAGAAAAGGAAAAAAGAACCAAATTTTAGAAAGGAATGAAATTTTTCACGCCTTGGACTTATCATGAAGACTTAGAATAGCGTAGGCTCTCAGTTAATAAAAGTATAATCAAGAAAAATCGTACAGTAATTATATATTTATAAATTACACAATAACACTTTCTAAAACATCGTGCTTTATCCTTCTCTTATTTGAGATTTCAGATAAAAAATTCGTTGCCTTAAAAAAAATCTGTACAGTGTAGACCACTCTAGATTTTTTAATTAGACGGCTAATGAAGTTAATTGAAATTTTATTTTCTTGTAAAGTTTTTGGTAAGAAGGAGAATTTATTATTGTTGTTTAATTTTAATGCATACTTTTTTAATTCTAGCAAATTGATTAAAAATTGTATTTGCAATAACTTCTTCAGATTACAAATGCTAAGATCCAGGCAATCTAGAATTAATTTATTCTTGTTGGTCTTGTTTAGTTTTAAACAGTTTGAGTAGATGTTTCTTGTTTCAATAACATTATTATGAAGATAGAATAACAAGCGGAACAAGTACTAATCCGGAAGTCAAGCAACAAAAATGGACGTTATATTTGCAAATTTTCACAAGACTAGTTTCCGTGGTTTTACCGAACCATCATCTTAGCTGCCCAAGCGCAAATAAACGAGATAAGATATGGTGATTAGATAAGATAAGATAAGATAAGAATGGCTGGATAGAAGTTAAGCTACTGGCGCCATCTATTTAATTTAGAAGTCAAACAGCAAAAATCGGCGTTATATTTGCACATTTTCACAGGACTAGTTTCGTTGGTTTTACCGAACCATCAACCTCAGCTGCCAAAGCGCAAATGAACGAGATAAGCCATAGTGATTAGATAAAATAAGATAAGAATGGTGGGTAGGAGTTAAGCTACTGGCGGGATCTATTGATGAAACGAGAACTAAAACATAATTTCCTTAAATGCTGAAGGCAAAGATGGATTGGAATTAGGGTTGTTAACTGAAAGAGAAAGATTATTTTGAATGTTTGAAACGCCTCTAGAAAATCTAATTCACCAGTGAAGACGTTCCTTGAATAATTTTGCCAGCAGAAAAATTGAAAGTGTGATTTTCGGACCAACAATGTTGGGCAACAGAAGACTTCTGTTTTTGCGTTTTTCTAACATATGCCTCATGTTCCTTAACGCGAAATTTTAAGGCTGTCTTAGTTTGACCAATGTAAATTAAGCCACACTGGCAAGGAATCCTGTAAATATCCCAGGAATTCATTTCCGGAATGGTGTTCTTGAGTATGGAACTCGGAATTTTATTGATAACAGAATAAACGACCCGAAAGTTAAATTTCTGTAAGACACGTGAAATATTTTAGCTAATTGATGGAAAGAAAGGAACGACAATAGAATTGTTATAATCTCCTAAAGCATAAGTGTGCTTTTCGGTGTGCTGAGATGAGAATTTTTTAACTGCTTGATTAATAATGTTGGGTGAAAAGACCCTGTCAGTAGCTACTGCTTTAAATAATTTAGTTCTTGATCAAGAGCCAATTTGGAGGAGCAAACTTGAAGTGCACGGAAAATATAGGCATAAAATTAAGGTAACTTTTTTTAGTCGAATGACATGATTTGAACTGTGGTGGAAAGCAAACCGATGAAGGTTTACGGTAAACCGTAGTACTGAAGTTGGATGTGTTACGTGTGACTAAAATATCGAGGAACGGAACAGTGCTGCATGTCTCAAGTTCAAAAGTGAACTGAATAGCAGAACCAGGGGAATTCACTGTTAAAAGAACTTTGTTTAAATCACCTTTATTGTTGCGTTTATTTATATCATATTGTTTCGTGCGTACCGGCCCGTAATAGATTGAATACACGCAAAACCGATGATAGCCTGATAACATTTATTTTTCCAAAAGAAAAAAATTGCAGTTTTGGAACTTTCCACAAAAATACTCGTAGAGCCGTTCTCAGTATCACAGAGTACAAGCGGTAGTTACCCTTCAAACTACTAAGACTGTTAAAAATAAAGCAATGCAAAACGCATTTAAAAGGCGAAGATTTCAATACTCCATAGTAACTCTGAACTAACAACAACTCCGAAACTATTGCCTTCTCCGGTCTTATATAATTTTCCCCATGCCACCGAGAAATATGCAGTACCTTCCATTTCTCGAAATTACTGGAAGGCATATGGTTGGATACAGTTATAGTTACATATAGTGATCAATTATATTTATTCAGTCACAGTGCCCATTGCAGTTGTACAGGAATCGGACAAAAATGACGCCAAACAGTCTCAAAATTTAACTACTTTTGGCGATTTTCCCCAAATCTCGAGACAAAAGTAGTCGCCAAAACCATCGCCAGCTTGGCAATATCTTTCCAATTTAGTGAGAAAGCCATTTACTCAAATGTTAAATAAAATTTCTCCTGTGTTTTTATTTTTCCGGCAAAGCTTCATCTCTTTCAAGCATTTCGTGCTACATTATGCAGAAAAATACTTCAATTTAACATATAAGTTCAAAAAAATTATTTACTTATCCACAAAATTCGTAATATGGTCTACATCTGAAGGACTGCAAGTCCCGGGCTGTACAATCCTTAGACAGGAAGCCATACTTAAAAGTAAGGAATATAAGTGCAATACTAGAAAACAATAATTTCAATAAATAACAAACCAAACACTAAGCCAATGAATAAATGCATGAATTTACAGATTTGTACACTAAGAGGACCATCGTCTTAGTATACTCTTTACATTATAGTATACAGTATGGGGACTATGTGCTGAAACATAGTAAGGAGGTAGTATGTCGTAATGAACGACTTGAGGCGTAGAATTTGGTAACTTACGAATCCGAACTCTGATTTCGTTCAAGCTGTTTAGAAATCTGTGAGAACCGTCCCAAGCTGACTGTAGTTTATGAGAAAGCCTTTTCCGTCAAATCCGTTGAATCGATGTCCTGTAGCTCTTGGGCCGTATCAGGTCTTCTCCCTAGGAAGTTATTCGCTGTCATGCAAAACTGTGCCTCACTTTAAACCGCGTCTCTTGAATGAACTCCTCAGGCGATGAAGACGCATCCGGAGGGCGACTAAACAAGAGTTCAGTAGACAAACCAATGTCACGACCGATGCCGCTGAGATGTGGAAGAGCCGGTAGTCTCTTTGACCAATAAGACCAGCTACAGGCCAGTAAGAGTAGGGGTAACCTTTAGTCCCAATATACCCAGCCGTCTGACTGTGGATGAAAAGGTGTCGTCTATTCGCCATACTGAATAGCTGGCAGAGTTCTTTGATTATTACCGAGATGAAATTCTTTCCTTCGTCGGAATGCAACTGCACAGGCACTATAAACCAAGAAATACAGTGCTGTATGATTACCTCTGATACCGTGACAGCCTTTTAATCAGGGATAGGATACGCTTCAGGCCATTTGTTGAAAAAATCACTGACAATCAGGATCTTGGACGTGTCAATTTCTATCGAAATACCTTTCATTGAATACTTTTCATTTGATTTCAAATACTTTTCATCTGATTCGAATTTCTGGTACAAGATGTAGTTTTGAATATACTAGACACTAGAGTGAGTCCCTGAGTGTGCAACATTGTTTTATGTTAGAGCTATAGACTGAAATGTGTTGTCAGGTAACTTTCTTGTTTGAAGATTCCATTATGTTAAGTACGGTTTTAATGTCGCCGTCTTCCAAGTGGTCTTTCCTGACTTCTTACTCACTACATGGGTCTAAGTCAGACGATATTGAAGTTGCTACTTGATGTGCGACAAGACTAAGTATCTAGGTAAAGAACCATTGTATTCAAGACGCACTTTTTTGTATTGATGAAGGCAAAGAACTGAACCGCGGATAAAACAAACAGCTTAAAGACACATACACTTAAGACAAGATTACATACACTTAAGATTAATAGCTTAAGACACATACACTTAAGACATGAAGACTTCTTAGCATAAATTCTTAGCATTTTAATAACCGCTGAGATTCAGCAAGATTACTGATTAAACAGTTGAAAATTAGCACTTCTGCAAAGCTAGGCACACAGGCCGACACGCGCCGATCTAAAATCTACTGACGAATCTCACTAGCGTAACTTCAAAGCAAGACATTCAAACTCTGGTTTCGTCTACTATTTAATTCAACTAGCTTCTGCTAAATTTGAATAAACTGCGCGTGCTACTACAATTTGCATACTCTGGCACGGGCATTCCTAGGGGAAAATGAAGGCTAAACAGGAAAGATGATTGAAACTTAAAATGAATATTAGTTAAAATAAATATAAACCCTACAACATTAAAATTTTTAATTTCTCTCCTAATTTAACTATTTAAGTAGAACCAACAACAACATTGTGTTCTAAATAAAATCCTGAATCTATGGAGTGGCTATACTATAAAATTATATTAATTCGGAAAGGAAATAATAATGAATGTCTTTAATATTAATTCTAATTTAATTCATTATCAAAAATTCTCCAAACAAAAAAATTTGGAAAGAGATGTCTGTCAAAGGATTTATATCTCGAAATAAAAGCTTTAATAGACTTTCTTAAAGAAACAGCCATACAAAGTATCTCAAATATTAAAGAGCATTCCACTTTACCACAATACCAAACAACTACTTCAGCGTACCAAATTTCTAACGATGATTCAAGTGTTTATGCACTTTCACAACGTTCGTAACCAAGAAAATTAAGGGACGCTGCTTGATATCCTATAACAAGCCAATTTGTGCAGATAAATTGACTTTACATCATACAGCCAAGATTAAGCATAAGGTTTTGTTCAAACCTTAACGGTTCTCAATGTCACAACAATACCACCAATTTTCAAGGGCGTAAGCAGCTTCCTACTTTACTCATCCTCCCAAAAGAAGAAATGGCGAATTTCTAGTAAATACTAACAGGCACGTAGCAATACGGCCGAGCGTAGCAAATTTGACTTGAAACAACGACGTGGCCAGAAGGCAGAACACGTTCTACTTAGCTCTTCTATGGAAGTTACCAAGGCTTCCCATTAAATACTGGTTGTACCACATTTATATAAAACACGATTCTGAAAACTCATTCTGGTAGGGAGTTGTAGATGGAAAACAAGCAAGTACAGTAAAGCTGTTTAAAATTAAAAATAACTATTAGGAAATTAAAATAAACTCCTACAATTTTATAGAACTACCAAAATTGTGTTTTCCTGGATGTCCCTAGAATATAATGGTTACCAAATAATCTTAATGGCTTTAATCATCTAGTGATAGCGCTAGTAAAGAATTTTGAGAATGATGCTGAAGACTTCAGAATGAGTTTCCGAATGACTATGGATTCATAGATAAAGAGAATATACTCATAGATATAAATATCAATATGAAAATGTTCAAGATTCTGAAAATATACAAACTTAAGGAATGCCAAAATCTAGAATAAATTTAATTTATTACCTATTTTATCAAAACCAACAATGAATTCTATACGATTTAATACTTTGCACTTCAAGGAATTACTCTGAATTGATCACGTTCGGCTTCGAAATGCAATCGGGTCCTCAAAAGTAAGTATTGTACTAAAGCATGAACCCGCTTCTTCAGTATCCAGTACAGCAGTGTTTCTCAACCTTTTAGTATTCACGGCCCAATTTTCAATCATAATTTTCATGCCCCCCCCTCCCCACCGCGTACAATAAAACGTATACAATTATAATGTATTTTGAGTATTTTGGCGCTAAACCTACACTGCAACCTTAATTTTAAACTTTACAAATTACCAAGAATACGGAAATTTATTGACATTTTGCAACACCGATCCTCAGCATTGAAAAACAGGAATCCTATGGCTTTTTATTGCTCTTGCGTCCCGCCATGTCGGGCATTCTCAGTTTCGATTTATCTGGAATTTGTCTGGTCAGCTTAAAAGTTAAGTTAGGAGCGTGCGCAGATGCGAACAAATGTTTTCTCATAGGGAGAAGGAGAAAGTTCTATGACGCCAATTTCAATTCCAGACAGTCTCATTCGAGTTGATCCTTCTATCGCTATTGAATCTATTCTGAATGTGTATGTTATATATATTTTTGTGTAATTGCAATTCACCGTATTAAATATTCACGGCAGCAGACTTATGCAAAATCATGAATAAATTTTTAAGCGGGCGTAAGCGAGCATTAGACGATAGACAAGCATCAACAAGTACAGAGACGAGCGTGGTTCCGAAAATAAAGTCAAGAAAATATTCTCAAGAATACTTAAATTTTGGGTTCACTAGTACTGAAGTAAATGAATAAGAAAGGCCCCTGTGTATCCTTTGCTCAAAAATGTTGGCGGCAGACAGCATGAAACCTAATAAACTTAAACGACATTTAGAAACGTTTCATAGTGAGTACGTAAACAAACCCAGAGAATTCTTAGAATTAAAATTAAAATCATATGAAAAGAAAAAATCATTGTTTAAAAAAACTTTGTCTGTGAATGAAAAAGCTTTAATTGCCTCTTACAAAGTTTCATATAAAATAGCCAGATGTAAAAAGCCTCACACCATTGGTGAAGAGCTTATTTTGCCAGCCGCAATTAAGATTGTAGAAATTATGTTTGGAGATAATTTTGCAAAACAATTGCAGTCTATACCTCTTTCAAATGATACTGTCGCCCGTCGAATTGCTGATATAGCTGAAGATGTAGAGTGTCAGCTTTTGTCGAAGTTGCGTGACAAATTGTGTTCAATACAACTCGATTAGGCAACAGATAGTAATAAAGATGCTCATTTCATTGCCTATGTTAGATTTTGTGATGAATTGTCAGTAGTAGAAAAATTACTTTTCTGCAAACCAATAGAACTCAAAGCAACAGCACTCGCATTATTTGCTATCTTAAATGATTTTATGAACGAGGCAAACATAGAATGGAAAAATTGCGTCGGAATATGCACCGATGGTGCTCGTTGAATGTCCGGAAGATTCCAAAGTATTCAAGCACTTGTGAAACAAAAATCGCCACAGTGCGTCTGAACACATTGCATAATCCACAGAGAAGCTTTGGCTTCCAAAGAAATGAGTCCTGGTTTGAATATTGTGTTAACTACGGTTGTAACCGTAGTAAATTATATAAAAATGAGTCCCCTGAAATCAAGAATCTTTTCCGCACTTTGTAAAGACATGGGTGCAGTACATTCAGCGTTACTATTTTATTGCGAGGCAAGATGGTTATCACGAGGGAAATTTTTGCAACGTGTTTATGAATTAAGAGAAGAAATCGCCGTTTTCCTAGAAGAGGAAAACAGACCGGAAGCTGAGAATTTTCGCGATAGTTTATTTGTGATGAAATTGAGCTACATGGTCGACATATTCGACATATTCGAGAATCTTCAACTGCAAGGAGCAAATACACATATATTGGATACGTGTGATAAAGTTAATGCTTTTTGTAGAAAATTGGAATTGTGGAGCAGAAATTTAAAGCAAGAAAACAATGTTTGCAAATTTGAGTGATTTGCAAATTACAAGGCTGACGAACAACATGTAAAAGTTGTTTTTGTAACCATTGAAAATCATTTAGCAATGCTAGCAAAGAATTTTAAAAAGTACTTTCTTGCTGACGACAAACTGATATCAAGTTACAAGTGGGTGAGAGATCCATTTCAAAATACTCCTGAAGGACTCTCAATTGAAGAGGAAGAAACCTTCATAGACTTCACGGCAAGCGGTGAAACCAAAAAACAATTTAGTAATAAATCACTCTTTGAATTTTCGGCAGGAGTGGATGATGAGTTTTCTACACTAAAACCAAGGGCATTTCGCATTCTACTACCATTTTCAACATCTTACCTTTGTGAAACTGGATTTTCTGCGGTGGCTTCTTTGAAGACAAAATATAGATCTCAGCTAAATATCGAAAAAGAACTGAGAGTGTCTATTTCTAATATTAAATCCTCCTTCGAAAACCTTTGCTCTGAAAGACAGGACCAAGGAAGTCACTATTAATTATTAAATTTGTTTTTAATTTAGTAAGTTGTTTTAATTTAATAAGTTAATTATTAAATATGTCGAAATGTATTTTGTTTTCTATTGTGTGTGTGTGTTCTTTCCTTTCAGTCACTTAATCAATTTTTAATTTTTTTTAATAACATTTTCTCTTGGATATGCTCGCGCCCCTCCATTAGTGTGCTCGCGCCACCCTAGGGGGGCGCGCCCCACAGGTTGAGAATCACTGTAGTACAGCGACAGTAAGTGTAATATGATTCTTGAAATAATCACAATTCTACTTATTAGTATGAATCACAACCATCGTAAGAATCATAATAACTAATAAGAGCATTAATGTAACCATCGTTAGAGCCTTAATGTCAAAGAAGTGTAAGGACTAATGTCTGAACATTATTCAAACTATAATAATTATTCCTTTACTATTTTATTTTATATGTTACATAATATAATATATATATTTTTGAAATTATATGAATCTTAAGGATGAAGTATCAAATTTTATATGCAGCAGATGTAAAAATTCCTTGTAAACGACATCAAGTGCAAATGTCACCAATTGTAACCTTAATGTCACCAGTTGTAATACAATGTACGTCCAGAAAGTAAGTTCCGTTTGGTAATAAAAGTAAATTGTGTACAGCTACAGAAAAGTTATTTATTGCACAAAATTCAACAACTCTTAAACTACTTTTCCACATAACTGCCGAAATATTGCAGGCATTTGTCATAGCGTGGCACAAGTTTTTGTATACCTTCTTCATAGAAATTTGCCGCCTGTGTCTTCAACCAGTTGGAAACAGTTTCTTTCAGCTCGTCGTCATTGTTAAAGTGTTGACCGCCAAGGAAAGACTTAAGATGTAAGAACAGATGAAAGTCGCTAGGAGCGAGGTCAGGGCTGTACGGAGGATGGTCAAACACGTCCCAGCCAAATCCCTGTAGGAGGTTTTTCGTCACATTTGCAGTGTGTGGTCGTGCGTTGTCGTGAAGAAAAACAACACCTTTTGACAGCAATCCTCGGCGCTTATTCTGAATTGCACGGCGCAATTTCCGAAGTGTCTCGCAATAAGCATCTGCTCTGATTGTTTGACCACGCGGTAAGAAATTAATGAGTAAGATGCCTTTCCAGTCCCAGAACACTGTGCACATCATTTTTCGAGGTGTCAAGATTTGCTTCGGCTTAACCTTTGCTGGGGATGAAGTGTGCCTCCATTCCATTGATTGCCGCTTACTTTCAGGGGTGTCGTAAGAAACCCAAGTTTCATCTCCTGTGACTATCTGTGTCAGAAATTCTTCACCGCTTTCAGCATAACGGGTCAAAAACTGAAGTGCACTACCCATCCGTTTTGTTTTGTGTTGCTCAGTAAGAATCTTTGGTACCCAACGTGAGCAAAGTTTACGAAATTTCAGTTTTTCGGTAACAATTTCATGCATTAGTGATCGTGAAATTTGGGGAAATTCCATAGCGAGAGCACTAATTGTAAACCTTCGGTTTTCATGGATCTTGTCATCAATCGCGTGAACCAGTTCTTCTGTAACCAAAGATGGACGCCCACTTCGTTCTTCATCGTGCGCATCACTACGTCCGTCATTGAACTTTCGGACCCATCTTCTCACCATTGAATCACTCATCGCTTTTGGTCCGTAAACATCGCAAATTTGCCGATAAATTTCACTAGGTTTCACTTTCCTCGCATTCAGAAAACGAATCACAGATCTGATTTTACAAGCGGCGGGATTTTCAATCAACACCGACATTGTAAACAAGCACAACAAAGCGTACGTGACTGACAGCGATCTCCAAATGGCGCGCGTTTCTTCTCCTTGATACAGAGCGTCTACTGCGCATGTGCGGAACTGCGATCGCAGAGCTGCAGCGGAGATAAATTGAAACGGAACTTACTTTCTGGACGTGCCTCGTATGTAATGCAAAATTGATAAATGTCCCGCCAGCTGGATGATGATAGGCCTGGTCCCCACAGGAGGAGGCAGTCCTGGCGGTTTGAGCTGCAAACGAATGCAGGATTTGTGGTGTAAGCACGCCTTTTTAGACCCTGTAGGGTGATGTTATTTGACGTGTAGTACGACTATACCTACATCCCTTAAACTAAACATTGTGTATCCCGCTGCATTTCCATCTGTAGCTGGATTTACCGGGTCGTATTTCGTTTCGACCTTGGAACAATATCGGCCGCTTTCTGCGCAGGGTCTCCTAAGCAGGGCATCGGCGTTTCCATGTGACGATCCGTTCCAATGACGGGTAGTGACGTCATACTCCTGGAATCTCTGTATTCAATCGCTATATCGTTCTCAGAATTCCTGAAATTTAATAGCCAGATGAACGGTGATTGGTATATATAGAGCAGGAATTATTTCCGAAGCACCTCCCTGATAGTTTCAAGATGTTCTTCAAATCTTTTACCGAAATATCACACAGGCTTCGTAGGAAAGACCTCTCAACACGTTCTTTATGATGCGTCGGAATGTCACCGGCGCAGTGAGTAATCAAAAAGGCATCACCTTAAACTGCCCAAATACTTTTCCCGCAGGAAGTGAGATCTTTTATGGTTATGAGGATGTATCTCTGCCTACCAATATCCAGTCTTTAAATCAAACGTTGAAAACCACTTGCTTCCAGAAAGAGAGTCCAGAATGTTTTCAGTTTTAGGAAGAGCATAGCTCTTCTCCCTAGTAACTGTCCTTCTGCGCAATCTCATTCAACGGGCGATAGTCAGCTTCAAATCTAGTTGAACCAACTTTCGTTTTGAGTAGGAAGATGCGAGTAGACAAGGGGCTTGTTAAGGTAGGATAACGTCGCTTTCTTGCGTGTCCTTTAGAAACTTTCTTACCTCTTCCTGTTTAGCTATCCGTAGATGCCTTGGATGTCGTTTTGTTGAGAAAAGTTACTCTGTATCAATTTTATTTCTTCCTTTTTTCTCGTTCTACCTCGGAGATCTCGTAAGCCAGGCGGTCTAGTGGCCAGTTGTTAGTAGGTTTCAGGAGCCAAGACGAGACCTCCAATCAAAGAGAATCGGGAAATGAACGAGGGGAACTGCCCCTCGAAAGTATATCTGCCGGGTTTAAATCGCCTAGTATATGGCGCCCAAACTGAGAAGGAATCAGACTGCTTATTTCTTTTACCCTATTCGCAACGAAAACTTACCAATAACCACTGTTCTTAATCCACCAGAGTGCTACCATGGAGTCACTCCATGCAATAATTTTCAAATCAGGCAAATCCGAGGGGGCGTATACTCAGTGAACCAGTCTGGCGCCAATGCAACAGGCCATCAATTCTAACCGAGGTATTGTCAGAGATTTTAACGACGCTACCCTGGATTTGGCTCTGATCAACGGAATTTTGACTCCCTCGGGCGTTTCCGTTCTAATGTAGACACATGCACCATAGGCGCTCTTACACGCATCAACGAATAGATGCAACTCTGAATTTTCATTTATCTCTATGTGTCGTGGAATACTAATTTTCTGAAGATATTTAATTTCATCCTGCCACTTCTGAAAAGTTTTCTGAATGTTGTTGGGCAAGGAGTCATCCCATTTTAATTTCACAGTCCAAGCCTCCTGTAACAGTAACTTCGGTAACAATGCAGTTGGACTAAAAAAACCTTGAGGATCAAACATTTTATGTACCATAGCCAAAATGTTACGTTTACTTATCTCATTATCCTCTGAATAAAGATTACATTTTAATGTACCTTCGTCCTGATCCCAAGAAGAGAAGATCTTATCTTTCAGAAAGGGTCATTACAATAAGATAATTTAATAATAATTTCCTCCTGATCCCAAGAAGATACCAAGAAGAGAATTTACACCTGAACTACGGGAAATACAATGACCTGGAGCATTACTTTCCCAACCCCGTAGGTTAAAACCTCCCGAGTAATTATTTCTGTCGCCTTAACAATAAAATGTTCTTGCTGTTTGATATCGTGAACCCTAGTAACACAATTGTCAACATAAAAGGAATGATTTAATTTTTAGGTAACGTCGTCAAACTTGGAAGGTGAATTATCCAAGAGATGCTCTATCGATGCTGAGAGTTGGAATGAAGATGAACAAACACCAAACATTACTCTGCAGTGTCTGTAAATCCTAGATTTTTCAAGAGTTGGAAGAAAAATTACCTCAAATAATTTCTATGTTCTGGGACAATACTCAGCTGAAGGAAAGCTTTCTCAGTGTCCGATGATAAACCATCCGCATACAGTCTAAACCTGTTAATTACATCAGGTGTGAGTTCAATTAAGTTTGGCCCTCTATTTAAACAACAATTTAGAGACGGTTGATTTCTCTCTCGAGCTGAAGCGTCGAATACCGACCTTACCTTCATTGGCTGGCTAGTATGCTTTATAACAGGCCTATGTTGCAAATAATAACCCAAATTATCAATTTCAGTTTCAGGAACCTTTTTTTATTTTTAGATCTTCCCATTGTTTAAAAACTACGGTATAGTCATTTAACTGATTTTTCTCATTAATCCGTTAACATATTCTTTGGTGCCTTTTAAAGGTCACAGTCTTATTATTAGGTAACAGAATTTCAGATTTAAAGGGTAATGGTAATTCATATCAGCCACCAGGAAGAATATTTAAATTCTCTTTAAATTGCTTAATGGTGTCAGAATGAGCAAGTTTACGTTTAACATCTTCAGTTGGGTCTGTTATGCCAATAGCATCTAAATTCCAGAGTTCGGTTACACTAAGATTAGCACAATCAAACGAAACTACATTGTTGCATAAATTATTTTCTGGTAATGCCGAAACAGTAATTGAAGTGGGTTCTTTAGTTAAGTTATTTACTTTACAAATCACAGTGTATTCGAATTTAGTCTCAACTACAGTTACACCCGCGTTCAGTTTCAGAGGGCTGCCAATAATAATGTCCCCGGTAGCATCTGCTCGTAAAAGCAATTCAATATCCTATTTTTTAGGTTGCAAGTCAGACAGGGTAATATTTCTTTCCCTTAATTCTCTTAGGGTATTATCATCCCCTACGTTTTCTTGAATTAACAGCATACACTAAATGGGAATAAAAACTTGTCTCTCTCCCCTCAAACAAACTGTGTATAAAGGTTTGTTTCGATTTGGGACACTTTTGCAAAAACGTGATGACCTTTCTGAAAGATAAGAGTTTTGTGAACCACTGATCAAAATCGTACGAACCTTAAATTGTGTACCCTCGAATACTATTTTTATAACACGTGTTTGCAAATACACATTCTCATTAACAGTTGACTCATTAGACAATACATTACTTGAAATAGCAGTACTTTCAGTTTCATTTGGCTTTACAGGTTCGCTAGTAAAGCACATAATGGTATAGTGAAATTTATCACAAGTTAAGCACTTTATTTTTGCATGCCCGTGAACTATGTCGAACTCGTAGGTAGGGAAAACAGGCGCGCCTTTGCACCAAAAGCTTTATTTTATTTTCTAAAGACATTTTACGACAGAAAAACATTCGGCAGAATTATGAGATTTCTCACAAAAAATGCAACGTAAATTTCTCCTACCCGTATTGCCTTGAAAATTTACCAAAGCAGCAGCCGTAGTGCAACCTAAATCATCAGAATATGGACGCGAATGTGTGGAACGTGAAGCTCCAACCCGGTACGAGCGAGTTTAATCATCTCCTCACTTTGCACTTCGTTTCGAAGAAAGCGCAAAAGTTTATCCAAAGAACGCGCGCTATCTTACTCTGACGCAGTATCTTCCATCGAGCGACTCCTTTCCCACGCACGGAGAACAGTCTCTAATAAGCAGGATTCAACAAGTGGCTCCAAAAATTCAGCAAATTTTTCCTTAGTTCTACCGAGGCTTTCGAATGCCATGAGCTTGCTCTGAAGTAAATCATAAAGTTCAGCTAAATCTCCCTTAATCCGATCAGCAGCATTTTTCATTACTATAGAAAGTAGATTCCGTACATAAATCTGAACCGAAAGTTCATCTCTCCCGAAGCGTTCTTTCAGTTGTGCAATTACCATTGAAAAATTTTCTTTAGTTGGCGGAAAACTTATTGCCACTCTTGCCGCTTTAGAATCTGCTACGACGCATTGTAACAGATCTTGAAATTTGTCTTTATCCACAATAGCATCATCTTTGTGAATTTTTTCAAACTGGGATCAAAAGGCAAGAAAGTCCTCCAGTTTTTCATTAAATTTCCTCAATTCTAGTTTCGGAAGCTTGAATTTCCTTTCTTGCTCGATTGTTGTTCCTTCCGTAACCGAATTTGTCTTCTTTGCGTTTTCCAATAGCTGCCAAATTAAGCAGAATTTATCTCGGTATTCTTCCGCTTTCGAAAAATCTTCGGAATATTCGTCTTGAAGGGTACCATCAAGTAGCAATAAATTTCAAACTTCTTCTTGAGTTGTTTCTTAACGTGCGAATTTGTCCTGAATTTGGTTAAACAACATACTGACTAACATACTAATATACTTTTTAAACGTAATGACTTCGCTTTCGAAATTTTGATATAAAAGGTCTACGAAAAGCAGAAAAAATCAGCAAGTTGTTTAAGGAACAAAAATGTTTCTGAACCTCTGATTTAGTAGGTAGATTACAGACCTACGAGCCCAAGAGTCCACAGCCCAGGTATCGATCAAAGCCTTTAGCCCCCAACAACAGATGGGCCAGCTTCATTTGCCTATCAGATTTACCAAATGTGAATTATAGATGCCTCGAACATCTCAACAGTTTTAACGGAAACGTGCAGAAAACATGATAGATATTTAAAAGGGATGGATGCCATTACGAACGCCTTTCAAAGAAAACTAGTTCATATTTGTGTAATGTATATAAAAAAATACAAAAGCCGCAGGCAATAGCTTGGTTCGGTTAAAAGGAACAGCATCTGAGACTAATTATCACTGTTTTAGCTTCACTATCTAGCACTTCACTGTCATGTGTTAGCTCACATGGCCACTAGTGACATCCTTAAACAAAGGAAATAAATGGAATATTCAAATTATTTTAATTCAGAATAAAAAGTAACCTTCGAATTCTATAGCAATAATTTACAAAATGTAGCTTTTATTTGGTTACGATATTATCGAAAAGGGTCTTAACGTTTCTAAAAATTAAACAGAACTCTTCAAGAGCAAAACTATTAAAACAGATGCATAGCATTTAAAAATTATTTCAAAACTAAAGGGGACAGAATTTTAAACAACTTGACATTTGACAAAATACATACACACGCACATTAAAAACAAAATTACTATGCAAATCTTTGTATCCGCTGAATAAATAATGAAGGCATTATTTGTTCACCAGGTACGAAGCTGTATTGATGATTCACCAGTGTATAGACAACATACAATCTGTCCAAATGTTCAATTAAATCTTTTTGCAGAAAGAAGATCTGAGAGCAACATAAGTTGCCTTGCATGAAATTTTGTATAGAATCTTCGTATCGAATTTTGCAACCCAAACAAGGTTCAAAATTATTTCTAAAAGTTATAACATTTAAAAATTGAAAAACGCTGAAAAATGTCATTTTAATAATACTGTCAAAATAATAAATATCGTCGAAAAATTATAATTAGCAGTGAAATTGATATGAAAATGTTTATAAATAATATTTTTCATGCATTTTTATTTTTTTTTTTCATTTCAGTGCAGCAAAATCAGTTCTCTTCAAAATCTTCTTGATTATTTAATTCTGTTCAATACAGAAAAAATAGTCCTGCTAGCAATTTTTCTTGAACAAGTGCAGATTCTGCACAATTTATTATTACTTTAAGTTCATAGAAATTGCTTTCACTTCTTGCATCATTAATTGGCAGCAACGAAACATCCTTAACGCAATTCCAAATTCAAATAAGGTTGAAAGCCACAAATTCTTTAAATTAATCCTTTAGCAAATCGTTAATTCTACGTCTTAACAGACCTAAGCTTATTTTTGAATCCGCAAACATAAAATGCCTAATTCTGAAGAAAACATAAATATCTCATTTAAAGTTTTTAAAATTAGAATGTTTATTCCTGATGAAACTGTTACAGCATTAAAATTATCTAAATGGAATGGCATAAATTATTAATGGTTTAGAAAACGAAAATCGAAATTCCATCGCTTAAATTTTCATATCACAATACGAGTTGCGTGAAAAAAGGTACTTACGTAGTACTGCGTTGACCAGCCAAGTAGCGTGATTTAGCACCTATTTTGGATCACCGTGTTCTTTAGAATTCCGCAATAACGACTGGCAATTGGCGACCATTGTCGAAATTTTCGCCAACGGTTGACGGGATAATGCGTAAGTACCAAAACAATATACACTACTTCTTTCATTTCCCTGAATTTCCTTTTTAGGAAACATAAAAAGGGACATGAAGAAAAGGCATTCTTTCATAATTTGGTGGCATTCTTTGGTGGCATTCAGAAAGGCATTCTTTCTGAAAATTTGATTCTTTCATAATTTGGTGCTAGCTAGTTTGAATGACTGGTCTTTTTTTTCCAATTCTGTAGATATCGTTGTAGAGTCATTAGATTTTTTGAAGCGGGAGACGTGAAAAATATGCAATGGCCACTCCGGGACTCGAACCTGTACCTTTCGAATACGCGCTGAGTGGGCTACCGTTACACCACGAAGGCGTGCTGGAAGGAGGAAGAAAATACCTTATATGGCCATTTTTAAAACTAAATTTTCGCATTTATCTAAAATATTTTCTCTTATCTGCTGCAAAGAAATTTTTTCATTAATATAGAGTTTATATAGAGAGAGCTTATATTATATTATATAGTACTATTTCGAGTCCTTTACTATTAACACTTGGTAAACAAATCAACCCATTAACTCAATTTGCAAAGTAAAACATGCACATTTTGTCTCAGAGACATTTTTCTGATTTCGAAAACTCTTTCTAGCAGTTAAATAGTAAGTTCAGTGCTTATAGTAATGAAGTAGATAACAGTCTCTTAAAACTGGTAATTTGCCATGGCTCATTTCCCTATAATGCAATTAAAGGTGTAGGACCCGGTGTAACTTAAATGAAAGCAAGTTTTGCTTAGAATGTCTTCCTTGATGGCATCCATTCTAAAACAGATAGTCCTATTGTACTTTGCTATAATCATTAAACCAGTTATTAGTGCTGGTACACCTCTTTTAATACGTAAAGTAATTTCTGGATTTTTGTTATGAGAATGGCTTTCTTGACCTCGCTACCGAACAAATTTCGGTTCAATTTAGCTCTTAGATGGCATTACTAAAGCACAATTAATACGATTTCATATTTCATACTTCATCTATGCACCCTCATTTATTGATTAACCCAGTTATTTAACATACTTTGAGTACTGAAAGCTACTCAAAATACGCTGGCAGAGACTGAATTTTATTTTAGTTTTTTAGTATTAAGTTTTATGCATTTGATATGTAAATCGAGATTAAATTCCTCTTACCGAAAAAGTAACAACAAATAAGTTGCAACAATAAGTAAGTTGACCACTCATGCTTTAGTTGATTTTAATCTTTAATATCAGCGGTTTTAACGCATTATATATTTATTTCTCTTTAAAGTTTACTCTTGATGAAACTTTAGCCTTTAAAATTTCTTTAGCAAAATAAGTGTCTTAAAATATACTCTTTTATACAGTTACCTGAGTA
>KK114010.1:60553-88513 GCA_000611955.2 Stegodyphus mimosarum | reverse complement strand
ATATATATTTATTTCATTTTATTACATGTTTTGTTTTTCATTATCTTTCAACAGGAACCGGGATTAGGGGCATTGATTTTCACTTGAGTGTTATAAATTTTGACTGAATTTTGTCTACAAATGTTTTGTAAAGAACGTTTAGGCTTCAGTACATGTGTAAGATCAAGTTTTCTTGGTCAATATACTTTGCTGCTGGACCTACTTGAAAATCTGTGTAGAAAACACGCTCTGAACTAACGTTCTAGCTACTTCAGTTTAAATACACTGTGGTTCACCCTATATATCTGGCGAGAAATCACTAGGGAAACAAGGAGTGACAGAAAAGACTGAAAAATTAAAATAACTTTTAGTAAAAATAATATAAACTCTTATATCTTTTCCCGCCAGAATTTAACTATCAATGACCTTTTACTGACCTTTTATTATAAATATAATTAAATTCTAACCTTAACACTGAGTCAACTTCCCCAAATTTTAAGATTTAAAATTTCCTAAACTAGTTTTCACATGTGAAATATCATACCACTTGCATTACATACAAAGAATTCGTCTTAGAGGTTTTTCATCTTGTCTTCTTCCAGTCCTTGTTGAAGGAAAATAATTTAGAACATGTCTAATACATTTAACATACTCAATTAGCCTTGACATGTTTTCCACGAATATATTTTCATTTAACATCACATGGGGGAACTTTTATTCACCACGTTCTTTCCAACTTTTAAATCTCCTCCCTGCTCTTCAGCGAGGTATATTGAAATAACAGCATGTGTTCATCACTGCCGCCTTAATTGACAGCCTGTATGTTAGAATTTTGACATAATAGACCCTGTAAATTCATCATACATTCTAATTCTCAGGCGTGAAGTGCTAATTCAAGTGAAAAAGTAACTTAGAATTGGCTAGAGAGCCTAACTTCAATTTTCATGCATTCTCAAGCTAGTTTTTACTTTTAACTCTTTAAAAACCAAAGTCTTCTCTAGCCTGTATCTTAAAATACCGAACTGCCCGAAGTGGTTTTCGAGAGTCACAGCTATTTTCTCTCCTCCCCACCCATTAACCCACAAAGAAGAGTGAAGATTTCAAATGACATCCTTTATACTTCTAACAAATAAAGATAAGCAGCTACAAATAAATCCTTTTAGAACAAGCTGTCTGCAGTAAACTGATACAATGCATTTGGGGAAACTGCACCTGTTACTGCATACCTTAGGGGACATAAGAAAACAAAATCGGAATTTTGGGCGTTTGGGGCGGCTGTGGTTGTTTGAATGAAGGGCCGTCTGGGCCGGTATGGTCTTCAAAGAGTTAACTCAAACTTTACTAAAAACTTGACTTTAAATCTTTCATACACACACACACTTATTTCCATTTCACAAGCATGCACGAAAATACTTCCAGCTTAAACACATATTTCACAAAAACTTTTACATTTCCAGTTACTTAACTTGCATTTCTTGAAAACAATTTCAAATCATTTATATTCAACAAAATTCTTCAATTTAAAGTGTAACAAATTAGCTTCACTTAATTGAAAAACACTCCAAAATTTCCTAGACGCAGTTTCTCAGACCAAAAATTAACATCTCATTCTTATTTCTAAAAGTAAAATATTTTGATAATTACAAAATAATTGAATTGAAGAGCGTTTTGCTCATTACAATTATAAAATAAGATTGTCCTCGATGGAGGCAACGATTGAAAGAAAATTTTTCAGCAAACTTCGTAAAATAAAACTGAGTGCCTGAATAAAGTAAATTTTACTTATCTTTCCTTCGCAGAAGTCACACATCGTCTTTTGGACGAACTCATTCTGGAAGGGTAATTTGGCAATCTGCTGGACATTCAGCCATCGATGAGGTCTGTTGCTGTGGTCTTTCTGCATCTGGGTTTTAAACCTGTATGCCGCTTCTTTACTCCTTCAAAAGTTTTCCCGACGTTGACTAAGTTTTGTAGTCGCTGGACACTTGCGGGGTGCATATTCACAAAGCCTACAAACCTTTCTTCTACGGTTTGCTCCGACTGGTTAAAACAGAAAACATAGAGTTATAGAATCTTGTGCTTGGCGACTTTTACTCCGTTGGCTTTGCTATTTGTTGATGAAAATGAAAGTATTTATCAATGTACATTCAGAATTACTACATACGTTTCAGAATACATAATCGTACTGAAAGCTACTCAAAATACGCTGGTGGAGACTGAATTTTATTTCAGTTTTTTTAGTGGTCATTTACTTGCATAAATCAATGCGTTATGGAAATTTATACAACATACTCTTTTTCACAGAAATGACAAATGATACACATATCATTTGCAAGTAAACACTTTTCTCGTAATACAATTATCGAACTTTTAACAGTTTCAGTTCATTATTTATCCGAATACAAATAAACTATTAATAAGATCAGTAGATTATCTAAAATGTATTCGCCACATTTTCCCTTAGCTTTCATTCATAAAATAAAAAACTTACCTAATGAAACAAACGCCGTTTCTCCTCTCTTTACTGAAAGCCTACAAGGTGTGTTTAGCATTCTTTACAAGGCCTACAAGGCGCTAAATCGCCATTCCGAAAATGACCGGCAAGGAGCCGTCTCATCCAATGAGAGCAGACCGTAGAAGAAAAGGTCTGTAGGCTTTGTGAACATGCTCGCAGGCTCTGAAAGTCGAAGTTACTTACTTTGCGTGGAGAATACTGGCCTGGTCAGTCTGAGGCGCCCGCTGATTACTAAGCAGCTTTTTGCCCTGGGACGGTTCTTCTACAAGCACCCGTTTCCGACGTCGAATCTGCTGTATGGTTCGGTCCCTAACCTCTTTCGTCGGCACTTGAAATCTGGATCGCTGATTTCTTGGCTGGCGTTGTTTGTCTGTCAGCGGCTCGTTCCTGTTCTTTTGTGCTGGCCCCATTTTTGCCATGTTTCATTTTGCCCCCATATGCCTGCATCTTTTAGCTTCTGTTTCGCCCTTTCTTATCCCCTTTCCTTTCTTTTCTGGAACTACTATTCTTGAAGTCGAAGACCCATCACTTGTCTTTGGTGTTGGTTCTCCCCTTCGGGCAGAAGGTGATTCTTGCAAACTGCTTCGGGCAGAAGGTGAAAAATCCGCATATCAGCGCGGTCGTAATATTTATTTACCTGATCAACATTGGCAGTAATATTCAGCCCATTATTCCCTTTTAGGTAACTTGTAGGCTTTCCCTTATTTTCGCAGAACAAATTTGTTTTAAGTTTGACACCTTGCCTGAACTCCTCAATTTCCTCTTGCGTTTTCTTGCCAGGATGCAAGTTTAAAGTTAAATGAAGTGAGTATTTAAACGGGTGAATAGTCACAATTCTGTAACATAACGCTCTTATTCCATCCGAAAATACTAATTTTCGTAGTAGTATTAAAAAGTGAATTTCGAACATTTCCCTCGTTCTCTTCCTCTCTTTTTTTTTTCTCTGGCGCACATATGGCCTAATTTATTTAGGAGTCATTCCTTATATCTGAACTATTATAACGTTGATATTTAAATTGACCAGTTATTCAGCATTTCAGCCTTTACATTATATCTCCTTTCCGCTTACCTCAACAGAATAAGCCAGTACTTAAAATATGAGATTATTATTAAATTATTAGTATTTAAACTCAGATTTTGGAGTTTAAGAGAGAACATGTTTCTAACTCCGCTTGTACTCTACGTGCAGTTCATGCCAGTTCTAATAGTTGTAATTATCTAGGCTTTGCGTTATATCACTGCCGACACTTTGATTTTGACGCTTCGGTAGAGATGTAGGATTTCCCTTATTTTACATAACAAATTTATATTACCTTTCCTGAACCTCTGAACTTCCCCTAGTATTTTCTCGCCAGGATGTAAATTTAAAGTTAAGCGAAGTGAATATTTAAACAGGTAAATCTCTGAGTTTCTTCAGAGCATTTTTTCGCTAGCTCGCGCACGTTTCGTTGCTATCTCTCTGTTACGCTTGTACGCCTCTTGGCCATTTCGGATTATTGTCTCGCCTGCTAGGTTTTTTTGTTGAGTCAACCTGTTAGACGTAACTTAACGTGCTAATCAAGCACTATTCTACTTTAGATTTGAATTGATTTATGTTCTACGGTTAGTTAACGGTGTTTCTGTAAAGCAAGTTAACGGTGTTCCTGGAAAGCACGAAGACCGTGCTTTTCTGTTCGAATTTGAATTAATAAATTTTGTGCAGAATTTTCCAACTTTCTCTTGTGGGGCCCAAGACAACTAATGTTTAATCTACAACATCTTGTTCTCGACTTTTAAATCGAAACTTTACTTTTTTATCACAGTACAATTTTTTGCCTTTTTCTTGCAATATCTGAATTTGCCATAGCCTCATTAGTTCATTAGTCAGTTTCTGAATACCTAAGAGTTTAAATTCTTCCTCCCGTTTTTTATCTGAAGAAACATTTATCCAAGGAGGTAGTTATCTTCCTCCCCCAAAAAATAATTCTGCTGGCGTTTCTCCGGTAGTGTTCTATTTGGCTGTTCTTAGGGCAAAAGCTAATTCGTTGACGGCGCCATTTCATCCGTAGTGGGAACTTTTAACACAGCTGCGAATAATTTTGACTATATTCCTGTTTACGCACTCTGCAAAATTTGATTGTGATCGATTAGGAACCATCTTTAAATGGCGTATACCAAGCCCTGCGCATAGATCTTGGAATATTTGTCTAATAAACTGGTGTCGCTCTCTGAGATAATCCTAATCGGTGCAACATATTGTAAGCTATATTCATTTAGAAAAGAGTCAGATATGCTCTTTTAACCCTTAAACATAGGAGTGGGGTCTGTATGACCTCGCCAATATTCTAGAACTGCGAAACTGCTTATAAATTATATAGTTATTTTTCTCCTTTTCAGTACTTTCATGCTGACATAAAACATAATTATTCCTAAATTTTTATAACTCTATCCATTAGTTTTTTTTAAATAATTTTTAAAATTGGGTCGCAATCATATAGACCTCACGTCTGCGTTTACGTTACTTTTTTCTCGCATGAGGGGCAGATGGCTTTATTACTACTTGAGTCATTTCATCAGCTGGCCTAATAAGAGATAGTGTCAAATTGGAAAAACTGATTTTTTGGTGGAATTATCATCAAAATTAGTGGAACTACATGTGGAATGGGGGCTTCAAAAGCCAACTGTGAACCTAGAAATGAAAATGTAAATTCAGAGTGCTGGGAGTTTCCAGCCGAATCTATTCTAACCCAGATGTAACTGATACCCTTAAAAAGTTTAAAACATGCTCTCTTTGTCCCCCTAACCTAAGAAGAAAAACTGTTTATCTATATTTCAGCTGCAAGAATTCTATATGTAATGAATGCGCCAACGGAATTTGCAAAAATTGTGTTGAAAATGGTTAAAATAATGTGCTGTTTTTTAATATCCTTTACATGTTATCCTTTTTTTTCATTATTTTATATAATCCAGATTCTGTAGATGGAAAATTTATTAAATTGTTTAGTTTGTACGCATTTCCAAGTAAGTAGTGTTTATTTTATTTATTTGATTAAGTGTTTTGCACTTTTTCATGTGTGATTTAAAAATTAATTTTTAATGCATTAAATTTAGAATTCTAAAAAGAAATAATTACTTTAATATAACAAGCAAAGTGTATTAATGCTTATATAATAAACCATAATACATTATTTTAAAATTTTATGTTTTTAAAATGCATAAAATGGAGCTCTGTCTGACAGACCTCTCCTCTGTGTTTACCTAACAGAAAATGAACGTCTGTACTTAAGCGTTAAGGAGAACTATTTCTACCCAGTTCGAAAAATTATCTACAATAACGAGTAAATATCTGTTTTTATTGATGTAACTATGTGGGTATGAACCAAACAAATGTATTCCTATTAAATCATTCGGGAAAGCAGCTTTTATACTATTTAGGTACCCAGCCGGCCTGTAATTTACATCGTTAACTAGTTGGCAAGTGTGGCAGTATATGACATATTCTCTAATAAATTTTTGAATTTGTGAAAAAAAACAGCCTCGTGCTTTTTTGCACCATTTTTCTAATGCCAAGATGGCGCGCAGTAGGTGCAACATGTAGTTTTTGCAAAGTACTGAGTATTAACCTGGCTGGGATGATCGTCTTAATTCCTTATTCTCGTCTGTTGTTTTAGAATAAAACAAGAGATTGTCAATTATCTCATAATCTGCTGCTCTATTTCTAATGGTAGGCCCACCAGCTGCCAAGCGGTAAAGTCGCTAAACACTGATAGTTCGATCCGAGTTTCGAATCCCGCGAACGGGCTATTTGCATTCGCGTTTTCATGGTTTCCCCATGTGTAACGCGTATATGAGCCAGTTTTCCTTAGAATGTCCTCCACGAAGGCATCCCTCCCCTTAGGCAGATAGCCCTCGAAGCTTTGCCATAATCACATAAGCCAAATCAAACCAAACCTATTTCTAATGGTCGCCTATATCCGGATGTTCAAAATTCTCCGGGTCTTCTAAATATGCATAGTCTGAATTCTCGATAGGTTTGTAATTCGGCAATGATATTTTCACCAGAGTCTAAGATTTTCGACTTTAACATAATACATTTTATCTCACTGAATTCTTCGTCTAATTTTATTCGTGATGAAGCATTGGCCAGAGCGTTGTCTTTTCCGGCGTATGTTTAATTATTAAGTTGTGTTTTTGTAGTTTTAAGAACCATCTGATAAGTACTGGGTATAAGTGTTTTCCGGAGAATAACCGACCCACAGCAGTATGATCCGAGTAGATTGTTACCTTGTAGGGTTTATATTCATTTTAACTAACATTTATTTTACGTTAAGTTATCTTTCCTGTTTAGCCTTCATTTTCCCCTAGAAATGCCCGTGCCACAGTATGTAAATTGTAGCAGCACGCGCAGTTTATTCAAATTTAGCGGAAGCTAGTTGAATTAAATATAGACGAAACCAGAGATTGAGACTCTTGCTTTGAAGTCACGCTAGTGAGGTTGCTCGGTAGATTTTAGATCGGCGCGTGTCGGCCTGTGTGCCTAGCTTTGCAGAAGTGCTAGTTTTCAACTGTTTAATCAGTAATCTTGCTGAATCTTAGCGGTAATTAAAAACGCGGTTAGTTTAGGATCTCAGAGCCTCGTCGATAGTCTTTTAATATTTGTTCATCTAATCATTATTTTCAGTTTTACGTTTTGTTTGAGTTGAACTGCCGGGTTGGCGCAGTGTGTGAGCGTCAAGTAGAAGCCTTTGTCATTTTAAAGATAAAATAAAAAAGGCCTTCAACCCCTTCTCACGTTTCTGTGTAAATTCACACGTAGTAGCAACCACTACCCCAGTTTCTGACAAGTTGGGCCAGCGAGATCTTGCCGAAATATACTCTAAATTTATGCACGGCTTCGCTTCCCTCTCTGTGTCCGAGAAAATATGCTGTGTTTGGTTGAGAGTTGTACTAAAATAGGCGACAGGCTGACCACTCTGAATCAAGACAGTGCCTACAGCGTAATCTGAAGCATCATCGGATGTTTCAAGATTTTCGTCCCCTTCAGGGAATTTTAATCCTGGCGCTGGTATTAACGCAGTTTTTAACATTTCAAACGCCGTATCAGCCTCAGCTGACCAAGAAAACTTAGGGTTTTTTTCTTTTCAATTTTAACAGCAGTTCAGCTATCTTTGCAAAGTGCTTTATAATTCGATAGTAGGAACACATGTCCAAAAATAAGGCGAATTTCTTCTCTGTGTTTGGCGGCAGGCAGTTTTTAATTGCAATAATCTTTGAATCTTTAGTTGATATTCCCCTTTCAAAAACTCTGTAACCTGGGTACCTAAGCTCTTTTATCGCTAATTTATATTCGGCTGCATTCACGTTTAAGCTTGCTTCTCTTAGTAATGCTAAAACTTCATTTAAATCTTTAATACGGTCATTGATATTTTCACTAGTCGCTATTATATCGTCGAAGTAAATAAAAGTAGATTTTCCAAGGATAAGTCTTAAAATTATGTCCATGTTTCTTTTAAAGTTCACCGGTTCTCCGCAAAATCCAAAAGGCATTCTCAGAAAGACATATGTGCCTAATTTTGGGAACCTGTTTAGTGTTTTGTAACTATTTGAAAAAATCCCGAGGTAAGATCCAACGCTGTCATGCATTTAGCTAATTTTATTTTCTTTATGATCTTTTCGATTACAGGCGGTGGATAAAAGTGGTATTTCGTTAAACTATATTCAATAGCAAATTGCCAAGCTTTAAAGTCAGAACGGAGACAGCTTATTCTGTCTGCGGCATAACACTATAGGACTAGCTTACGGAGTGCTTATGGAAATAAATATTTTATTTTTTAAAAATGTTACTGAATTATATCTTCTTTATCGTACCGGTAAGGCTTTGTTCTACAGGCGCCGTTACTTTTCAATTCAATGTTATGCTGCAATACTTGGTTGCACGCGGCTCATCAGAAAATAAGTCAGTAAAATTTCATATTAGACCTTCTAGTTTCTTCTTGTCTTCGAGTTGCATATATCCTACCAAGACGTTGGTTGTCCTGCTTCCTCGTGCTTCGCTTGCATTTATAATTGACTCTTGATTCCTAGAAATTAATTTATAACTCTGTCGTCTTAAGAAATTCCATGCTTAAAATAACTGAAGCCTGTAAATTTTTAACAGCGAAACAAATTGTCTTTTGGGTCTTTTTTTTAACTTCAACATTTAAAGTGGCCTTTCCTATCCAAGGACAGTACTTGCCTTGTGCTGCAATAAATTTCGTATTTGCTACACTAAACAATCGATATCTTTTAAGATTTATACGAGAAAATTTCTCATGAAGGAAGATTGCTTTCACCTCGTTCAATTGAACTCGACTGGCCCACAGACCAAGGTGGAGTAAGCCCTGTTTTAGTCCCATAGCAGGAATCAGCCATACCGTGTAGTACTGGCGTCTAGCAATTTTGACGACCAGTCAAGTATCCAGGCGTGTATGCCCCCCGCCGTTGGGAAACCTGGAAACCAGAAGCGGTGACCCCGCGCGCCCGGGGAAGTAGCAGTGGTTATAGAGAAACTTTTAAAATCTGCCTTTTCGTATTGGGGGCCTCGGGCGGTGGCATGATTAGCGTACATTTCACCTCTTCGAGAACTAAGACTAGCGACCCACCCCCCTGCCCAATATTGGGGCTCCCAGTCGAGATAGGTCCGTGTAGTGTCGAACAGACGGATCACATTAGATAAACATTACTATTCGACCCTGTATCTAACAATGCCTAAGCTGGCACATTATTTAGCAAAATCTGAATTACCGGCAAGGCGAGATTTTTTTATGACAACTGTATTTAATCGCATTTTAGAGGGATTTCTATACGAGCGGAAAACAGCTGATTCTCCCCTCCTTGTTTTGTATCTTGCGGCTTACTTTGTCAATCGCCAAAACTTTTCTTTTTATTTCTAGAGTCTTTCATGCCGTTGAATTTCCGCCATTGGCCTACGAAACTGTCCGTTCGATCTCTACCCGTAATCCACTGCACGTGTACTTACGGCTGCCCTCCGGCTTTCAAATTTGACCTCCAGCTCAATCAAGGGTTCCAAAGTGCTGAGGATTCCTTATTCAATAAAGTCCTGAATTTGGGGCAATTGTCGGGGAAAAGTAACCTGAACCATTTCGTTATCGAGCCTTTTCCTGTAGAATAAATTAATAATTTGTATTTTTTTTAAAATAAACTCGGTCAACTCTTCGACCATCATTTTCTACTCACTAAATAATTCAGTTTTTAACTTCGCTCAGTCTTTGACCACTGGGAATACTTTCACCAGGATGGTCTTAAATCTTTGTATGTGTATATCTCACTGCCTATTTCTCCTGATAGAAAATTACCAATCTCTTTGTACAAACTTATAGCCTGTCCTGGTAGGGCAGTTGCAGCTATCGTTATTTTTTGAACATTTGGGAAAGGGTGCAGTAAAAAGTGGTTATCCTGTTTTTCCAAAAAAAAAAAAATCTGTTGACCGAGGTTCTACCATCAAATGCCACTGCGAGTTTCATGGAGGCCTGCAGAGACATTTGATGGTATCTCTAATTTACATCTAAAACATTGTTTCAATTCTTGCAAAGATTTTTGAAGTCGAAATTTCTTCCCCCTCAAGAATTTTTGATTACCTAGCATGCACGTAATGACTAAATGATTCATCATTTTACTTAACGTATTTTACTTCAATTTAAGTTACTTGCGTTAACTAATGCTTTTTTAAAACCCCTA
Organism: Stegodyphus mimosarum; assembly: GCA_000611955.2. Classification (NCBI taxonomy): domain Eukaryota; kingdom Metazoa; phylum Arthropoda; class Arachnida; order Araneae; family Eresidae; genus Stegodyphus; species Stegodyphus mimosarum. The sequence goes on along the minus strand of KK114010.1, from coordinate 78,303 downwards.
TCATCTTCGTGGAATATACTTCTGTGGCGATACTATAGATTTTACTGTTCTCTTTCATTTCAAGATAGTTTACCCAGAATATAGAAAAATAATTATTATTATTTATTTTCCCGGAGCTCGGAGATACGTAAAATGTATGTACTAGAAAGATGCTTATTTCTTTTAAGGAATCCAAAATGCATTACATAAAGAAATTTATTTCACAAATATACAGAAGCATATTAAGGCATTGAAACTGAAACCGAAATTTCAGGCGACTAGACTGCAATAAAAAAGTATAAATGCTTTATACATGTGGTGCAGTTCAAGCATAATTATAAGGTTAGAGTAGTGCTTAAGAAAGAAGCTAAAATGTGAACAATGAGCAGATGCTCTTCTCTCAAGCATAGATTTTTCACTTATGAATCCAAAGGCAGGGGCTCGTGACAATATTTCATCTTCCCTCTATTAAAATCTGCCACTGTGTTTCCAGATCCATATAACACCCACTTTGTTGTTAATAATCCTTCTACTGACACAGGTCCTCTTGCATGAATACGGCTAGTACTAATACCAACTTCAGCACCTAAAGAGATTTTACATTACTTTTATATTTCCCTTTTAAAACTTTAGACACAAACTGTAATAATGATTTATAAAAGAGGTGATGTTAGACACAAATTGAAAACTGTCAAGTGTCACATTATAGAAAATATTGAAATTCGATATTTTAATCATAACAGGTAATGTAGTCACGACAATTTAACTTAAATGATACCTAACAAATATTTATCACTGAAAATACCGTGCAGCCGGCGGAATGGTTAGTGATTCTGACTGCCATGTTGAAGAGCCTAGGTTCGAATGCCGGAGAAGGCATGGATGTTTGTAAATGTATAATATCTGTGCGGCATGGGGACATCCTAAACATGCGGCGACCGAAAGTACTCTTAACAGGTTGGGGCTAGAGAAAGAGGGAAGGGTGACCCTCGGACCCGTCCTTCTGGGGTGCTCTCCCTCAAAATCCGAGGCGGAACTGAGCTAAAGTCGGCTTGTCGCCTGCATGGTGGCTCATGTTAACGACAGGCACGTTTGACTTCCTGCCACGATGAATGTCGTGGAATTGTGCTGACCATTATCAAGCAAAACAAATTGGTAGCAATATCATAGTAGATGAAAACTGACGGGATGTAGATGTCCTAGGGAAATAATTTATGTGTTGAAATAAAGACATTATTCCTTTACTCCACGTTTCTAGAAAAAGGATAGAATATACCGTAATTCAATACGTTTTATTAATTCCAAATCCTACAAATATCTCCTCATATCATCGTCATAAACAACATACATGCACTAGCAAACATATCTATCTCAAAAGATCATTCAGTTTCTAAACTATCTAAAGTTAAATCCTCTCATAATCTTCCAACTCCTTTAAGAAAAATCGCTGATCCTACGTACTGCTAAATATATTAGAGATACCTTTAACATCGATTATTATTAGATAATAACCTTCAACATCGTCCCTTTGTTTATAATTCAGGTAAAACCTCATATTAATTAGTGATATATTTATTATGTCAATGGTACAGTTCTTAACATTAATTATAAATGCAACGATTATATTAACATTTGCTCCCACTTAAAGAACTACTAGAGAGAATCACGAGACTCATTCAGTCATATTCAGGTGGTGATGAATTAGGGACCATCACATTTTAGTTCGGTGACATTAAAGAGACTATATTTTTCTGTTCGGGAAAAGCGAAAATCAACTAGGCCCTTGCCGGAATTCAACCTATGGACCTTCCACAGATGTGATAATTATTTACATCACGGGAAGAGCACGCAAGGGGAATGTTATTATTTTTTACAATGTGAAATTTGAATTCTTGAGGAATTCGTACCATGTCTACTCAGCACAGAACAGATTAAAGCTACGTAAAAATTTCGTATTAGGAAATATAGTCTGATGGCAGCAACGAAGATATTAAGTCTTAAATGCAACAATTACTGATCTGGTTATTATCGTCCCCTCACTTTTCTAATTTTTCTTCCTTTAAATTTAACAATAAATAAAGATGAAAATTATAAACTTTCTTTTGGGAGGGAGGAGAATTAGATTTTTTTGAAGCTTTCAACAAATGCCAAATCTACTAACTTTGAGTAGTATTTCCTTTTGGTCTCTTTCCCCCTTTTTTTGTTTATTTTAAAAACATGTAACACAAATAATGCCAATGTTCTTCAGTTATTTTTTCCCCTTTTTGGAACTTTATTTACTTTAACTGGCATTTAGGCAATAAAATTTGGAAGAAAGTCGTAAAACATTTTTCTGATTGTGAGAAAAGGACGACTTTCTCTTAATGCTAGAGCATGCAAAATTTGCGCCAAGTCGAATTTTTTCAATTTTAAGACATTATGTAAGAAAAGTTACTGCGCAATCTGTTCGCTAATTACATGCATTCAACTTTAAAACAAATGCAAAGAGGTAAACATTTTGCGTGGTTGTGTGTCCAAAAGTAACTTCTATCTCGAAACAAAAACTTGTTCTATTACTATATATTAAACTGAAAGAATGATATTAGGGAAGTATCGTATGTGTCCTTCTATTCTAAATATGTATGGCACAATTAAGACATATACGGTGAATTCTGCATCATTAGTTAAAATAACTAATAAATTTTACGGAATTCTTAGCCAGTACCACAATTAATCAAAAAGTAAATCTTAAGATGAGAAAATATTCTGCCTAACATTCAAAATGAATTTTTCAGATTTATGAACTGGGAGGCTCACTTCACCTGAACGTTTTACTATTTTCAGGTATCTCGAGACATGGGCCAGCTGGAATGCACGGTCCTTCATGATTCTAACTAACCCGACTCAAAAGATACGCCTATGGCACTTCATACTAAATATATCATGGTTAGATAAATTATCAGTTTCTAAATCGAAACTGTACAGGAAAACTGTTATTTCTTTACAAGTATTCTAACTAATTTCTGAAACTCAAATCATCAGTTTGTATTCACTCTGTTATCATGCCATTCGTGAGTACATCTGGTACTCATTAAAACTGCATGTATTAAAGCTATACATACAGAAGTGTCCTGACTGTATCATGTACCAGATCGATTGGTGGTCAGACAACCGGGAATGTCGGTTAACACGGAATCACGGAAGACTGTTTATTAAAATATTCCAAAGAATATTTTATACAAGCTCGGTGTAACAAAAGACAATCATAATTATTTCATGTTAAAATTAGATGGAAACTTGTCTTTTTCTGCATACAATAATAAAATTACTCCATTAGGTAAAGAACACAAGTCCATTACGACACGCAGTTCACTACACAAAAATTGTAGGGTGGAAAAATTACAGATTGTAATAGATATTAAAAGAAGTAATAACATATTGTTACGTTTGTAGGAGTTCGTAATAGATTGAATGCATACAAGTAGTTTAATAAAATTTATTTTATCAACAGAAACATTTCACAGTTCTGGAATTTTCCACAGAAGTACTCGTACAGGTGTTCACAGTATAACAGAGTACAATGAAAGTTACGCTTCAAATTAGTAAGAACGTTAAAAACACAACGCAATGCAAAGCACATCTAGAGAGAACGCTAATTTGGAACTATCTCCGATCTCACGCTGAACTAACAACTCACAACAACGACAACTAACTAACTAACAGCAGATACTCTCTTTTCGACCTTATATAGTTTTAAACCGGCCGAAGAGATATTTCTAGGACTTTCAGTTTCTCGAAATTGCTGGAAAGCAATATCATGGTTGAATTGTGGTTGCAACTAATATAGTGATCAATTACATTTATTGAATTACAATACCTATTACGGTGATACAGAGACCAAACCAAAATGTCCCCAAATGATGGCCAAGTTTGACGACTTTTGGCGATTTCTCTAAAAATTACCGAGATACCCATTTACTCAATGTTAAATGGATTTGCCCTGTATTCTTACTTTTCCGGCATAGCTCGTTTCTTAAGATTTTTACATATTACATTACACAAAAGAAATACCAACAATTTTACTTATAATTCCACTAAACTTACATATCTAAATAAAAAATTAATAGCAATATATACAGCAAAATTCAACAAGTTATTTTGCTAAAAATTTACGTTAATAATTACAATTTCTAGTAAACTGCAGAAGTCCATTCTACTTCATATTTTTATACTTAACTTACTTACCTAGCCCATACCGATAACCATCAGCAAACCTCGTGCTGGAATTATGGAAAACGCATGCACTGTCGACGCTTCGTAAGAATTTCTCGGCAGCGTCCTCTGAAACACAATATTATGAAATTTATTTAAATAAATATAAACAAAATAAAAAATTGATATAAAAACAAAATCCTGTTTAATGTTGCCTTACTGCTCTCCCAGGTGTATAGTCTCCGTAATGCACTCGTATGAATTTTGAAGATTTCTTGTTTGTAATGGAAAGGGTCTCTTTTTCTTTAGCGTATATTAATGCATTGACGGCACAATGCTGAAGCCACGAAACTGCAGTTTTTCCCTTTTCGCTCAAGTGCACTACTTATTTTTATTTTTATTTATTTTTTTCCGGTGCAAATACCGGCGTAAATGTGAAAGATAAATATAAAACACTATTTTGTAAAAATCACAATTCGTACAATTCCTTTTCAGATCTCAAACTTTAAAACTTTTTTTCTTGGAACAACATTTGCAAGTTGCGGTTTTGACGCCATGTGACATTTATCGCACAACATATGGCATAATATGTAGCACAACGACTGGCGGTCTCGAGTTAGTGCCACTGCCATATTAGATTTAGTACAGTTCAAATCGAAAATAATATAAAATAACATTCGTGCAAAAAATTTCCAGCTGAGACCAGAAAGTTTAGTGCTATGAAAATGCCCTTTTAGAACCTAAACGATTAAGCTCACGGCAGTCTCGGAAGAACAATGACATAATGCAAAAATTAAATTATTAATTTTTAGGCAAAAGTAGTCAAAAACAGAGACATAACTCATTTAAAGAATGCAAAATCAAAATATTCCATTTTATCAGTTAGCTAATCAATAAGTACGACATAATTCAAAGCGCCTTTTTTTAGGGGGGGGGAATTCCGTAGGAAAGTTGTAATGTTAATGTTAATAATTTCAAATTCTGTTTCAGACAGTGATAGCATGTAAAAGGAGAACATATTATTGCCCCACGACAAAAAGTTTATCATTTTATTGTAATATCAGGAAAGAAGAAGCAAAAAATAAGTATGTATGTTTCAATAAATTGATACAACATTTTATCACACAGTTTATTGATATCCGTACCGCTCATTCCTCTAGAACTTGTGTTACCTTTACATACTGAATTATTTTAAATAAAAGTAATAAAATGTTAGAAGTATTCCATAACCCATGCTTAGTTTTATTCATAATCCATGCATCCATAATCCATAATCTTGCATGCTTGTTCAAGTACAGCAGATTCAGTTTCAAGGTAGTATTTCCAGGGCTTCACATAAATAGCAGTAGTAATGCAACAAGCAACCAGTGCCTATAATCCTATTCCTCTTATTCTGTTGGTATGTTTCATCAGGTTATATGCGTTAAAAACGGTAAATGTCAAAAGATATAAATATCTAAAATACCTAAAAACTTTAGAAACCTTCAGGATAAGTTAGGCAGTTTTCAAAAACGACCTTCCTTCAGCTGTGTTAGTTAAGGGGGCTGCTGATCAAAATTCAAAGTTTTCCAATCGATTTCTGCTGAAGAAAAGTGTCACATAAAATTTTTCTTTGTTCAAAATATGCAGAACATTATACATGGTGCTCGAAAAATACCTAGCAAAAATGTAAAGATAGAGGAGACCGAAACAAACAGATTTTTAATGAAATTGTGTGCCAAAATGGGTGTTAAGGCGGTACAAGACTCTTAGACAGAAGCTAAAAACATTCAGCTGGCGTAAATTGTCCATCCCTTCTCCGGATTTTAAGCGGTATGCATCGTTACAGGAAAGCGAAGCTTGCCGACATGCATTTTATATATGGGGCTGCGGCTAAAACGGAGCCATTATTAAAACGAGGTGCAATGAATGATTGCAGTGTACTACTTTTATGCAGCTACTCTGTTTCCGTATGCAGCCCTACAGATAAAATGCATGTTGGTGAGTTCTACTTTCAGGTAACGATGTTTATCGCTTGATATCCGCACAAGAAGAGCATTTAAAGCAAACGTAAGTTGTGTTGTAGAAGATACTTACCATCTTCGGTAACTATAACATCTGTATGACCACTTCCATATGTATTGATATGATTGACAGCCGACTGTACGCAATCGACTATTTCGACAGCACATTCCAGAGATCCATATTCAATTTTCATCGATTTAGCAGGAGGTGGGCCAAAGGTCAAGATATTGTGCAGACGAGGTCCTGAATAAATATTAACCTGTAAAAAATAATAAAATTTACTTGTATAAATATTTCAAAAGTGAAAGATTTAAAGCGTAAGTATAAACAAATTTACCCCTTCCTTCTTTAAAGAATTGCAAATATCAACAAAAAAGTTATTTTCTAAATGACAGCGGTGCAATAACAATGTCTCCATTGCATTACATGCAGCTGGATAGTCACATTTTGAATCCTTCACTGAAATCAAGAAAGAACAAGATACAATCAAATTTTGTTTTAAGAGACAAAAGAAAAGAGTTCAGTACATACTTCTTAGAATTTACACAAAACATAAATTTTTGCATATTTATATCAATTTCTTTTGACTGTAGTCATTGAGAAATATTTATCATAGCGCATATTTACATTCAAAATTTATATACAATTGCGTAGTGCCGCCTAGTTTAATACCACCTAAATTTCTTACATAAATTTACTTGCAGTTTTGGAAAATATTATGAAAAATTAACTACCAATAAACTAACTCAGCTACTTTTCATTTGTTGCCAAATATATAAAAAGGAATGTTCTTTTTTAGACTTTTTTTGATTTTGTAATTAAAAGGAGTTCCATCCATATAGTACTTTCTATCGCATTTTGGTATTTTACTCTATCGTTTTGCCGTCTCCAGAAACAGCCGACAACAAAAAATTATGGACACAAATACATAGGAGATAGAGCCAAAATGTCCTTGCTGGAACACTTTTCCAAAAACCTGAACGACTTTCTCACGTCAAATTTTGTTGACAAAATATGAGTGTTTTTACGTATTTTTTAGATATGACAGATCCTAACAAATTAACAGGAGAAAATCTTAAGATTTTGGAATAAAATGTTATGTTTTTTAAGATCAGAAAAACACACAAAAATTTTAAGTTTTAAGAATAAAAATAAAGTAATATGTCAATAGAATTAAGAATAAAAATGACAGATGTTTTTAGAAAAAACTTTAAGAAAAATTCACAAAATCTGAAGTTTTTAGACTAAAAATGATATAAAATATGTGTTTTTCAGGTATGAAAAATCTTAAATTTTTAGGATGAAAATGACATAAAAATGTAGGTTTTTCAAAAATAAAAGATAAACATGACTCAGAGCTAAACAAATTGTACATTTTTAAGATTTTTTTCTAATTCATACGAATATTCTCCATCATTCATACCTTTATAATTTAATACGTAATTGGCATTATTAATTTTCCTGATTTTTAAGAAAATACTGTTATTCTTCATCATTTCCTTCTATTTTTACAATACACGAATCCCTATATTTAATTTCCATTTTTCTCATTAACATTCAGATTATATTTCCCAGGCTCAATATTTCAGTCTTAGAGTTTTAGGACAATATCTGAGACTACTGAATTCATCCATGTTAAAGCCTCAGGCTATAACTTCCATGAGGCTTTAAGTTCATGAATTCTTCCATGGGGCATTTTTAAAGGAAAAACATATAGAAATATTTGTATAACTATTTTCTTAGAGCCGTAAGTTGTTTTTTTTTAAACAGGATACTTGCAAAAATGTGCAGTGCCCCCTCCGGGACTGATTGGAGCGGGGACTTCTGGAATACGCTTCGAGTATGCTTCCAATTACTCCACGAAGGCATACAGAAGGGAAGGAGAAAACATCTTATGTACTCCCCCCTTTTAAAGAGCGACTGGGGATTTGGTGACTAAATCCTCAAATTTTGGCGGTGACTAATTATCTTCCACCACCTTTGAGTTTGGATGCCAGAGAGAGTCATTAGCTTTTTTTTTTGAAGCAGATGTGAAAAATGTGCAGTGCCCTCGCTGGGACTCGAAGCTGGACCTCTCGAATACTTCTCGAGTATGCTTCCAATTACACCACGAAGCCATGCGGAAAGGAGGGAGAAAATAAGACCTTAAAATAAATTCTTCATAATAACTGAGAAATTCCCTCAATATATGTATTATAATCTGAATATATTGAAATTTGAATAAAATATCCATTATGATTATTCTCTGCATGTAATACTTCAAGTTTATTAGATTTGTTTTAAAATGTCCTGATTTTACTAAAATACCATAGCAATAAAGTTTTACAAGACGATATAAAAGGTTTTTAGATCTTCTTGTAACATACATTTACGCAGATAATATACAAAGATTACTTTTTCTTTTTCGAAATCATTCATTTTTCAAGGTAATTTATAAAGTTGTGTTAATAGAAGGAAATTTATGCCCTATTTATTTGGGTTATGATTCCGTTCAATTAAAGGAATTTTAATACTTACATCTTCTTCAATCTCTTCAGCCATTTATTAGTAAACGTTTCTTTTAAGATTCGATAATATACGAATTCTCTCGTAATATCTTCTAATGAAATTTTCCGACACTAGTCTACTTTCTCCTCATGTTTACTTAAAAAATCTTCATGGAAATTTTGACGCTGAATTATTTCATTGTTATCTACTACATCTTTCAATTAGGCAATAATACTTTCTGTTAATTTTTTATATCTAGAAAATAATTTCATATTTCATTTTCTAAATTTTTTTTAAATGAAATTATTAGTTAACGTTTGGTATAAGCGAATTGCATCCCAATTAATTTTATCTTTGTTATCTAAAATGAAGTTTTCAGATACTTGATATTTAGATATAATATCCCAATTAATGAGATTTTCGTGCGTAATCATGAACGGCTCAGATGTTTCTCATAAGCTGAAATATTATCCCAAGAAACTCTATCCTTATATTGATTGATGAAAGGTTCAGATAATTTTTTAAATCCACAAATCATATCCCAATAAACAGCATTTTTAAAATTTCTAATTAAAGCTACAGTTAAAACAACGTTTCTAGAAACCTCGCCCCAGTTAACTTCCATTTATTTAGGATTATATACCTTCGCTTTAATTCAGGCTTCCAATCTAACGCTTCAATTTTCAAATAACGATGAACAATAATATCCCTCTTTGTCCGAACTTTTAATTTTAACACATAACCTTGCCTAACATATGAAAAAAATGATTTATATTTAGGAATAATTGAACTCAAAAGTCCATTCGTCAATTTCATTACGAAGTTCGACAAATTCTGGTTCTTTTTCAGTTATTTTATCTATTAAAACTTATATGATTCTAACATTCCCTTACATTAAAAATATACAATTTTTATCCAATATTCCATATTTTCTAAATTTCGAAAGCTTAATATGACTCCATTCTTTATAACGTTGAAGTGTAACAAAATCAAACGAATTAGTGACATATAAAGGAGTTTCAACTGAATCATAAACAATTTTTTTGGTTGCAGCATCTTGGTTTTTTTTTTGGGGGGGGGGATTTCCAACATTTTCTATTCTTTTCCCTTTTGCATCTATAATATCTTTAATATGTGAATATTTACCTTCCAATTTATAAAATTCTGATATGCTTTAATTGATTATCATCAGAAGCATTAACTCCGCTGTCTGAAATTTTTTCGTTAATCACTCCTACTAGGGCTGTAATATGTCTTGCATTTTCTTCAGTAAAATTTAATAAACTGTATTTTGATACCAATTCTTTATTAGCAATATTAAGATTCTGTACAAGATTTAATTTTTTTTAAATTTTATTCTCAATATCATAATTTCCATTATCCATTAATTTAAAACAAATACAAGGGAAACTTATAGGACCTTTGATTTCACCATCATCATCAGAAGGTGGACAATAAGAAGCCATTTATTATAATGATAATTTTATCTTAATTGTTTGCTATCCCTAGGTCATTGGATACGACAATTACTCTTTAAATGTCTTTTTTATGGGCAAAATAAATATTTTTTACCATTTTACCATATTCAAACCTTTCGTGGAGGAATTTCCAAGTGAAACTGGCTCATACACGGTACACATGAGGAAATCCACGAAAATGCCCATGCAGCCAGTGAGTTCAGAATTACAAGTATTCAGCGATTTTACCGCTCATCCGCTAGTAGGCTTATACATATTCCCGTCACACGCATTTATTGGGATTTAATCATTTATATAAAAGAAATTTTACTAATAATAAAATCATTTTTACTTATAGTACGATCATTTTTACTTGTAGTAAATTCAGAAGCATCAGACGATGTGCTGAAATCCTCAGCTTCGCCATGTATTTTACATATAGTAAATTAGAATGAGAAAAATGATGATTAAAGATTATACTGAGCCTAATGAATTTCACGACACAAATCAACATCCTTTATTACCAAAATATAAATAAGAATTAAATAAATATTTGATAAATTAAAATAAATTTAAATAAATATTTGATAAATTATCTTAGAAGTCAAACAACAAAAATCAGCATTATATTTTCAAATTTTCACACTGCTAGTTTCGATGGTTTTACGGAACTACCATCCTCAGCTACAAAAGCGCAAATGAACGAGATAAGATATAATGATTAGATAAGATAAGAAAACCTGGACAACTTATGAGGACTGAGCATTCTGTGCGTGTTTTTGGAGAACATGGTAAATTCTGTAAAGGGTTCTTAACCTCAAGTTTTCAGTCCTGAACTGGAACAGTGAGCTGATGTAGTGTAAGCTTCGTTCTGATGTAACTGCTGGGCTGGATAATAACTGCACGTGAATTATTAAATCACTATTAGTAACAAACTTCCCAACTCGGGAGAGATACAGAAAGTAACAGACCGCACTCAGGTCGAACTTAACAATCAAATAAACTTTAACTAAATACCTAAATAGAAATTAAATTAAACTTTGCTTCGCAGAGCGATTCGCGGAGATTGGCCTCTACCTAAAAGGGTGCGTAGCAAGATATACTAATACTAACGCACTTCAAATTGTTTTACAATGCAATCACGTAGTAAGCACTATGGCTTATAAATTTAAATTGCTAGCTGGTCAGACGAACGTTGAGCGGCGTGACCGTGATCTGAGGCTAAGCTCTCTCACAATAAGAGGTTTCTACCTCTGGCTTAAATAGTACTTTCGCTGTACTTCAAAAATTAGCATAAGCTAAAAACGCGCGCTTCTTCTGACAGGAAATTGAAACAGAGAGGAGATAGAAAAGATTTAAATTAAAATAAAACTTGGTTAGTTTAACTAAAACCTTACAAACTTGAAACTTTAAACTTCCCGGTATGGTTCCGCTACGTAGACCATTCTTTTACCCTGTCTGAAGGTAATAAAGATGATTTAAATAAAGTTCTTTCAACAATGAATTCCATTGATTCTGGTATTCAGTTCACTTTTGAACTTGAGACTTGCAATTCTCTTCCCTTTCTCGACATTCTGGTCACACGTAACACATCCAACTTCAGTATTACGGCTTACTGTAAACCTTCATCGGTTTGCCTTTTCCACCACACTTCAAATCATGTCATCCGGACTAAACGAAAATTAGCTTCATTTTATTCTTATGTTTTCCGTGCTCTTCAAGTTTGCTACTCCAAACTATCCCTCGATGAAGAACTAAATTATTTAAAAAGCAATAGCTATTGACAGAGTCTTTTCAGCCAACATTATTAATCAAGCAGTTAAAAAATTCTTATCTCAACACACCAAAAGGCAGACTCTTGTTTTAGGAGATTATAAAAATTCTGTTTTAATTTCCTTCTTTCCATCAATTAGCTATAAATTTGCACGTATTTTACAGAAATTTAACTTCCGTTTATTCTCCCATCAATAAAATTAGGAGCTCCATACTCAAGGACCCCATTCCGAATATGAATTCCTGGGGTATTTACAGGATTCCTTGCCAGTGTGGTTTAATTTACATTGGCCAACGAGAAGAGATACATACCTAAAAGAGTCTTAAAATTTCGCGTTAAGGAACATGAGACATATGTTAGAAAAAAGGAAACACAGAAGTCTTCTGTTGCACAACATTGTTGGTCCGAAAATCACACTTTCAATTTTTCTGCTGCCAAAATTATTCAAAAAACATCTTCCATTGGTGAACTGGATTTTCTAGAGGCATTTCAGATTCAAAAAAATCTTTCTGTTCTAGTTAACGACCCTAATTCCAATCCATCTTTGCCTTCAGCCTTTAAAGAAATTATGTTTCAGTTCTGGTTTCATCAACAGATGGCGCCAATAGCTTGTCTCCTGTCCAGGCTTTCTTATCTTATCTAATCATTATGTCTTATCTTGTTCACTTGCGCTTTTGCAGCTGAAGATGGTGGTGTGGTAAAACCATCTAAACTAGTCCTGTGAAAATTTGAAAATATAACGCTGATTTTTGTTGTTTGACGTCTAAATTAATATTTGTTCGGCGTGTTATTGTATCTTAATTTGATAAAGTGTTAGGAAATGATCCTCCAATCAAATCTAGTATTGTAAAAGCAAGCCAAAGAATATTTATAAAATTATCTATAGGATGGGAAATTATTTTTAAAAGGGATGAATTTCCTAAAATTATAGGATTTAAGTAAAAAACACACATGTACATGCTGAGGGACTGTCAGACAACAAAGCTGAAGCTTCAGAATAAAGCGAAGCTGAGATAGAAGATGATGGCGATATATCTAATGGAAATGATAATTTATATTCATTGTGATAAAATAAAAGCAGCTTATGTAAATGGAATATCCACTGCTAAATGCACCAGGTAGTACGATTTCAAAATCATTTGATAAACTGATTTTTTTCCATTAAATTAGATGAAATTAATAGTATTCAAATATGGGTAAGTAACCAAAATAATGACTTAATTGGTTTGAATAATAAAAGAAGTTGAATACAGTTTTAATGTTAAAGATAACGAAACTTATTGGAGAAATATTAATGTAATCGTAATTTTTAACATAAATAAATGAATAATCATATATTATACAGAAAAAGTAAGAAAACTGAAGGGAGAAGAATTTTTACAAATTTTCTTACGTTTGAAGTGATAACAGATAAGGGACCATTGAAAAATCTTGAGAACCATATCACAACTTTAAAAAGAAGCCGTACGTGATAAAATAAATGAAATACTTCTAATAAAAGGTTTATATTTAGGTTTAAAAATTATACATAAATAAATGGAAAATTACGACTTACGATACGAATACAATCATAACGAAGATATGAAATACAATCATAATGAAGAAACTGAAAGCCAAAAAAAAATTTAGAATAAGATAAGCATGAGAATCAGAATGAAAATGTTATTCATGAGTTTACTACAAAAGGAAAAAAATAATATTTCATATTCGAGATGTTTTCTTCAATTAGAACTAAAAATTGAGAAAAATAAAGACGATGATATTGGAGAGGTAAATGCAACTTTAAATAGTTTGGGAGGCATTATTTATACAGCACAACTAATTATAGCAGGTAAACTTATTGGACATCCTAATGTAGATGTTGTTCCATTATTGCTTCATACTATTTTAATGATTCATTGTACTCCTGATTATTCAACATCTGAAGGTACAAATATGTTTGTCTGTCCTGATATTTCTCATAAACTTGATAAGCAATTTATTATCTTAAAAAAGTATTGATATCGAAGCCCTTAAATTACCTGATGTAATGAATAACATAAAATTGAATGAAAATTTTAATGAAGAATTTTTTAAGAGATGATCTATTATGAAAAACAGCAGTTTTATAAAAATATGGATTCCTTTAAAATACATACTTTCTTGCTTTAGAGAATATAAAAAAGTACTTCGAAATTTTGAAATTAATCTTAAATTTCAGAGAAATGTAAGTGAAACTATCATGTATACTGATGAAAAAATAGTAGTTGTAAAACTGATATTAAGTCGTTATAAATTTTCAAATGATTCAAAATTATATTGAAAACTTTAAAATGAAAAAAGCAATAAAAATTGGCTGAAGCCAGTTCAGAATGCTAAAATCTTCTCGACTATCTTCTTCATCTGGAACATATAAGATAACATCTACTTCAGATGATGTTTTAAGCTGATATATTTTCCTTCAATATGTTAAAAGAGAAAAGAATGCAAAGCAAAATAATATGGTATTTGATAATTTAGATATAACTGATTATCATTTAACAGTTAATGAAAAGGAATTTCTTAATACAAATTACAAAATGGATTTTTTTCTAAAAACTATAAAAATAATAGATTATATGCATCTTTTTTAAAAGAAGGCTTGGATGATATTAATTCTCAAACAGGATGTATGATAAATGTTTTAAAATTTGAAAAAAATTTCTTCTGTTTTTTCTTATGATCTCCATAATCAAGAAAATTATGCTTTGATCTATGATACTGAAATAAATTTTAATTGGATATAAGAAATAAACTTCAGAAATAATGTAGAATTTACTTTATTTCATTGGAAAAAAAGCAACTATGAGAGAAACTGCAAAATTATAATCTGAAAACTGTTATGATTTTAATTTTTTTGTATTAATTCTTAATTTTTTAATCATTTTTAAGGGTATCTTTAATCTTTTTTCATAATTTTTATTGTTTTTATACAGAAAATAATCTATATTTTTTTAACTTTTCAGAGTTTTTAAGATTATCTTTAATATTTTTCACAGTTTTAATTGCTTTTATATAGAGGTAATATATTTTTAGCCGGTCTTTAAAATCTAGTTGGAAATAAATTCCCTTCAAAAATGTTTCCTTATAAATGGAGATGCAATTTATGACTATGAAAGAAATGCGTGAATTTTGTAAGGCTCATAACATTTGTATTTATTCAAGACTTAATGAAAAAGATCAAATAGATTTTCTGATAGAGCAGATAAAAAGAGAAAGCATTTAATTTCAAATCTATTGTTTTCTAAACTAAAAATTAAACGTAAAATTTGTGGAGAATTTGATGATCAGTCTTATATAAAAGATCATTCAAGATCATTAAAACATAAATTTGTTTTATTTAATGAAGAAAACTATCTAATAACTAGATCTAAAAAAGAACTACTAGATTACTGTAACAGACATGATGTTCAAGTTTCAGATGCTTAAATCATTAAGAAATGAAATGGGATGGCGTCAAGTATATTGGTGTGATAGATGTTTATTAAATTTATATTCAAATAAAAAAATAAAAGTACATGAAAACGCTTGTCAAAATTCCTGTAAAGTTAAAATGTGTGTAAAAAAGGCGAATTTATAAAATTTAATAATTATAATCGATCAACAAGAATTCCATTAGTTATTTATGCAGATTTTGAATGTTTATTAAAAAACTAAGCGCTTGTCAACAAAATCCTGGATTATGAGATAAATATGAATTAATATAAATTTATAATTTAACAAAAGAAGAAATAGATAATGGATTGTATAAATTCATTGTAAAAGAAAAATAAATCTTAGCAATGGAAAATTTCATAAAACTGAATTAAAATTAAATAAAAATTCTTATACACTTCCATATCCAAAACACAATGCAGTTTAATTCAGTTATTACACTAAACAAAATAATGAGTATTTTAAATCTCCAGCTTATTATAAGGGAACTGATGCAGTGAAAAATTTGCGAATCCATTAAAAAAGGTACTATTGAAACTGAGAAATTTATTAAGAGAAAAGAAGAAAAACATGAAGATATTAAATCTATGACAGATTTTGCTGAAAATCACTGCAAAAGAACTAATAAATGTCATATATATGAAAAAGAATTTTTACCAGAAGATATCAAGAAAAGGTGTTAATGATTATATTGATTATGAAAAATTTGAAGAAACTAAATTACCCCTTCAGAAAGAATTTTACAATAGATTGAATGAATGTGATATAAATATTGATGATTATAATCATGCACAAAATGTTTGGAAAGCTATTAATGTTAAAAATTTAGGAAAATATTCAAAATTATATATTAAATCAGATATTTTACTATTAGCAGATATTTTTGAAAATTTTAAAAATGTTTCTTTGCAAACATAGGGATTAGACCCCGCTTGGTATTTTACAACTCGTGGATTACCTTGGGATGCAATGTTAAAAAAGACCAACGTTAAATTAAGATCTGTTATGTGATTTTAACATGGTTTTAGTGATAAAAAAGAGAATGAGAGGTAGAATATCACAATGTTGTAATAGATATGAAAAAGCAAATAATAAGTATATGAGAGATTATGATAATAATAAAGAACTATTTAATGCTATTTTAGATGTTAATAAGCTATATGGATGGACAAAGCGTCAATATTTACCCATACGAAGGATTTAAATGTGTAGGAAATCCTTATACACTGCTCGACATTGAAAATGCAACATCAAGAAGGAGTGGTCAGAAAGTGAAGAAATTTGGAAAAAACACAGAGACAGCAAGCAAAATCAGTCCTCTTTATTTCAAAATGATAGTCAGAATACAGAGCGAGAATGGAGTCGGCTCAGTAGGATGTAGCACCACCGCGGACACTCGTCTTCTGAATGAGGCAGGGGCAGAGTCTGCAAACAGCGTCCAATCACATCCCACACATGTTCGATTGGTGACAAGTGAGAGTACAGTGGCCAGGGAAGCATCTGTATACCTTGCAGAGCATGTTGGCAGATGCGAGCACTGTGTGGTCGGGCGTTATCCAGCTGAAAAATTGCATTAGGCAGCCCCCTGAAGGTAGGGGATTGCCACCGACGGCAGTACATTATCCAAGTATCGTTGGGCCGTCATAGTGCCCTGAATACGAACTAGAGGTGACCTGGAATCGTAGGCAATAGCGCCCCAAACCATTATGCCACGCTGTCGCGCGGTGGGGCGTTCCACAGTTACTGCCGAATTAGATCTGTCTCCAAGTCGACGCCACACACGTATGCGGCGACTGTCACTGGATAAACAGAAGCATGACTGATCTGAGAACACGACGTTTCGCCATCCTGTCATCCACATGGCTCCAGTCCGGCACCATTCGAAATGTTGGCGTCTATGCTGTAGGGTCAATGGCAGTCTTCTTAATGGACGCCGTGAGTGCAGGCCGCTTTCAACCAGTCGACGGGAAATGGTTCTCGTCGACACGGGAACATCCAAGGTATCTTGCACATGTTGCAGAATCGCGGTGCAAGTGACTTGCGGGACCGCCACAACTTGTCGGCGGATGCGTCGATCCACGCGTGCTGACGTCACTCTGGCTGCACCTGCACCCTTCCTTCTTCGTCGGAGAGCTGCGCATTTCACATCATTCGCATAACTCAGTGACGTGCGTCTACTCTAAAATTTATACAAATTTCTGACCACTCCTTCTTGGTGTTGCATTTTCAATGTCGTATATTTGAAAATACGGATAAAAATACAGAAAAATGATGATTTTGAATAGATGGTGATTTTGAATGTCCAAAAGAATTACACGATTATCATTTAGATTTATCTTTAGCACCAGAAAAGAAAATTTCCGATGGTTCTAAGCAAGAAAAATTAACAGCTTTATATGATAAAA
>KK114010.1:14015-60415 GCA_000611955.2 Stegodyphus mimosarum | reverse complement strand
AGATGTGGGAATAAAATTTAGAGAAAGTACATAGAATTTTAGAATTCAAACAGACAGATTGACTAAAAAATATATAGATTTAAACACTAAAATGAGGAAAAAAGCTGCTAATGTTTCTGAGAAAAAATTTTATAAATTAATTAATAATGATCATTGAAAAAATACAAATTACAAATGCATTTATTTAAATTTAGATTTTTTTAATGTCTTAAGGTTTCAATGTAAACAAGAAAGAGTATAGAAAATGTTAATAAATACCAAAACTTGAATAAAAGTATTTTTTATATTCATAAGCTAAAAGTAAATCCTTAATAGGTAATAAAAGGCTGACAGCATTTCCTCCTGAAACTATGAAACTCTCTTCTAGTTGAGAAGCCCTGCTTCATACTCAGGATTGCGAAAATATGTGTTCGGGGTAAAATGGAAAAGATTATAAAAAGTAAAACTGCATTGGCTTTTTTAGTTAAATTTAATTTCCTTCTAGTTGACAAAAATTGTATTTTGTATTTAAAATTTCATTATTCAGTAAAACAGATACTAAGTGCTCTAATATTATTTCTTCATTACATCTTTTCTAACTACAGATTCAAGCATAGTCCATTGTGACACTTTCAAGCAAATAAAGGACTGACATACACATAATATTTAAGAAGTTTGCAACAGGCATTTACTTAGAAGTTGATTAGAATATCTTCTTATGGAATATTAATTATTATGCTGTATTTAAATAGCAAAAAAGATGTTTTTCATGTTAAAAAAAGAGAGAGATAAATTCAAACCGATTTTCTTGGCCATGTCTTGATCCGCGTTTTCGTCAATGTAAACATGACACACACCTTCACTGTGGCCTAAGACTGGTATGCCTCTGCTTTGTTTTTGAATATCTCGAACCAATTGCGATGATCCTCTGGGAATCACTAAATCTATGTAATTTTCCATTTGCAGTAGTTCTCCGACATCCTCACGTGTGCTTACCTAAGTATTATGCATCATTATTCATTAGTCAAAGTATTTATAAAAAAGACTAATACTTTATTTTATTCAGTAAGTAAACTCCATAATCAGCAGTTATATTTTTCCATTTGGCGACCTGTATCTAGAACATTTTTGCGACAAAATTCTGAAATGTTTCATAGCAAATGAACTTACAAGGGCTATCGCATCACTTGCGTCATGTAGTGATAAAGCTTCTTCAACGAGTTTCATCAGATAATCATTTGTATGATTCGCCTCTTTGCCTCCTTTTAAAAGCAGACCATTGCCGGAGCTAATTGCCGAAGCAGCAACCTGTAAATCACAAAGCAGTTATGTCTGATAAAGTTGAAATATTTACGATCTAGTCTAACTAAAGTCTTAGTTTAGTCTTACTAAAAAAATCTTAGATAGCACCTTTTGTGAAGTTTAATAAAATTTTTACCATACATTTTCATGTGGGAATGAATTCCAGAAATCTGAAACCACAAGTCTTAAATGTTCTTTCGTCTGATAGCTCTTTATTTTGTTAAGTATTTCTTTTATTGACCCGCAGATTGCATTCATAATCTCTTGCCACGTAATGCATATACTTTAATTACCCCGCCTGATTTGCCATGAAGAATATGCGATTCAGTTACAAATTTGAAAAGTTAACATCACTTGAAACTAAACAGAAGCTTTTGGCAATTATATTTGTAATCTTCAACCATCCAAAAAGAGTAACTTGTTCTTTTTGTTCTTTTCTATGTCAAGAGCCTTTTAATCAATATGCAATCTAACTGTTAAGTAACTCATTTCAAAAGTGTGTAACACAAAATTTTGGCCTTTTATTCAACGACTTTTACCGCAAAATTAATATATTTTGCAAATAGAAATTGTGGGCTACATCTGCAATCGGCGGATGTTAAGAACACTTATTCTCACTCTATATTTTTCCATATTATTGTCGCATGCGTACGGGTTCGTAATAGATCAGATGCACACAGCTGGGATAAGATTTGATTTGATTGATAAGATTTATTTTATCGAAAGAAACACATCAAAGTTATGGAATTTTCAACAAAAATAGTCGTAAAACTCTTCACAATATCACAGCATACAGTGGGTTTTAACTACTAAGAATGTGAAACATAACGCAAGCAAAGCGCATTTAAAAGGCGAAACTGTGAATACGTCATAGTCATCGCTCTGAACTAATAACTCACATCAACAACTCAGGGCAGAGTCTCTCTCAGGCCTTCTATAGTTTTCATCCGGCCTCCGAGATACTTTTAGTGCTTTCTGCTTTTGGAAATTACTGGAAGGCATATGAGCGCCAAATTGTGGTTTCAGCTGCATACGAAATCAATTACAATTATTCAGTTACAATACCTATTACGGACCAAAATGTCCACAAATGGTCGCTACGTTTGGTGGCTTTTGGCAATTTCCTGTCAAATTTGGAGAAAACATTAGTCGCCAGAACCGTTGCCAAATTAGCGAGATAGCCATTTACTCAATATTAAATAGACTTTCCCCTATATTCTTACTTTTTCGTAAGAGCTTCCTCCCTTTAGATTTTCCTATTACCTTATAGAGAAAAATCCAACAATTTCATACATAACTGCACTAAAATTTCTACCTATGTATAAAATTCATAAAAATATGGCCTTTATAATGAAAATGGAAGAAAATATGCAAAAAATGGTTTTCGAAATCACATTAAACAAAGGTTTAATTTTTTTTTATAGGACTCAATCTCAGAATAACAGTAGCATATGTTAGGTATCAATCTGGTAAACCTAGGATTTAACTGATATAGCACGTAGTCTGATTTAACATGGAACACAAATTCATATTATAATAAAGTTCATCTAATAAATATGAAACTATTTTTCAGAAGGTTTCAGGTGTAAATTAGGAACAATGAATATGAACTCTAAAAATTATAAAGGTGCATAATTTAAACGAAAATTTCAAAGTAAAAGACGCGTTTTTGCGATTCACTTGGAGAGGAGCTTCTCGTAGGTACTACACTTTAAAAGAATATTAACAGGGCAAAGAGATTAACACTAAAAAATGATTTTATATGATTCCCAGCATAGTCGTTATATCCCTTCATCAAATTATTTGCGTAGGCACACAGGTTTAGTCAAGAAGCAAAATTTCTTTTCCAGACACACAGAGTTTCATTAAAAACATTACATAATAGATATAATATGGAATTATGAAAACGTTTAAAAATCATTTTGAGTTATTTTTCTCCTTACCTAAATATACACTGCATTATCAAATATATTCTTAGCTACCGAAGATTCGCAGCAGAGCAAAGCCCGAAATTAAGGAAACAGCTCTAGTGGAAAAGGAAATGTATAGAGAATTGATATTACTCAATGTTATCAAATGCGGAAGAAAATTTTCATTTCCTGAGAGTACTGATCATAAGATGTCATTTGAGTAGCGTTAGCTAAATTAGTCATATTAAAATGGATCATAAGTGATGCCTTCGAAAATGAAGAATAGCGCAACGAACAGGCCTCGTAACATATGTTTAAAAAGTCCCATTCTTTTTCTGCCATTACAGCTCTGTCGTAATGACTCAATCTCAACACTCTGGGTTATTATAGTGGAACTGCTGCTAAGCAAAGGTTGTGAGGCTGTAAATTGGAATATTAGAGACCATCAGCCACTTTGCAATGTAGGTTATTATTAGAGCTTCGAATCATTATTATAGATTCGAAGCATCATCTCGTGTGATGACTCATTGTTTCTGAAATGTTAATGACTAAAAAGCTATTGTTTGAAATGCAAAATAGCACTCTTCAATCTTCCACTCTCACAGATATCTTAAAATTTATGAGAACTATATTACTATGTCAAATATTTCTGCCAGACTATCATTTGTAAACTACAGTGGAGCACCGTTTATATGCCTTTCAAGGGACCATTCACAAATGACGTATAAATGAGAAAGACGTATAAACGAAATTTTAATTTCCGATACGAAGCAGCACAATGTTGATACTACTAACCTACAACTAATATTACACAATTTTGCTATCGCACTTTCAATTTGTTTAAAATATAAACTAAGTTGAAACAAATTCAAAATTAATGTTTAAATTAATATTTCATTAACAATAATATTTAAGCAACTAAACAATTAAAACAATTTTTATAAGTAATACTTTTAAAATGATATTAATATAAATTTAGTATTTCTAAAAATCAAAAGAATGCAAATTTCAGTATGCAGTTACATAAAATTAAAAAAGATATATACTTGTATTTGAATTACTATCTGGAAAAAATGATACTTTGAACATAATGATGCTAAGAACATTTTAAAGCAAGTTTTAACTTTTTTTAAAGAAAATGTCTTTAATTGTCGTCTGACATGTCTTTTTATTCTGAATCTTAAGCAAAGCACTATAAATCGAACTCAGTTCTTGAAATGATTTCTCGCTTGTATATTTACACAAAAAGAAATATCTGTTGGTATCAATGCAGTAGATAGCATTTTGAAGAGAAGGCAGAGTTATTTCTTCAATTTTTTCTTCATCCCCGCTACATAAATGTTCATATGGTAAAATGTTTTCAACCAGTCTTTCAACTGTTCATAAATCTGAAGTGATTACATTGCCGTTACAGTTTACGTATTCCTCGATTGTAATGGGTAGTCCCAGGAGTTTCCAGTCTTCTTGATACATAATGACAGTTTCATGATCATTTCATCGTCAGCACTTGATTCGAAAATCCTTCTTTAATGAAATAATTTTCAATCGCTTGTGTTTGTACTTTAATCAGGCAAGTAAAATCATATTCATAGCTTCAAGAATATTTAAAGTTTTCTGCGTATTTCCTGTAGTTATATTTTGAAGGGCTATTTAAATCAACCTTTGCCTACAGAACATTTTCAAATTCTTAATGACACAAAGATCTGAAGATGCAATTTGTCAAGAAGAAAACAACTTTCACATTTTGCAAGAAATCTGTCGTTTGAGGATGGGCGGCACATCATTCCATAAAAAGCAACATTTTGTGGTTTTGTCTTCCCATAATTTTGTCTATTTTCTTGAGCCATTTTGTAAAAATGTCCGTAGTCAGCCATGCTTTCTTGTTTGCTTTATATTCTAATGGCAGAGTTTTAACATGTTTGAAGCTTCTTGAATTTTGTGACTTTCCTGTAACTAGAAGAGTAATTTTTTCCTCACCATCGGCATTTGCACAAATTAAATTGTGAGACGTTATGTATTTTGCTTAGCCTCTTGACACTGTTTGCCTTTGAAAGCTGGGTTCTTGAAAATGTAAATTTAAAGAAAAGAGTAGTTTCATCAATATTAAAAATGTCTTTTAATTCGTATCCATCTATTGTGGTATATAAATTCTTGAACCACTCTTCAGCCTATTCAGTAGCAACGCATTTTGATTCTTCATTTACTATATGATGTGAGATTTGATGCAGCCGTTTAAATTTATGCAACCATCCAGTTGAAAAACAAGCTGTCTTCACATTCACTCGCAGTGCTATTTATTTTGATTTCTCGATTAATATTGGACCATTCACTGGATGCAGGACGCTGAATGAAAAATCTCAGCAAAATAGCTTCCACCTCAGGAATCTTTCCATCTCGAACACACAATTTCTTTGAAGCTCACTGTCCACAAATTTCCTCTCTTTCTTCAGCTTTTTTCTACCATTAACAACCGTTTTTAGTGTTGTTACAGGAACACCCAGTTTTCTTGTTAACTCATCTTTCGTCAGACCAATATTCTCATCAAATTTCTTTTAAATTTTGAATTTCATATTTTAACGAGAATGTCTTTCGCTTTCGTGATATTTTGTATCATTTAATTCTCCTCCACCTAGTTTACTTAACACAGCCTTCTGTTCTGAAGAAAAACCATACTAGTTTTCCTTCCAAGTATTCATGTACTAATTTTCAATTCCTACCATACTGTGATGTCTCATGCCTTTGTTTTCTGCCCACCAGCGGCCGAGCGGTAAAGACGCTGAACACTGGTAGTTCGGTCCGAGGTTCGAATCCCGCGAACGGTCTGGCTGCATGGGCGTTTTCGTGGTTTTCCCCATGTGTAACGTGTATACGAGCCAGTTTCCCTTAGAAAGTCCTCCACGAAGGCATCCCTCCCTTTAGGCAGATAGCCCTCGTGTGCTTTGCCATAATTGAATAGCCAAACCTTTGTTTTCTTTTCGTATACCCATTTGTGGAAAAAATACTTTGATCGATGGGACTTAGAAAGTAAAACCAATAGAGTAAACCAGACAAAAGCGACGTATAACCGAAATTTATTTTAAACTACGAAAATACTATTTTAAACTTAAAATAAATCGGACTGAATCGGAACCAAGATGAAACGATGTATAAATGTAAAAGACGTATAAACGAGACGCGCACAAACGGTGCTCCACTGTATTGTGTTTTGAGGATGTTCGTATTAATATAGACTTGATTTTCTTCTACATGTCACAGACCACTAGTTACTTTTCCCCAAACCATGAACTTGGCATGTATCTTTATTCGGAACAGTTCAGTGCTGCACCTAAAACATGAATACTTATTTCTTATCACCAGTGACAAGCTTATGAAGTGGGAAGCCCATTTCATCTGACCATTGGGTGCCTGACTTCTTAAGATGCAAGGTATGATTAATATATTTTTAATTAATTAGCCTGAATTTGGGGGCCTCTTGCAACGCAGGGACCCTTTCAATTATAATATATTCGACCCCAATTACGCCTTTGCCTGTCGCCCTGTATTATTGAGGAGAAATTATTACATTCAT
This sequence comes from Stegodyphus mimosarum, assembly GCA_000611955.2. Taxonomy (NCBI): domain Eukaryota; kingdom Metazoa; phylum Arthropoda; class Arachnida; order Araneae; family Eresidae; genus Stegodyphus; species Stegodyphus mimosarum. Next base: position 53,656 of record KK114010.1, on the reverse strand, counting down.
TTTTTCAGAGTCCTGCTTTCAATTCGTGAAACAATAGTGGACTGAAGTAGAACAGCGGATACGGAATTGCTGCCAAATGACTGTCTACGTTCTCATCTGAGTCATCAACTTTGTCGGATGCTCGATGAATCACTCGTTCCGAGATTTATCTGAAATTGTCATGTTATTGTTTTAAAAGTGAAGAGTGAATCAGCGAATTAATAACTGATAGAGCCGTTTTTCATAAAAGTTTACAGGATACCAATAATTATGGTAGTATATTGAATATTTAGTTACAGCCGCTTAAAATAGTCAAAAAAGAAATTTAATTTAGAAGTTATTTAGAATTAAACCTGTGGTAGACAATCTGGCCTTGACTCAAATATGACCAGAAGTACACCAATCGGAACGGTTATTTGCCTCAGCTCCATACCCTCTGCTATCTTTGTCCTTTTGAGCAATCTCCCTAGAACTGTATGAGAAGACTGTGCTATTTGCCGCAAACCATCTGCTAAGCTGCTCAGTTTAGCAGGACTCAAGCTTAATCTTGAAAGTAAAGGTGCTGCTAAACCTAGAAAAAGGAGAAATTAAGGAATGTATTAAATGTAAAAATATTGTAACTTCTAATTTCACATCAGATCTTCTAATTTCACATTTACCTTCTTATTTCACAGTTCAACCCTTGAAAACCCCAAACACTGGTAAACGAATAATCGCTATAGTGTGTGAACAGAGACGTAAAACTCAAGAAGGGTTAACTACCCTTTATTTCTCAAAATAAATATACATAATCAGCTCCTAACTCGGAGCGTACAGCAAAGCTTCCACTTGGGCTTCAACTTAAATTAATATAAAATTAAACTTAACTAAGCTAAACTAAAGGTAACTGAAAGATATGGCCGAAGCTATCAAGATTCTATGTAGTTGTCCCCTAAATTTTCATTAAGTCGGCGAAAGAAATAAGGGCCTAAAGTACGGCCGAGCGTAGCAATAGCTTAGAGGGAGGTAGCCAAAGGCAAACGCGCGCTACTCAGAAACTCGGGCTCCCTAACAAAGTTGGTGAAAACATGGACTTAAATACTATTTTTACTCATTTGCATTAACTGCGTTTCTGAAAATACGTTCAGGTAGGAAATTGTAAGCTGAAGCTAGAATGTATGGGAAAGATGCATAAACTTAAAATAAAGTAACTGTTATAAAATTAGGATAAACCTTGCAATGTTATAATCGCATATTTAATATGATAATGTTTCCTCATGTGTCACAAAACTACGCTTACTGAGCCAGTAGATAACACAAACAGATTTACAAAATATCCTGGAGTATTTGGTAAAAGCAACTTAGCACTAAATGGAATGTTTAAAATCATACAACAGATCGTTTAAGCTTTTAAGATCAGATTTGTTGCTCTATGTATTTCACGACAGTTTTACTGAAGTGATAGCTAGTGAACAAAATCTTAGGCGACCCGTGAGCTTTGGAGATAATTCTTATATCCCAAGAACAGATATTAAATAGTTTGGGGAGAAGAACAGTGTATATTATATTACTAATTGGAAGTATTTAAAAGAGGAAATTAATTATTACGAATCGACAGTCCGAAACAATTGTTAGTAATGTGTGAAACGTTTTTCTTGAAAAAAATTGAAAACATGAAAATTTGAATCCAGATTTTTCCGACAGAAGCAGTGTTTAGACTTACACCGCCTTCGTTGGCTTGTTTTATTTAGCAGTATATCTTGGTAGCAACATTAACCAGGAAGATGACGTACAAGTAATCGGCAGTCCACGTTCTACAACATAAAACAAGACTCATTTCAGCACTTCTTTTTCACTTTTCAGACTTTCTTCGGATTCGATATTCAAGCTTAAAGCCCTAGAGACTTCCGTGTCCATTATATATAATTTCGATAGTGAATAGTGGTTCACACGAGTGCTTGAAGGGACTTTTGTCTAATCAGCTCGACTTCAACATTATTCTGTATTCTTCTTCAACAACTTCTATGTTCTACTTCAACATGATTACATATTCTATAACACATTACTTAACATTAAATAGTTCTAAAGCATCTCTTTTGTGGGCTCCAACGAAACAGAACAACCTTCATTCACCTGCAGTATCGACCCACACTCTTGTCTGTTTGTGGTTTTCTCCCTTAAAGCATTTTTAAAAGCAAATACGATTGATATGGACGCTACACGACTTCCTTGTACAGCCTACTAAATTATACACATTTCATGCTGCACTTCATTTAAACTTATTTCTTTGAAATATTATAATTGAATTAACCGACCTTTGAAGTTGAAAATGATATAAAAAATTCCAAGTTTGAAATTCAATATTCCTGCCAATTTATCTCGTACGAAAGTCAAACTTCTAATTTTACATTTTCATAACGAGTGTAAAACTTTCCTAAATATATGATCCGGGAGACCGTATTAACAGTTAGATTTCGTTATTTGTCCGAAATTAAATTTTCTTTTAAATTCGACGTTTCCAAGATATGAATATTGTCGTCATTTAAAACCCTTATGTAATTGGAAGTGTATGACTACGAGCAACGACTGCGAAAAATGTACAGACTTTTAAGCCAGATAAGAGCATGTGTTCCAAGTTCCACTTTATGCCGCGATTAGCACACAATAATTGCGTGCTGTGTTCCAGCTATCTTGATGTGGGTGCTTCTAAGAGCCCTGAAAGTAGCGAAATGCATGAGCTGGGCGGTGTAGAAAACTGAGATGGAGAAAAGGGGGTATGACCAGAGTCATGTGAGCTCTGAGATGACATCTGATTGGTGCTGAAGTATTTTTCAAGAAGTAACGTGATAAACAAAATACAAGAAAATTATTAAATAAATGCAAATAAAATAGGTAAAAGAACAATCTTCTTGGTTGAATAAAGGTTATTTACATATGTGCATTATTTCAGGAAAGCTGAAAAAGCAGGAAAAATATCTGAATGTCGGTATGCACAGGTCACGTGGGAGGCCACCCTCCCAAGTGCTGGCTCTGATGAAAGCTGCTTCGCTTTAGGGTTCCAGAGGTCACTAGAATAATAAATAATAGTAGTTACGTTGGAAAGTTCTGATTGTTATTCAGGATGAAAGCAGCAAATGGACGCAGATGTCTGTCCTTATCTAATATTTCGTAGTGAAATATATTAAGTAAATTCAGATGTTCACAGTATTTAGATTTCCTGAAGAATTTGTCGTTATTTTTACGTAGGAAAGTATCCAGTGGCTCGATGTGTAAGTCCTTGCGAAGCACTTCACTCCGCACAAAATAATGAGCACTAGTTATTAGTCTTAAAAAGCGGTTTTGCACAACCTGCAACTTATTTAAGTCCGTTTTTGACACAGTAGTCCAGGCTGGCGAGGCATACGTCATGATAGTACGTATAATTAAGAGGTAAATTAATCTCTTTTTCGGAAGGTCGAGTTTAGAAAAACGCCCTAACATAGGATATAAGCATTTCATCACATAAATGGCTTTGTTTCTCAGATTATTAATGTCGTTAGTCTAAGTCATTTTACTATTCAGGGTACTTAGCATGAGTCTCAATAGGGATGGGTTCATTGAATAGTAGACGTTGTCTCTTGAGGTTCTTTCTCTTCTTCTTTTTTCTGACGATGAGAAGTTGCGACTTGGATGCATTAATCTGTACTTTCCAAGAGCATGTGTGGCTGACTGACTGGGCAAATATAGCCGAATTGCAGCCCAAAGGGCCGCGTGTCCGGTTCAGTCAATTCTTAGCCATAAGGCACATAACATAGACAAATCTTCACATCGGCACGTGGCAGGAAGTTCAGGTTGATAGCGGGGCCAGCATCACGGTAGAGAGAGAAAAGCAAGCAAAAGCGAGCATGGACAAGCTCATGAAATGTCCTAATCATATGAACAAATAATACAAAGTACAAAATATAAAATTACATACAAATTTATTCATCAAATACATTTACAAATGAGAAAATAGAAAAACAATATACATTATAGTAAAAATACAAAAGTATATACAGTAAAATTTACATAATCAGGTTGGAAAATTTGAGTCACGGGTGAGGTAAGCCGCTAACGAGCGCAACTCTGTATCTTCAGGCAAAGTAGCATATTTAAAGGTATCAAATATTTCCATATGCTGACAATCTAGTGCCTTCTTGAAGAATTGTCGATTTAATCAATGTATGCGCTCCTCTATGTTTTCCAGTTTTAGATCATGATGTAACGTTAAATTGCTGACATAAAAATGCGCACTGGTGATGATACGTAATACAGTATTCTGGATTAATTGTAGCCTGTGCAAATCATTTTTCTTTGCTGTTGACCATGCAGGAGATGCGTACGTAATAATAGGCCTTATGGTAGCGATATAAACTAATCTTTTCCGCTTTAAGTCTAAATTAGAATATTTCCCTATGAGGCATTTCAGGCTATTTACGACTCCAAAAGCCTTCTTTCTAACATTCGCGACATGATCCTTCCAAATAAGATTTTCGTTAATAACCACTCCAAGATATTTTGCCTTGTTTGTATGCGGCACTTCCACGCCGAGCAAGAAAAGTTTCTGAGACACAGGAGTTTGGCGATGTTTCCTTCTTACTATTAAAAGCTGGGATTTTTGTGCATTAATTAGGATTCTCCATTTGGTGCACCAAGCCTCCACCTTCGGCATAAAATCTTGTAGTTTTGAAACTGCATAATTTGCGTTTGCTGACTTTACGGTTAACGCCGTATCGTCAGCATAGCAACCTAAAAAGTGATTATTATCAACTGGCATACGTGGGAAGTCGGCAACGTACAACAAATATAATATCGGTCCTAATATCGATCCCTGTGGGACCCCTGCATTTATAGTACGTATACTTAACTGATCTTCTCCAACTGAAACTGCAAATGTTCTATTGGTGATAAAAGATACTATGAGCTGTATCATTTCATGGTCCACTCCTTGTTGAATGAGCTTGTATATAAGCCCCTCATGCCAGACGCGGTCGAAGGCTTTCGCCACGTCCAGCATGAGGATAGCAATATTTTATCTTTTGTGTAATGCGTCGCTGCAAAATTCAATCAAACGAATGAGCTGTTTTACCGTAGAGAGATTCCTCCTAAAACCAAACTGTTCAGGGGGTAGAAGGTATGGTCTAAGTCTGTTCAAAATAACTCTTTTATAGATCTTCCCGAAACTAGAAAAAAGACTAATCGGTCGGTATCCTTCAGGTTTGCTCGCATTCTTACCTGGTTTCGTTAACAGTATAATTTTGGCATGTTTCCATTTTTTGGGAAAATAACAATGATACAGACAAGCGTTTAAAATACTGGTAAATTTAGTGATACAATTTCTTGGAAGTCTTTTCATGGCTGTATTACTGATTGCATCATGTCCGGATGCCTTTTTAACCTTTAACCTTTTAATTATTTCTTGTACTTCTGCTGGAGATGTTAGCTGGGTCTTGTTACGCACGGTTGGAGCATTAAGCCAATCCCTTACTTCGTAGCATACCTTGTACACAAAATCCAGATTGCGTGGGGTCCTATTAGGGGTAAACTGCTCCGCTAAGTGACCTGCTAGCTTTTTCTTTATTGGTGATAGCAATAACATGATCTGCAAAAATCGGCTGATTATTAGTACTTTTTCTTTTGAGGTTTTTGATAAATGCCCAGAGTGAGCCATCTGCTGGGTTTAAATTCAGTATTTTCTCCTCCCAAATTTCGTTACGATAAGCATCAATTTCCTTTTCAATTTTCCTATTAATACGATTCAATTCACTTTTAATTTGCGGGCTCCAAGTTAAATGAAAACGCTTTCTTAAACGGTTTCTTTCCTTTATCAGTTCGCGAATATTTTGCGGTAGCCTACCTGTATGTTCTTCTTTTTTAACATATCTTGAAGCGTTCTCTACAGCCTCAGAAACTGTATTTGTTAGCATATCTATTGCCTGATCAATTTCCTTTCTATTTCTTAAGTTATCAAATTCTGGTGGATTGTTGTTCAGTAAATCATGAAACAGTGACCAATCTGTGCGTTTGATCTTTTTATTATCTTTGGTTTTAGCAGTCCCTAATGTGACGACTACGGGCAAATGATCCGACGTCATTTCGTGTAATACTTCCATGTCCATTGGAAATGACGTATTTGTGAGTAATATATCCAATGTATCCGCTCTACTTGGATCCTGCGGTCTATACGTATATTCGGCAGGCGCTTCTAGCGCTACGGGGTTGTTGTTCAGAAATTGATAGAGGATTTTACCGTTTTTATTATTGCGACGACAACCCCATTCTCTGTTTTTGGCGTTAAAATCTCCTGTAGTAATGAATTGTTTATCTTCTGGACATAATTCTAATAAGGTGTCTTCTGTAAGTTCGGTGACGGGTGAGTTGTAAAAGGCGGCAAAATAAACCGCTCCATAAAACGGTTGATTCACAGAAACAATAACTCTTGTGAGTTTTCACGAATTTCTTTAATAAGGCAAGATTGAAAAGAACGATGCACACACATAGCGACTCCCCCACCTCTGTGATTCAAGCAATCGCACCTGTAGGTGCAATAATTAACAATATTAATGTTACGACAAGGTGTCGCAAACGTCTCTGATACTAAAATAATATCCACATCAGAAGTGATAATAAAATGTTGTAGCTCGGCAAGCTTGTTTTGGACGCTACAAGCGTTCCAAAATGCTATTCTGATTGGGCCCCTCTTGTTATTAACACTGGCAATTCTGGTCCCCAGATTTAGTGTTATCCTTCACGATATTGCAAAGCTCTCTGATTTGTTGTGACAAAAGAAACCCAGAACTTTTAATCACTGAAACTAGTTCAGCGAGATCTTGAAAGACCTTTTTGGCCTCACTAATCGTTTCGGTGTAAAGACCTGTTGACAAAGCTTGAGCAAAAGTTGTTTTCAATGACTCTGCTTGCGTAAGTTTTCGGTTTATCTTTTGTCTTTTTCAGAAAATTTTCACATCCTCTAAAATTGGATGTATGATCTAAATGGCAGTTGGCACATTTAGGTGGTGTTTCCTTGTCTTTGGGCATTCATATGAAAAATGCGCACCGGCGCATCTCACACATTTTGGTGAATATCGACAACCTATCTGAGAACGATGAAACCCCTGGCAGCGATAACACTGCAGGGGTCCCGCCCTACCCCGAATAGTCCTCGATTTTAACACCTAATCCTCCCAAATTTGTAATATTATGAACCTCCTTGGATTTTTCTATCTTCGGTAGTGTGACTAAAAATAATGGTAGATTTATGATATCCCCATTACGTCTTCTGGTAAGCTGTTTTAAGGATAATACCGTTAAATTTTTGTTTTCCAGATAATACTTTATATCATTTATGTCTGTATCCTCAAATAACCCCCTAATTACTATCTTCAAATCTCTATCTTCAGGTAACAAGTAAGGATGATGTTCAATGCCTTCGGCTCTAAGAATTCTTACAACCTCCCTGTAAGTTTCTGCCTCTTTAGTGATAATTTTTGCACCCCCGGTATTTTCTGTCCATTCACTACTAAATTCTTTTCTTCAAAAGAATACATTAAATTTTTCCATACCGCATGAGTAACTTTAAGTGTGATTGGCGGAAATTTATTTTTCCTCTCAACCTTAGTGTCCGTAATGGGACTAGTGTCATTATCCATATCATTTGTGTCTTTTGTGTTTTTAACTTTATCATCATTAGAAATTTCCTCACTGACAGCCGGAGATGTATCCATTTGATTTTCATTGCTAATATTAGCATTATCCTGTGTACTAATTTTGGAATTATCCTCTTTTCCTTTATCGTTCACATTTGCGCTTGAAATTGAACGTAATCTCTCACCTGTTTGTGTGTGTAATTCTATTCGTAACTTTTTAGCAGGCACCTTATTCCTAGCTCTTACAGTTTGATCACCCCTTCTTTTGCTATGAAACTCTTCGTCCGAACTTATATCTTTATCTAGCGTAATTTCTTCTTCCGAACTAGATAAATTTTCATTAATCGTGATTGGGCTACGCGATCTTCCATAATCGCTATGCGTAGCGGTCGCAGGCACGTTTCCTTAACAGTAGTAATGTTAGTTTCATCTAACGTAACTTCATCCGCATTTCGCATATAGCTATCGCAACATTTCAGCATTTGCCGAAAAAATTTTAAATCCCGTTCCTTACCTATGGTAAGCGAACCAGCAGTGTCACGTTCATCCTCAACTTCAGCAATTAATTGCTGAAAAACTATCCGAACTTTGTCCATGCTCGCAAGAAACACGGAAAATCCAGTGCCCGAATACGCAAAAGCAAGCCTGCGCCCTGGAACGAGGCGCACACGAAGGTGTCCCCGCAGACAGATGGGCAGGCGGAACTCTCAAAGGCACCTGTCAACCACCTGACAGTGGAAGCTTGGGTGGAACTATTGAGAGTGTCAATCCAATGCAAAATTAATTAAAAATTAATTTGCAACTTAATCTCTCAAAACTAATATTAAATCCAGTGGCAGCTCGTAATAAGCACTGCGGAACTGCAGCACCCCCTATTTCCACTTATTATTGTTTTTAATATTTAATATAATGAGCCGTTTTTCCTTAATTCTTTCTTTATACTTCTACATTATATAATCTTTAAACTTAATGTCAGTAGCCATCCTCCAATTTATACAAAAGGTACGAAATTCTTTGTATGAAGCCCCGCAGTTCCAGAGGCGTGGTGTTTGGTTGATCTGCGCATGCGCACACAGAAAGCAGCACTCGAGCCACCCAGCGAAAAGAGCACTGTCGCTCTTGCAGTGCCGTAATTCTGGAAACGTGATTACTTTTTACTTCGCGCGTGTGGTATTTTGTTGTTTTGCGCATGCGCACTTAGGAAGCAGCGTACGAGGCCGAGAGGAAGAAGGGCACTGTCGCTCTTACAGTGCCGAATCTGGAGTGTCGTTTGGAGGCGCTTCTTTTTTTTTTACTCCGCGTGTGCTATGATTAAAAAATCATACACTATATTCTTGGTTAGATTATATTTCAGCTATTCTGTTTGATTCATTTTTTCGGTTCTTTTATTTTACAGAAAATTTTAACCATGTTCTTGCATCCTCAAGTAATAAATTCTGTGACTGTAAGTAAACTTCAAGAGCTTTCGTTTTCACAGTTGTCTCTTCAGGAGAAAATTACAATTAAGAAAAGAGATCGTTCAACAACTGATATTCTAATATGTTAGCCAGACATAAGAAACAAGAAGAAATATATTCGTAGTTTCAATTCTGAATGGTACCAACGGAAAAATTGGCTTTGCGCTTGTCAAGTAAAAAATGCTTTATTTTGCTTCCCGTACTTGCTGTTTGGAGGTGATGTAACGTGGACAAAAGACGGTTTCAGAAATATAAACAAAATGAAAGGAAACACTGAAAGCATGAGAAGTCAAAGAAGCATGTTGATAATGTAGTTTCACTGCACTTTTAGGAACCGTTAGTATTAAGGAGAAACTTAGTGAGGGATACAGACTTTCAGTCAATGAGCATAACATAAAGGTTAAAAAGAACCGTGAAATTTTGTGCAAAATAATAGACTGTATTTTCTTTTGTGGAAACTTTGAAACTTCCATAGGTGGGCATGATGAAAAAGACGATTCAGTAAATCCAGGGGTATTTAGAAGATTAGTAAATTTTACTTCTAAATTAGATTCAGATTTGAAGAATCACTTAGAAACTAGTGCAGTCTTAAAAGGTGTTTCTAAAACCATTCACAACGAGATACTTGACTGCCTCTTTCAAATATATCATGAGGAGATAAGGAATGAAATTAGAAAAGCTTGTAGCTTTAATAGCTGATGACACAATAGATGTTTCGGAACACACTTAAATGGTCCTTGTTCTTAAATGGTCGAATGTATTGAATGGAGAAATATTTGAGCGTTTCTGGGGATGGGATTCTTTATTCCAGAAAATCAAACTGCAGATGTCATATCAAAATGTATTTTAGAACAACTGGACATAATCCTTCAGGGAAATGAACAAAAATTCATAACTCAGACATTTGATGGTGCAAATGTCATGAAAGGCAAAAAAGCTGGATTTCAAGCAAAAATAAAAGCAGTTTATACTAATGCACATTTCATTCACTGTTATGCACATCAACTTAATTTAATAATGAGAAATGCAGCAAGTATTTTACGAAATGGAAAAATTTTTTTTTCTAACATTCTGGCTAATCCAGCGTTCTTCTCAAGATCACCGCAACGTGTGTCCATTCTAAAGAAGCATATGGTCGGTAGCATTCCATGTTCCTTCCTCCACAAGGTGGAACTTCAGCATACGGACCATAAACACAGTTCATGAAAATTTGCAACCTTTAAAAAATTGCCTTACTGAAATTCAGCCAACATCAAATGCAGATTAAACTATTGCAGAGGCAACAGTAATTTCAAAATATCTAAATAATGATAATTTCAAGTTTTGGCTAGAGCTTTTTTATCAGATTGTGCCTTATGCTGAAATAATATATAACCGAATGCAATCCAGAGAAATTAGTGTGTTTAAAGTTAAGGAATATGTCACAAATTTCAAACCTGCTATTTTAGAATTAAGAAACTCAAAGTCTGTGAGAATTCTTCAAAGACACTGATGACAGTAGCTAAGGAAATATGTGACTTTATATATATTAATATAATGGAAAGACATTTTTCCACTAAACGCTTAGCAGCTGCTAAATTGTTCAAGCTTCGCTAGTTTTAAGAAAGAACATCCTGCAGAATAAATAGTACTGACCACTGAAGCATATCCAATGACTGACAAAGAAAAGTTTGGAACTGAACTAAAAGTATTCTATTGTAAGTCTGATATTCATGAATACTGCAAATTAATTGCGCTACTGAAATTTATCTTGGAAAATAATACAGATGATGCTCTTAGTGAAATTACGAAACTGATAAAAATTCTCTTGACAGTTCCCATGGCTACATCAGACTCAGAACGCTGCTTTTTAACATTGAAAAGAATAAAAACTTTTCTAAGAAGCATTATGAATTCGGAGAGACTAAATGCGCTTGCAATGATTTCAATAGAGAAAGATTTCCTCAATCGTCATCCAGTGATCAAGGAGAAAATTATTGATCTTTTCGCGCAAATTAAAACAAGAAGAATGGATTTCATTTTTAAATGAGCAGATAAAGATTTAACTGCAACAATTTAGGTTAAAGTAATTAAAAAGTGGTTAATTTTTCTCATGTAAGATTTCATGGAAGTTTCAAAATAAATTTTCTTTTTATACATGTTTGTTTCCATTTACACAATTTTAAAACAAAAGTTAAAATTTTTTGTAACAGCACCCCCACTAATTTTAGCTACGAGCCGCCACTGATTAAATCCAAACCAGCAATTAAGCAGCACGGCAAGATAGTGCTCAATTAAAAATCATAAAATTAATCTAATTCCTATCCTTATTCTAAAATAAGAAAATATAATAAAATATAACAGACTGTAACCGAACAGTCTTAAAAATGCACACCTATTAGCATTAAAAAATGCTTTTTCATAAATATTCAGCTTGATCAATTCAGAGACAGGCGTACCTCGTGGCGACACTAACCCTAAGGTTAGGCTTAAGCACTTCGTTGAAAGATTTGGTGGATCTCGCTGTCGCACGAAGGCAACCTTCACTGGTGAATGCTCCCCCTCGAATGTATGCCGGGTGAGCATGTGTTCAGTTCAGTTCAGTTCAGTTCAGTTGGCATGAGTCTGGCAGCCTATAGTCAAAACTTTGACTTTCACTGCCTATCTTGGAAATTGCCCTTGGGCTTGGTAAGATAAATTATAAAGGAGTAACCTCCACGCCAAACAGCAAAGCTAGGATCAGTACTAATGTACAGCATTTGTAAATAAAGATAAAAGATGAGCCTCCAAAATCAACAAGCAACTAGTGCCTCTGAGCTGATGACAAAAAATAGTAACACAGCAGTGAAAGATTGAAAAATGAAAATATTATGTGTGAAAATATAATGTGAGAAAGAGAAAAATTTAAGATATAATTTGGATTTTAAGGAAAAATGTGGAATACAAGAAAACATTTGAAAAAGTAAAAGAAATAAATGAGAGTAATAGTACAATTAAGTACAAAATTGGAAAAATCAGTTGTAAATGACGAAATTCAGGCAGTAAAATGTACATAGTTCAAGCTCCAAGTAAATAAAGTTCAGCTTAACATTGGTGAATAGTTCATGTACCATTCATTATACACTGTTGTGTTTCAAATAAATGATGAAAATTATTATGAATACTTTGTAAATTATCGATTTCACAGTAGCGAAGTGATGATCATAAAGTAAACATGATAAATATTGTTCATTGAGCTTTCTCATATCCAAAGTCCTATCTGTGGGATCTTCCAAAGTCTCTATGATAAGAACACTGTTATATTAAACACAAAACATAGTCACATTTGAGCTTTGCAAAAAGTTCTTGTTTAGAAAAACAAAGCCAAAGTCCCAAAGTGAAATCAGATTATATACAAATATGTACACTATATACAGTTACCACTTCACATAGTGAAAAATGCTTCTTGGACGCTTTGCAACAATTTCCAAAGTTGGATCATAATTGATGAGATCCCTAATATGCTTGTATTTTGATTTTTCAATTTTTTGATAAAAAATTATGGCTGGTACTAATAATCTGGTCTGGGATAGGTCGAATCTTGAGATCACGATGAATTTGTATATTTCTAATGTACCATGGTGCTTGAATAATATCTCTGAGAATTTTATTTTGAAATATCTGGAATTTCTTTCTATAAGTTTTATAAACTGTGGCCCAAATTGGGATGGCATAAAGTAAAATTGGCCGAATGAGGGTAACATAAATTTGTTTGTGTGTATATATGTATATATATAGGGGCAACTCTCCACCCTTTTTCAATTTTCGAACCAATACGGAATCAGCTTTTAGCATTACAATAAAATGGACTCTACCATACTTTATTCATGACAACCTTTAGTGGATTACGCATGTTGCTGTAAAAAAAAATTCTTTAGTAAGAGTGAAACAGCAAGTAAAATTTTAAATTAATTTCGGCGAATTTACACATGAAAACCTATTATTAATAAGACTTTTTTTTTTACGTTTCTTGAGTTACTTTTACATTTTATTTTTATTTCATTCTTATTTTTATTTCATTCTTAATTTTCATTTCATTCATTCTTAATTTTTAGTTTAAATATTGTTCCGAATAGATACTATTTTTATTTTGAAATTAAATGCTTCTGATCGCGTCAAGGAACTTTTTTTTAAAGTTTTAAATAATATAAGGTTTAAATTAAGATATTTTATAATATGGATTAGCAAATTTGCATTTGTAATGCGGATTTTGTTCAGAAATGCAAGAAAGAAGAAACGCCATCCAAATTAATTGTTGGTCATTGTACAGAATGATTCCTATTCCACTTAAAAGTTGGGATCTTTCTGAAAAATCAGTAACGATTTTAATTGTTTAATATATTTTTAAATTGTTTAAATATGCTTTTCTCTAAATTTTTAATTTCATCGTTTAAATACACTTTTTTAAAATTTTAATTTTTATTATTTCAACACTTAATAAACTACAAATTATTGTTTAATTCATTACATATTCCAATTTTGATTTACGTTCTAAATTTTCTTTTAATTTCCTATGAGATAATCTAATCATCTATATATTCTCTATTAAAATAAAAAATTTTAATCTCAGCAGCGATAGCGCAGCATTTTATATTTTAAGTCCTTTTTAAATAAATTTTGAAATTCTTGAGTTTTTATGGTTTTTCCCTCCTTGTATTTCTTTATATGTATATAGATAAAGATAGATAGACAGAGAGACGTTTGGTTCTGGCGATTGCAATATAAAAAGAAGGTGCACAACAAGACTTTACAGCAATTCTTATGCAAAATTTTAACGTTCTACGCCCAATCATTTTTCAGTTATGCTAGATATATTCATACATACTTACAGACAGCCCGAAAAATATCCCTTTTAAATCCATTTTACAGAAATTTCTGTTAAAATATAATACCCTAAATTTTATACTTCCTTTACTTCCGAAATTCCAATATTTCCTTTATTTCGTACAAGGAAGTAGAAAAGGCCCCACAAAACCTTGTGTTCTGAAAAGTCCTAACTCAGCCTTTTGGTTAACATGACTTGACCTTTATCAAATTTAATTTAGATCGCCTTCTTCACATTTCAAGGCCGGAAATAAAAGTTTTTTTTTATCACTTCATGAAGTGATAAAAAAAACCTGTGCACAATTTACCTACATTTAAAACCTGTGCACCACCTGTGCACAATTTACCTACATTTAACTTTTATTTGAATTACATCACGTGGTGAAAATGATTTCTGCTCATCTATTTTCAGTACGCTTTAGTTAGACATTTATGCATTACTCCATGAGCAATGGAGTTACTCAAATGTCCTCTGATGCTAATGTGAGATACAAAAATTCAAACTAAATATTACACTTCATGAAAAAAATGATTTCATGAAACATTTTTATTGTAAAATCCTCTCTGTACGTTAAAGTTTAGCTTTAAAAACTAAATATCATCTTCTCGCTTGGGAAGTTTATCTCATATGTGACAAAAGTTAACAAGATTGTTTCAAAGTTAGAAAATGGATTCCTACAACTTCACTTTGGGATTTTGCTTTGCGATTTCACTTGCTCCGATTTTGGAATACCGAAGCTTTAACCTGGAACAGTATCTTAATCAAGCTACGTATTATAAATAAAAAATCTGATGTGTACACCACTGGACTTCCTAGTACGGAATATTAAATTTTACGCATTTTTTCCGTCATTTCATTTAAACTTATTGAATTGAATTAAATCTACTTTGTCGATAGCGCATAAACCACAACAGAATAAAGCGCTTTTTAAAATTCATTATATTTATTTACCATAGCGACAATCTGGCTTTAGGTTCACTTAATAGCGTTACATCTCATTCATTTTAGAACTCAGAACGCACAAAAATTATATCATCTGAAGAATTATCTAAGCGTTGCCACATGTTCCATTCAAACACTATAATAAATCTAAAACGATGTATAAAAGAAATTAAACAAATAAAAAAGAAACAGTTTTTACAGAGAATTCAGCGCTGCTTACCAATGAGCATGCGCTACTCGTAAACATTCTCCCCTGTCCGAGATAGACTGGCGACAATATTTGCTGCTAATACGAAACACCTATTCCCTCGAAATTCATATAGCTATATTTATCGTTCAATTAATTCTGTTCTCAGTTCGAGACAAGGCAAAAATGCATAAAACCTCAAAATATCTTCATTAAAAATTGAAAAATATAGAAAAAAAAAGTAAAACACCAAATACAGAACAACAACAACAAAAAAATGTTTTTGCAATTAAAATTTAGAATTTCTACGCAAACACAAGCAATTCGGTCAGCAGGCAACAAGGCAGATTTTTCGGTGCACAAAAATGATTTTAATTTTGGTCCCACTCGGCAAAATACACTGAAGGTGCAGTAACTGAATTCACTATTCTACTAAGTTTCAAATGTAAACAAATATGGCTGCTATGGTAAACAAAAATTAGGCTTAGTCGCACTTAAACGACTTTTAAATTGTTGATATTTCTTCAACTATTGCATGAAGATTAACTAAAGTCATAAAATCCTTAACCGGAAGATAAGAACAACATAATTAAATCATTTTTAAAACAAAAAGTGCACAATTTACCAACATATAAGAATAAAAAAAAGCTGAGCTCACGGAACCAAGTAACATAGTGGGTGTATATATATATATATATATGGTGCGGCCGATTGCAACCAAAAAGGGATGTGCACAACTACGTGTTGTAGCAGTCTTATATACAAAATTTCAACGTTCTGAGGCTACTCGTTTTTGAGTTATGCGAGATACATACATAAGTAGATCCGTACAGACGCTACGAAAAAATCTCTTCTGAATCCTTTTTAAATCAGTTTTATAATTCATTTGGGGAAAAGAATACTTTATTCTGTCCTTACATACAGATTTCACCAAGAACATCGTTAAATCGCATTCGATAGTGGTTAAAATGGATATTTTGGTTGAAGTATGATACCTGGAATTTTTCGTGATTACAATACTTCCTACAAGGAAGTAAAAATAGACATTTAAAAAAAATTACTTTGTCCACTTTTATTCCATGAAAATGCGTTTAAGAATGCAAATATATTATATGAAACAACAAATATTAGTGTAATAATAACAAAGAGTATTAATATAATAGCAAATAAATATTCTATAAAGTAATAAGTATCATTCTATAAAATCATTTTAAACTAATTTATGCAGTTTCAAGAACCCTTGTATTAGTAGAAAATGTCTGTTTTTTGTACTACTGATTTTAAAAAAAGTATAAAAATCTAGTGTGCATACCACATGACTTCCTTGTACGGAATATTAAATTATACGCATTTTTTCCCGCCTTTCATTTAAAGTTATTTCCTCGAATTTCATTAGAGATATATTTCTCATTCAAATAATTCAGTTCTCTCTTCGGACAATGCAAAAATACATAAAAACTGAGAATATTTACATTAAAAATTGGAAGATGTAGAAAACCCTAAAACACAAAATACACTTAAAACAATTTAAAAAAAAATTACAATTAAAATTACAGTTTCTACCCAAAAACAAGCATTCGACCAGCGGGCAAGAAGCAGATTTTTCGGAGCACAAAACTGAAAGTGTACTTGCGATCTCATTCGGCAAAGAGACACTGAAATCGTAGAAACTGACTTAATTGTTGTGGACCGCTATGCTGAGTCAATATATGGGATAATTCAATAACTTGAATGATAATTTCAGAATGGATTAACCATAATTTAATTCGCAATAATAAAAGAAGAGGTTACTTTGTTGTTGCGAAGCTTAGTTTCTCTAGATTGGCAACAAATCCACTATTCTGCTAAGTTTCAAATGTAAACAAATATGGCTGCTACGATCAAAAAATTAGGCTTTGCCGCACTTAAACAACTTTTAAATGGTTAATAATTCTACAACTATAACATGCAGATTAACTAAAGGCACAAACAGCTTAACAGGAAGATAAGAACAACATAATTCAATCATTTTTAGAGCAACAAATGCACAATTTACAAACATATAAGAATAAAAAACTGAGCTCACTGAGCCGAGTAACTGAATAGATATATATACATAAAGTTATGTAATTTTGGTGCGGCCGATTGAAACCAAAATAGGAGGTGAACATCTACATGTTATAGCAGTCCTATATACAAAATTTCAACGTTTTGAGACTACTCGGTTTTTAGTTATGCGAGGTACATACACACGTTCGTACAGACGCCACGAAAAAATCTCTTCGGAATCCATTTTATATCAGTTTTATAATTCGTTTGGGGAAAAAGAGTGTCTTTACGTACAGATGTTACGCAAAAGCATCGTTAAATTGCATTCGATAGCGGTCAAAATGGATATTTTTGTGGAAATATGATATCCGGAATTTTTCGTTATTACAATTCTTCCTTTTTACTTCGTACAAGGAAGTAAAAATTGCAACAGAGCATAATTTTCTTTCGTATATATGCCTTATGAATCAAAATTTATGAAAAAATTTCTAATTGTTATAATTCCATGCTTTCTGCCATGAGGTATAGATGATGAGGCGTATTACTAACCTGTATCTTCAGCTATTCGGATATCTTTCACATTTGCAGCCAAAATTTGGTCTTTACGATTTTGAAGAAGGTCAGCAAGGGTCAAAATAATTTCGGCTCTTTGTTCTCCAGTTATTTCTTGAAGTCTTCTTCCACCTTTTCTGGCTGTAAAGAAAGAAAACGGAGGTATTGACTTTGAACTGGAATGTGCTTAAGTCACGATTAGTGTATCAGAGAAATCCTTCTATCGCTATTAGTATAGCGAAAAAGTACGCTCATCAGGTTTATAGTGATATACGAAACCAATGGAAACAAAAATAACGGCTTTCAAAATTCCCCGATGAAAACAAATTTTAGCTTTTCCAATATTAGAGCACAGACATTCAGGCATTCATTTTGTGCTTATTTGCGCAACCCGCCATTTTTTGCAAATTTTTGGGAAAGAAAAGCATTGTTTGGTATTTTCTGTCATTAAATGTCCATTCTGATGCTTTGGTATGGTTTTATTTACTTTTTATTAGATTCAATTATTTGAAATGTAACTACTTTTCCTTCTTTCGTAGCAGTCCGTGCTTTTACTTTAAAGTTTTGTCAATAGTGACGCTGATCCTATGACACAAATCGTGGTCGCAGATGTGCGTATATGTCATGCTCTTCGTCTATACTCAAAGAAGCGGGATTATATAACAGCCTACGGGAAGTGTGAGAAAAATATTACTTTATACATGCCGTATTAATGAAGTTGTTATTACATCCGAAAATAGAGATTTGAATTTTTAATTTGGTTATGTTTACGATACCTAAAGTAAAAGCTAATGCGAGTTAGAAGTTAAATTTGTTTCGATAAAAGAATTCGGATCGGATATGTTCTTTACGGATGGAAGGAAGTGTTTTACCTCGCAGATTCTCTGAGAAATCATTTAGTTTAGAAAAAGAGGATCTTATAAAGAAACTTTCAAAAATATTTAAGGATAAATCCATAAAATCAAGAGCTGCAGAAGGAAAGCAAACAGTTGGTATTGAATCACCATCTAAAGAATCCGAATTTTCAAAGTTTTATGTAAAGTGCTTCTTGAAGCCAGTATCACTTTATGGAAGTTAAAAAAATGAGAGTTTCCATTTTTTTAAAATCCATACGAAAGGAACAATTCCTTAAGAATCTATGTGCTAGAAACTAGCTTGATGTTTGCCATAGCTAGGTCTTACATCAAATCACGGTAGAAATAGTGAAGAAAAATCTTTGGGCATCGACTAAGGAAATGACAAAGGCAATTAGAAGATTCGTTGCTAATACATCGACGATACTATGGAACCAATAAATCAAGTGTCTTAAATTTATTTATTGACAGTAGAAAAACCTAGAGACAAGGAAAGTCCTGCAGTTGCCCACTTGTTCGCCGGTTCATTGACATTACTTTGACCACTTGGAACAAAGCATGATACAGCTCTCTTATTCTTAATAGATGCTTCAATATAGAAAGTCGATCTACGTTAAAAAGGCATCTAAAGCGCTCAGTCCTTTTTCCATCGATGCTTCATTTAGAGTACATAGCTCGTGCTTTACTCAGAACTTTTGAAGAAATTAAGATATTTTTGCTGAAGTTGACCTATTTCTTTCAAATGAGAAAAAAATGCTTTTTAAAGTTTACTACAGAATCCAAGCTTTCAAGGAAACAATCCCAGATATGCCAAACCCATCGTTACGGAATGAGTTACTTTCTGAAATTGATTAATTCTCTTCGGATTTCGAAGTAATTGCAAAAATGAAATACAGTTTTTCAGATGATAAGCCGACGGCCATAAAAAGCCTTAACATGTTTCTTTACTGCCTCTAAAGAGCAGAATGAGTTAGAATTTGTGTCTATGTATTTCAACGAACGTCCTGAGTCATTAAAGCAACCTAAAAAAGCAATCTTCTTCTTTTCCCATCAGCTGCCGAGTGTTAAAACCGCTGAACCGACCGGAGTTTAACCTTTTGAGTGCTGAAGAATTTTCTTGTATATATGGTAAAAATGAGGAATAAAACACGTAGTTATTTTTGTTTTTGGAAAATGATATAAACGGTTTCAATTAACTCTAATTAATATATAAAAAGGAATTTTTACCAAAAAAATATTTCTTATTCTCACTTATTACAAGAGTGTTTTGCTGCACAAATTCCATGAATTCCTTTTTTACATATAGCGCAAATTAAGCTGGATCGTTTAATTCCATTACCATTTTTATTGCATACCTTCCACTATCACAAGTTTCGTCCAGGGAATTTTTTAAAGAAACTTTTACCACCTTAAGAAATGTTTTTTCGTTACTTTTCCTGTTTCTTAAGCCAATCAGCTATTTTGCATAATTTTTATGCCTGCATGCCATGTTGTTTACGGAAATGAGATTTTATTATCAGCTGAAGCAAAACTTTAGTTTCTAGAAAAGCAATGGTAAGGCCCTAAATTGAAGCTTCATGCTTGTACAGTACTTAACCGATATCACCAACTGAATTTATCAAACTTAAATCTAGAAATAATAGATGAGCTTGCAAAATAGCAGCAAAGTAGGCTACACCATTATTACTATTATTTACATGTTCCTCCCTAAGGCACTACACAGAAGAGAGGCATGCCTTCTTAGTGGACTCTCTAAGGGAAACTGGCTCGCATTAACACATTACACACAGGGAAAACCACGAAAATGCCCATGCAGCCAGCCCGTTCGTGGGATTCGCACCTCGGACTAAACTACCAGTGTTTACGGACTTTACCGCTCGGCAGCTGTTGGGCCACGCTACACCATTAATATCCTTTTAAACGGGAAACAATTAAGTAAATATTAATCTATAGTCACACAGATATACTCAAAATACATATATAAAGTTAAAACAGCGACTGAAGAACTTCAGTCACAAAAGAATTAAAGAAACAGTAAATTTATAATATAAAGAGAATTGATCGAAAATTTCTTTCCAAAAGAGTGAGCAAGTCTGTAGTTCTTACTACACTTTATGGCACATCCTGTCACGAAATGCCAAGGAAAAATTCAATTACTGTGTTCAATGACCTCTTACACTTGCACTAAAATAGCATTTCATCTATTATAGACTGAAAAAGAAAAGAGGAGATAAAGACTAAATGAAATTTTCCAACCATTTGCAGCGTGTGT
Source organism: Stegodyphus mimosarum (assembly GCA_000611955.2). Lineage (NCBI taxonomy): Eukaryota > Metazoa > Arthropoda > Arachnida > Araneae > Eresidae > Stegodyphus > Stegodyphus mimosarum. Next base: position 32,899 of record KK114010.1, on the reverse strand, counting down.
CTCTACAGAAACGGTGAGACTCTTATGATCCGTGAAGAAAGTTCCAATTCTTCTTCCTTGAATGATACGCCCGACAGCTTGCTCGGCAGTCCCGTTACAGATGACAACAGCAACTCCACGCTCAAGGGCCCAACTTGCAGCACGAACCTTTTCGAGAAAGGAAGATTTGAAAATAAATCACAAATTGAAAATATTTTGCTTATTCTTTCTAATATGACGCTTGGTATTTAATTGCAGAATAGTCAGAAATTAAGTAGCAGCAGCCTTTTAAGTTTACGGGCACGGATTCAAAATCTAAAGTAAAAGAAAGTTCAGTATCCCACATATTTTTATACAAGTACTTATTCGTTAATCCGCACATCTTAACAGTCATAGCTGAAGAAAGTTTTATGGTGGCTGGTTTCGCGTCAGTTTCACGAATCTAATTTTGCATAACTTCAGATTTTTTAAAACAGTTTCATTTAGTTGCTAATGAGACAATGAGATACATGCATACTAAGTAAGTCCTTAGATGAATAAAACGCAAATTTTCAACAAAAATGTAAAATCTTACTTTGGCACATGATAAATGGAGCATGTTTTTCTTTTTGTTACTATTTAAGTACATGTTCTTTTCCAATATTCGTGAATTTAGAGAGAATGAATTCCATAGTTTTTACTTTAACGTTAGATATTTTTACTATAGACATTTGTAAAACTATAGAGTATTTAGATTTATTTCAGAGCAGGAAACTCGAAAAATGAACAACGCCCCTTCCGGGATTCGAATGCCGAATGCAATTACATTACGCGGTAAGGAAAAAAATTCTTACAATAATACGCATGTGCTGTATTATAACATATGTCCCAACTGTAGCTAGATCTTAACACGATGGGTCTTAGCTAATTAAATAAATAATTCAATATATTCTGAAACAGCTACTATTTTAAAATCTAGCTAGGAAAATGAATGGAACTGGTACCCAGACACAAAGTACTAACTAATGCACAGAACTAAATGCAAACACAACTAAATGCAAAAGAATTTAACTTGCTTTATACATGACACTTAATTCAAAGAGAAAAACAAGACTTTATATATTGAGCTGGCTGATTTAATTAAGGTAAAGTGCGCAAGAGAAATCTACTAAGTGCAGGATGCTTTCTCAGAAACTCTTTAAGGAATCTGTTGTTTGAATATGACGAAACGAGAAGGATGCTTTTGTGGAGGACTTTCCATGAGAAACTAACTCGTAATCATGTTACACATGGGGTTACAAACCAGCTATGAAACCTATCTATTAGCCTGGAATCGAACCTTGGTCGAACTTCAGCATTTAATGGTCTCGAACACTCAGCTACTAGTGTTACCGACTTTATAGGTGACTACATTCGGATGATCGTATATCAACACAATAAATCCAGAATGAAATTATGGACCTAGAGGCATAAACTAAAGATGGATTACCCGGTTCTTAAACGGCCTGCTTGACGTTACGTAGCTTACAATAAATACATTTGTAGAGTCATTAGGTTATTTCGAAAGCAGAAGATGTAAAAAATGAGCAATGTCGTCACCGGGACTCGAAAATGGACTTCCCGAATACGCGCCCAGTGTGCTAACCGTTACACTACGAAAGCATGAGAAAGGAGAGAGAAAATACCTTGAGTATCAGTACAGCGGTGACAAACTTTCAGAAGAGATAGAGTACACCTAGGCGATGGGAAATCGCATAGCAGTGCATGGTCGGAGATGCTTTTCTGGTAACACAAAAGTCAAGGAATAAAGAACAAAAACGGAGAGAGAAAACATGTTTATTATTCGAAGTACAACACAAACAAAGAAAAACAAAAGAAAGAGACAATGATCATAATCAAAGAAGGTGTTCAAAATTGCGACCCGGACCATGATGAACAGTGCGTATGAATCTTCCATGCGATCTTCCATTCGTATTGTAGATCTTTCATGCGCCATAGAAGTGAGGCCTGCATCACGGTCCGGGGATGTAATTTCGAACACCTTCTTTAATGACGATCGTTGTTTGTTTTTGGTCTTATTTGTAGGATTCTGTTGTACTAAACATGATAAAACATGTTTTGTCTCACTGTTTGCGTCCTTTCTTTTTTGCGTTTTGTGTCGTCACTACCGCACCAGGAAAGCGTTTCCGACCATGCATTGCTATGTGATTACCCATCGTCTAGGTGCACTCTATCTCTCCTGAAAGTTTTTCATCACTGTACCGATACAGCCTCTATACTACTCTTCCTTCAGTATCAAAATAATCTTGGCCACTTTCCAAGCATTAGGGAATGAGCGTAATTCTAAACATTTATTAAACATCATTAAAAGAAAATCAGGGAATAAATCAAAAAACATTTTAAGAAAAGTCGGGGTGATCCCGTCGAGACCCGGTGCACTCTTTAATGGAATCGTGGAAATAACAAGAATGAGTTCCGATTTAGTGAACTGTTTTTCCTTATAGCCAGCATAAACATCAAAGCAAATTGTGTTATCACAAAACCAAAATACAAAACACTATCCAATATATTTTCGTAATAAAGTCCAGGATTAAAAAAATCACTTGCCGAGTAAAAAATACATTTTTCATTCTTATTAGTAGCAGTTTTAAAAGGTTTGTCATATAATTTTTAATTTTCTAAAGTTGAATATATTCAAACTCACGTTTAGATTTACGAATTGGTTTTTTGTATAATATAAGTTCCCTCTATTCAATTTGTCTCTTAGTTCTTTCTTCGCAATCAAGATCCCTAACCTGAGATCTGGATCTCAGAGCGCGAACTTTCCTACGAGCACGAGCCAGACCATCATTCCACCAAATGACCAATAATTTATTTTTCTTCTTATATTTTAAAAGTTTTTTTCATATTTGAAGTCAAATACTCTTCCAGATTAAAAACAAAGTTATTTACGTTTTCTTTAGAGTCAATGTTTCCAAGAAGATATTCGAATTTCCTAAATTCGTTTTTCAGTTTATTACAAAAGGAACGACTTCGCTTGCTATCAGCCGAAATAACATAATCATCAGAACTCAAAATTTCAAGTTTTCTATTATCAATCAAAATGAAACGTTGGTCACTGTGTGATTCTTCATCAAGAATATCAAGCTGAATGTCAAACTGACTCATCGAGGAAGGTCGATTACAAAATCAGTCCACTCTTGCCCAACTGAGGAAGCAAATGTAGGAGGGAAATCTGGCTCATTAAAAAGAATCAAATTCTTTAAGGTATAAAATGAAAAGTCCGCAAGAATCGTTCAATCCAGGCCCCCCCCCTATATAAAATTATTTGCATTAAAATCAGCACAAATTATAAAATTATCAAAAACATTAGCGATCCTTTCCAATTTCAATAAGTTTGGGTTAAAACCGAGAAGTAAACCGAAATTACCCCAAAGTCAACCCCCTCTCGGTAAATACGTACATCCACTACAGTATCCGCCACATGAACTACCAAAAAATTAATAGAGGTAATTCGAAAAGAAAAAATGGCGGCTCTCCCGCCCTTCTTGATAATTGCTTTCCAAATATCAGGTAGAAACGCAGGAAGCCCCCGAACCAAATAAGTCTCCTGTATTAATAAAATATCAATCTCTCTTTGAGTTAAATTTTCTACCATTGGGAGCTGACAAGCAGCGGTACTACAGTGATTAAGATTAATGTTAAGAAAATATATCAAATAAATAAAGATGAAGGAGTTCATCCACTCATAAAATATTAATAATTTGAAATAAATTTATATTAATGTAAAATAAAAACCTGCTAAAAATGCCCCGTAGAAACGCATAAAATGTTTTCCGGGGAATCGGCTTACGAGTACCCGTACTGTTCTGCGGTTACCCGTAGGCCAAATCCCCTTAAAAACTCACAGACTGAAACCCGCACAACTGTACGGGTACCCGTAGACCAAATTCCCGTAAAAACCCGTAGAAAGAAACCCATACAGCTGTACGGGTACCCGTCGGCCAAATCCTCGTACAAACCCATAGAAGGAAACCCGTACAGCTGTACGCATATCCGTAGGCCAAAGCCTCATAAAAACCCATAAACAGAAACCTGTACAACATGTGGGTACTATAAACAAAATCCCTGTAAAAACCAATAGCCAGAAACCAGAATTTTATGCGTATACATAGACCAAATCTCCAGTAAAAAATGGATATTCTGTAGGTCCATTCCACATATAAACCAGTAGGCAAAAACTCAAATCTATGCGGATATCCATTGGCCAAATCTCTGTAAAAGCCAGTACACAAAAATCTGCAGACTAATAGAGGTACCCATTGGGAAAATCACTGCACAAAACAGTACACAAAAACCCATAAACAAAACCAATAGAATTATACCATAGTGGAGTATCCATATACAGAATCCCTATAAAAATACACAAAAATAGAACTGTATACCAAATTTCTATAAAAACTAATAATTATAAGCATAAACCAGCAGTACAGAATTAGCAGTAATGAAATGTACAGACCTAAATAGGGGGGAGGCACACAGAGTAATTTTAAATAAAATTCAATACGAAGAAACTTAATAAAATTTTATAAATATCTAGAAGCCTACAAGCCCCTGTCCTTCTCTATGCATTTCAGTACCTATAAACATATTACAAAATATTTATATAAATTCTATTTACAAAATTTTAAACTTCCTTTATAAAATTTTGAAAATAATAGAAAGATACAAATCAAAGTCATGATTCACAACCATCAAATGATATATATATACATATTTGATGGTTGCGAATCATGACTTTGATTATAAATATATACACATAGTACTGTATCTCATTGCATATATGTGTATTACACAGTATTTCAATTCTTTAATTGGGAAATTAAACAATGGAATTTAATCACATCAGCTTATTTAACAATTTGACACCTAACGAGAAATGCATTGCCAAAGGATGGTACTTTCTAGCATCTGCTTAAATTTTAAGTTACCTACAATGCACTAAACCAAATTTAAACAAAACTAGACAAAACTCTAATTTTCAGGAAGAGAAACACTATTACAAGGAAAAATACTAAATGAACAAGCAAGCAAAACGAATAAGGGACTTGATTATTAGAAATTTAATACAAGAGTTCAAATTTAGCATACTTGCTATCTCCTTAAAACTCGCTTACCACTGATAGCAACACCCTGCAGCTTATTATTACACACATACACACAGATGTTTTGCATGGAATTTGAATCCTAAAATATAATGTAACGAAGAAAAAATAATATACAAATACTGTGTCAACCATCTTTTTACAGTACTTTGAACGTTACCCGTATCTGTCAGAATATAAACGAAACCTCAATATAAGAATATGATAAACTTAATAATACCCAAAATGCAATAAATAATATTGTAACAAAACAAACTTTAAAAAATTCACAAGACGCAACAAAAACCGATTCTCAACCCACAGTTCGGGAACTGAGGATATATCTCATAGCGTATAATATCTTATTCTGTATCTCACTTTTAGTGTTGTATAATCTTCCACAGACTTTATATAAATAAAATCTATGACACAATAGGTATTTATACAACATGTAGTTCTCGACGTAAAAATGCTTAATAATTACCTTTCATACTGCATATATATATATATATATAATTTATTATTACAAAAGTTGTTTCGCATATCATCTCCAAGGAACGTAAATTTTATTAAAGCGATGCATTATTGGAATAAATTTAAGTCGATATTTTCGGTATAAATTATTTACATTTCTATTGCAGAAAAAATACTTTAAAAACTGTATAGAAATATTACTTTGAACTGTAAAATTTCTAAATAGTAAAATTAACAAGTAAAATTTAAAGTACTGAAAAGATAGCTATTGCTATTGACAGTAGATTATATACTATAAAAATACCAATTCGTACTGAGCATTTCCTGTACTTAGACTGCCAAATGAAATTCATATAGTGCAGCATTTAGCAATATAAATAAATCTTCTACACAGCCTTATACACACAATTAAAATTACTGTCATCGCAATTAAGCATATATAGCACATATAGTTTCATTTGTTTACAGACAGTTTTTAGGTTAATATCTATACAACCACATAAATTTAATGCAGAAAATTGTAAAGAGCATTTCCGCAGTATAACTAACGAAAGAAAACAATGCTTAAATATTACTCTAAGTATAGTTGAAAGTAATGCTAAAACAATGCCCATACAAGACTCACGATTTGAAAAGCTTTGGTTTTAACTGTCTTGTCAAACCTTTTAATTACTTATGCAAAATTCACATACACTTAAAAATTACTAACTTAAATCCACTAATTATACAGTAGTGAAACTTTCCTAAAACAATTAACTCCACAATTCCAGGTAATGCCAGTTTCTTCTAGCCTTACAAAACTATCAGTGATTTTAAGTACTGTTATTTAATTATGTTCCTGATAAATACGTCAATGTCAGAGGTGGTTATCTAAGAAAATAACCACTATACGAGGTTTCACTTAATGCAATTTTTTACGAATAAATAATTCATATTTTATATTCCCAACAGTAGCACATTTAATATTACATAAACTCTTCAAAACTCTATTTCAAAAGCAATTTATGAAAAAAAAAACATTTGAAATTTTCTTCATGAAATTAATAGTGATGAAAATTAAAATATACATAAAAATGTTTGATTATATATGTTTTAACAAAATAGCACAAAATATTTAATGTAACAATGTGGCTCTAGTCTCATACTTGTACAGAAATATAAACCAAAAAGAAAGGAAAAAAAAGAAAACAATGCAAGCTACTATGATCATCTAAATTTTCACACAATTTTAGTAATGCAAAAAAGATTCCTTGGCTTGTATGTCTTGCCTACCTTATTCAATAAGGAATGCACACATTAAATATTTCAATGTTTACTTCATTTAAAAAAACTTACCTTTTTGGTTTGCGAAATATAATGAGTGCATTTAAGGCATAAAAAAATATTCCTTCTGCTGAACAACATCACATTAGTCGAAAAATTGAAAACTGAATCATGCAAGATCTCTTTTAAGTAAGGTATCCTCAAATTTATTAGTACATAATATTCAAATGATAAAGATCTACATGAACAAGCTTTAAAAAGTATTTCTAAATTATAATTAAAAAACAAATTTTCAAAAACACAGTTTTAGTAGAATGCAGTGTGCATCTGATGTAAGCGCAGAGAAAAATTATCAAGTTTGAAAATATCACTTTTTAGTCTTTAAGCACATTGCTTTTTAGGATAAAAGTAAAGATAGAAAATCAATTTCAGGCACAGAAAATCCATTTCAGAACTATTTAACTCTCAAAAAAGTTCGCTGAATGCATTAGACGCGATAACACGTGCATGGCTTTACTGTTATTTCCTTTCATATTCACAGTCAATGTTGGTATTTTGTTTTTCATTATGAACATCTAAACAGTAAAACATACTAAAAATTGTAAATTATTTATTGCATTACTACATCTACTATCCACCAAGACGATATCAAAACATTTCATAACAACATTAACAAGAACTGCGCCATATTGCTTCTTTTGAGAGCGGGGGAGAGGGGGAATTTGTTTCTTGACGTCAGCATTAACACGGCGAAAAACAGTTTGAACGCGGTCGTGTTAAAGAGATGATGGTTGATACCAGTGTTTATTTGTAATATCAGAAATATTGATATATGCGTATGTAAGTGTGTATGTATGTGTATTCAGAGAGCGAACTCGCGGTGAAGTCACCTCCCTAACATGACCGCCTCTGAACGAGACCAGTATTTCTGAAAACTTAAGTACATTTTGGTATTGAAGCATTCCTTCTGTAAGACGACCACCCCCAAAGAAAAATCCGGAAGTGTGACTGGTCGCCTTAGAGGGATTCATTTCGTAGAAGCAACCTCCCTAAGACGACCACCTCTAAAAGATAAATCTATTTTTGAGAACATATATACATATTGGTATTGAGCATCACCTCTCTAAGGCGACCCCTTGCATATATTGTAAAATTATTAATAAAGCATCATATTCAGAGTATTCGAGCTAAGGGATAAATATTTGTTCATTTTTCGATTTGACTAAGAATTAGGCACAATTATTCATATTCTACACATGATGTACATTCTACGCATTATATATATTTTGTTAGATGAATAACTAGAAAAATAAAACATTTAATTCTGAAACAATAAGCACCGAATTCTGCCTATTTCTTTGAATGTAAGGAGTATATTGATAAAATGAAACTATACTAAACCACTTTCATTACTTTCTTATAGGATTCACAATTAGAATTATCCCTATCATAAATTTTAAACATTAAGTTATAACTAGTGTAGTAACTTTATGGCATCACGGAATTCTAGGGTTATTTCCACGAATTTTAAGGGAATTTTATAAGATTTTAGGAATATCAGATTTTTCTTCTATTGTCGAATATATATACAGATTACGATTTTTTCCTTTTTATTTTCTTTTATAGTTTTTAGATTATTTCCATATTTAAATAAGTTTTAAGCTATTTTCCGTTAGAATTCTTGCGAAAATGTAGTGCAGAATAATCTCTTTCTAAAGTCCAAACTAGAAATTTGAACTTTGAATTACCCTAAGATTTGCTGGACTTCTGGAATACAAAAAAAAAAGAGTCACTTCTCAAAATCACTATCACTCTTAATGCCTACAGTCTAAAAATTTAGAGAGAAATTCAATCTTCGTAAAATGTAAAACTATCCTTGTTCAAAAATTTAATTTCGCAAATAAATATAAAAGTTAAAACTTCGGATATGTTTTTAAAAAATGAATTTTTTTTTAATATGTGTGGGTATGTTAGATGCGCATCAGGTAAATAAACGAATGTGCCCGATAAGCTTTTGACTTGCAGACAGTAGAAGTATATTATAAATATAGTAAGTATTTATAATATAGTACGTAATTATAATATACAAGTAAGTATTTATAGTATAGTAATGTGGAATATTGTAATATGTATTTACTATAAAAGTATGTACAGTAAGTACTTACTTTCTGGTGCATTATATATTGCATTTAGTAATTTAGATTATGTTTGTTACTTTTTGCTTTCACAATTTGTTGATGAAATGTGTACAAATAGGTATAGAAATTCACAATTTATTACAAACACATGTGATTTTTTCTTATTCTGAGTGAATACTGAAATTTTTCATTTAATACCCTTGACTTTCAATATAAGACTTCATATTTCGGTATGCAGTTTTGACCCAAACTCTTGCGTTACAACGAGAAAAAGTACTGTCAGCACAAAATTATATATGGCATGTATTATGTTGTTACTCATAATATGTAGCTAAGAATAATTCACTCACTTTTGTAGAACTGACAGATCCTTATTCTGTTGCTAGTTGACATAACCATATCATTTATTTTAAGTATTGTATCTTTAATATTATTTTGCGTAATCTCTGTTGCTGTATTTACCTTGGATTCCATGCCTCCCAAACCAACACCTGACTTTTCTCCAAACATGATGTTACCATTTAGTGATGGGCAATAGTTGTGAAGGAGACGTGCTCCATCTTGTCCTGGGGGCAAAGTATAAATTCCATCAACATCTGACATCAAAATCAGCAAATCAGCTTCAACTTCAGCAGCTAAATGAGCAGCAAGGCTATCGTTGTCTTTTATGTTCATTACTTGCTGCAGAGAAATAAAATTACATTATCCAAATTTTATATATGAACTAAAAAAAGTCATCACAGCTCAGCATTATTAATTGACTAGCATCACTACATAGTCAAAATTATTGTAAGCGCATACTTAACCAGAAGATATGTTATACAGCTTGTTTTTGAGTTTTTCGAAATGTTAGGGTTATACTTTTGCAGAAAATGCTTTTGAGGCCAATGGCAAGGGAATGTCTGATAACAAACTTCCATTATAAAGATGGCAGCAGCAAGCCGGCATCTGTTCGAAACGATAGGAACCCTCATGAGGGTTGCCCGGCATAAATGTGACTGCACCCTAATACAAATCAGTGTCTAACTTTAAAAAAACCAGCATTTCTTAAAGATACGAGAACCTTTAATCTGAAAAACCGCTATGCAAGTAATATTTTCATCTGCATTGCAAACGAGAGTAGCAAATTAAAATCGTACTTCCGTCATGGTGCCGAAGCACTGCCCGTAGTCCAACCAAAGTTTTTATCAGCGCAAAGATATTGAACACTAGTGACGAATTAGAAAACTTTTGAGGAACATTAGGAAGAATTTTCAACCGATACTTGTCACCAGTACATGACTTGTTTATGTTGCCTCATTTAATATTAACTTTATCTAAAAATAACCTTCTTGGATATAAGCACCATTCTCTGAAACAATAATTGAATAAAATGGAGCAAATATTACAGTATCGAATGGTAATCCCAAATGATGTATTATGGTCACACAGGAATAGTTGTGAATATTTTATGCAAGACTCTACAAGCCTTACAAAGATATCGAGGATTTAACCTGTTTCTTATTCTTGTTTTTAAGAAGTTTATTAGTCGGTTGGACATATGACAGATAGTTTTATCCTGAAGAATTTCTGTATTCCTTAACGGTTCTGCGAATTAATTGACAAAAGCTCTTCAAGCATAAGAGTCAAAATATTTTTATAATGCGAAAATTAATTGTTAACATTTTCTTCGACTATTCTAAATTTTCTATTGTAAGAGGTTTCTACGAATTAACCAAAAACAGTATCTGACAGATTTCTTTAATGACACGTATCTCATAAAAACTTTACAGCGATTCTGTTCGAATCAGACGTAGTCTGAAGTCTCAATGTACCCTTAGACTAATGGTGGAAATTAATTCAGATGTTTAAGTTCTACTGCCTGAGTTTAATGATGAAGAAAGGATGGCATACTTCGATAGATGAGATAGATGAATGAAATTCATATTGATAAGCTCAAACTGCTTAAGAATATACATTTAATTGATGGGTGATGCCATTACCCCCGTTTCATCGTATCTAGCTGCAGAAGCTGTGTAGTCCTGATCTGGTGGGACAACGGTGTCGTTGGTATTTACTATTGGTATTATGTTTAATCCCAAAAGTTCTTCGACTGTACTCTTCAGGTTGAAACGGCTAACAGGGTTGTAAAAATCTGGCTTAGTAACAAGCACCTAAAAATAAAGATTAAAGATATTTAGTTAGTTCTATCCAGTACCATCAAATTTAATGAATTTGATACATATTAATTAAAATATAACATATCAAATTAATCGAGATATCAAGCTGCGACACCCCCCTCCCAAAAAAATATTTTTATTTTCATAAGCAATTATAATTTCATATCTCTATGACTTCACTTTCGTGTGGCTATAATATGAAAGTCTCTGCATTTATAATACTAAAGCAAATTTAATGCCAATATGTGAAATTCTTTAGTGATATTTAAATATTTTAAGAGTGTCTTAGGTGAACTGAGATTTAAGTTAATACGAAATAAATGTTATATCGACATATACTCTGTTTTGGGAAATACAATATAACCCGCAATATAATCCTATTTCCTTGCATTGCAAAATGAAGGTTTTAAGAATAGAAATGTAAATTTAAGGTTTAAGAGTTGCAAATCTAAAACAAAATAGACCAGTCTTTACCGTTGTGTTTTATAATTATAATTAATCAGGAAAACGGATTTCCATTCATTAAGAAACAGTTTTATTTTCAGACTATAACTGTCTTGTATCAAAGAGATTATTTAACATTATACTTTTAGAAGCAAAGTTGTTAAGTTTCATAATTTATTTCTAAAATCTTTATTCTCTGTAAAACAGGTATACAGTGAATGTTTTCCTTAAAAAAGAATAGACATAATTTTGAAAGCTTTTAATATGTAAATTAAGAAAGCATAGTACTACATATTAGTAGACATAACGTATATTTCACATACATGCCGCAAAATAATAAATATTTTTGATTTTATAAAATTTTCGTACATTTAGATTATTCACCATACATTCATTAAACAAAACGTCTTTTTCGTCATTTGTTTCGAAGAACATTTTTATTGTTGCTATTTCAGTAGTTTCCACAAGAAAAATTTCAGATTTGAATCAATGCATATAATACTTTCTTGAATACTTTTGTATGCTTTACTGTCATTAGTTAATTAACGATTTTGAAGTACATTGCTTTTAGAAAATCAAAAATAACTTCTGATTTACATTAAGTTGGTGGCTACGCAATGAAGAAAGCACGGCGCACATTAGCAGTTAATGTGCAGTTACCAATCGGAAAAATTTGAATAACAGTCAAAATATTCGAAGGCACAGTAACATAAAAATGCCTCAAGTTTCATTTAAGATAAATTACCAGACTTCCTGATTTCCGAGATACCTCTTTATATAATAGAAAAAATACCTTAAAATCTTCTAAGATCAAAGATAATCGTTATTTCGGTAAAACTAATCTAGACAAATAGTTTTAAGGCTTAGTTAGACAAATCAGACTCGTATAAATTACAATGGGTTGCTAAGAAAGCCATGGCAGCATCAGGAAGATATCAGTGACGTTAGTTTACATAATAACATTAGTTTAATAAATAAGTAAATATAAAGCATCACTGCAAAAAATAAGCAACATCCACATCAATGACCTTCTCACAATGCTCACGCAGTTTAGGATCTTGCATTTGTAGAAAAGGCTGGCCTAGTGAAGCTAAAAAATCTGCCAGCCAACTCATTACCTCGGTTAAAAAATTGTGTCAATCTATTACTTCAAGGCTTTAACTAAGTATTTGACCAAGTAAAATATCTCAGCTTAATTCCAGTAATTTCTAACGGGTGGCTAGACCCCCATGAGTTTTGCAGGAACAAAATAGTACTGTGCCTCTATAGAGTCACAATGAAATTTTCAGTGATATGTTTTAGTTGTCCAGTAGTGTAGATAGCTGGATTTTCGCTTCGGCTGAGGCCTAGGCAATTTGCTTCTCTTCTTTGAAGCTTAGTGGCTTTCACGGTGGTACAAAGGCGCCATTTGTCATTCCTGTGATGACGGAATCGAGCGAACCTCCATTGTAGTGGTAAGATAGCAGTGTAGCAAAGAATTGCGCATGCCGATTTCCAATGAATTGCTCATCTATTTTTGAAGCTCTTTTCCCATGCCGTATGCATGCAGATGGCTGATCACCGTGGTTATTTACATCTCTAAGTTCTCTGCAAGTTCAACCACAATACGTACCTTACACGCAGCACGTTCATGGACAGTGCATAGGTAGCTGCTGTAATCTACTGTCGTCCTGAATGAGGCCTGTTTGAATATTTCTACAATGACATTATGAAAGAGTGAACCAAAAGCTTGCGTTGCATTCTTTCACACTACATTCGTGGAACGCGATGTAACATAGCAATTTGTTTTGAAAGCACTGAACCTGGATTTTAAGACGTAACAGCCGCGAACAGAAGGCTTCATGAAGCCCACACTAGAGCTCACTTTTAAAGAATGCGATTAATTAGAAGGAATTTTTATACTGTCTCATACCCTCTAAGGAAAAATTCCAAGAATGTTCTGGTGAAGTGATTTTTGCTAAAATCTAAAAAGGCCAACGTGTGGTAAAAAATTTTTAAAAACTGTGACACTAAATCTTATGACCGTGATAAAGTTATTTTATAATTCTTCCACCTCTTAAACTCATTTATCATTTTAAATAACGCATCTGTGTTTATCTCAGAATTTAAAGTGTTAGAAAAATATGCCTTTCTTTCACAGTGTACTTTGCACATGAATTCCAAAGCCGCTGACATCCACATTGTTTCTTTCACCAATCAATCAGTGCACAAAACTAAAATTTGTTGTCTTGTTGTGGCTTATCTCACATGTCTGATCTAATGAGAACGAGCCCACAAATTTTATCAAGGTAAGGAGTGCAAGACTGAGTCTGTCGTTTGTAGCCTTCAGCACCATATAGCTGATAGTACGATTTATACTAAAATTCTAATATCAGTTGTGGTACATTTCAATAAGTATTAAAATAAACCTTTATTAATTCTTCTTCTGTCTGAATTTTTATTACTTAAAACAGGACTGGTAAATAAATTAATTCACAAGTTTCTGTTAATTATTTTCTAAGAGTAGACTAAGTGTAAGAATGACGTCGTTTTCATAGTCTTACATTTAGTCTACTGTTCTTATTATTATGCATCAACTACTGTCGAAACGTAAGACTTTCACTCGAGTATGTTGTTTCAAATGAAACTGATGTAATGTCATAAATGCGGACTTCCTTACCTGTGCAATGTTGACACCATATTGCGAAAACATGACGTCATAAAGAGCCATTAGTCCACTTTGACCTACTGCAGCTGCGGCTCGTGGCTCTGCCCCTCCAGTTACTGCCTATAGATAATGCAATGTATTTTATAGATCTTAATAAACTATATATACACTAGTACCTTCCAAAACAAGTTTATGTACATGTACAGGGTGTTTCAAAATGATTGCAGTCATAAACTACCCTTGAATTGTTGGTCGCATATTAGTAGTTTCAGCGAACACAGTAAAATAGGCTTTCAGACTACGACAAGAAAATCAAAAATATTTGGTCGAAAATCAATTATCGAAAATACTTAGTCAAGTGATATTTCCCAGCCAATATCTAAGAAATTAAAATTTTTATAAAGTCTGTAGCGGAAAACGTGGCAATAAAAATTATATTCGATAACCAAATCAGTGAAATGCTCATTCACATAGAGTCAAAATTACCCACGATATGGTTAATTAACTATTTTCTGGGCAGTATAAAAATGCTGTTAAAGATGATTACGAATGCTAAATTTGCGAATACGAAATTCTAAAAGATACTTTTGGGGATAAGGAAAATTTTAATTTGGCAGCAAATGTAGTTTTATAAGAATTCCAGAATGACGTTTTCTATATCCCGTGAAACTACGTAGTCAAAGTCGTTTTATCCTTGCAGTTTTTTCTCACAGATTTGGATTTTATAGATTCCCTTTTCCCCGAAAATATTTTTAGCAGCATAAAAAACAAAAAACTAACTAGAATGTTCTTCGTAGAAGACACGGGAGGGAAATTGAGAGTACGCTTTTATTAAAAATGTGGCACGGGATCAGAATTAAGGCAGCTCGAAAACTTACCGCACTTAACTCATTTCTGAAGCTGAAATCATATATCGGCAACCAGTCATTCACTTTGTACATACTTGCAGGCTTTTCGAAATACCCAACAGATAAATAACTGGAATGCTGACCTATAATATTGACCTAACGAATATTCAAAACCGTATTAGAAGACAGCATTAAGGTAATTAATTATATTAAGGTATTTAATTCTTGAACTATTGAATATTTTCATTATTTTGTGATGACATAGATAGCGGGTATAATCAGTTGCTCCTTTACTTTGAACTTTGCTGTCTTTTACGGGATAAATTATTCAAAAATAATAAAACAAGGATTAAAAATAAAGACCTAAAAATATAAAATCTGAAAGCTTTCAGATTTTACATTACGCCCAAAGTGGCGTTTTTTTAACGTTTCGTGTGCTACCTTTACTTATTAAATATCATGTTCTTTGTACTTAAATCATAAAATTCAGTTCAACAGCATACCGCGAAATAATTTTGAAATGACCATATCTTTAGAATTTCCGATACACAGTCTCGCGCGCTAAGCATAAGTGTGCGTGCGTGTTGTTTTTCTTCCGGAGAGTGCTGACATTACTCGCTTTGAAATTGTTGAGTTTGTTAATCAAAAATTCGTTAAAGTTTTATAAAATATGAAATTGCTAATAAAACAATTCCAGATTCCAAATTTGGGCTTCCAAATGCCCATATTCGGGTGGAAACGTAGGTTATTCAAAATCTGATGGCTCTAGATACCGTTGTTTCTATCACAATGCGAGAAACATATATACATTTATGCAGATACTTCATTATTTAATTGCTTTAAATATAATGCAGGGCTCTAATATCTGGTGGAAACAATTTGAAAAGTGAATCGACATTTATCTTGAACCAACGTAAAATGCCAAGACGAAATTAATAGTCCTTCTGGACAAATTGCCCCTTTGGACTAAAAATATAATGTAATAAAATCCAGCGCTTAAGCAGCTTCAGACTGAAAACTTAATTTTACATAACAAAATTTTTTTACCGTAAAGGTAATACGATCCTGGAAAGTTTAAGAAATATTTAAATGTAATATTAGATTAGGTCGAGTAGCGCGTCGCGCAGCAGCACCATAGGCTCGATCCTCGGGCTGAGAAAGGTTGGCTCAGCCTTTCATACCTTAAGGGGGTTGATAAAATGAGTACCAAGTTCGCTTGGGGACCAAACATCCGGGGTCCTGAGGCAAGCTGACGGCTTGTCTAGGCAAAGATGCACAAGTACCTCGGGGCCCACAGTCTAGAAAGCAGATATCAGGACATGGCTGTTTGTGCGGTTGCGTTTAGCTTAGTTTTAGTTTTAATATTATATTAAGAAAACAATCAGCAACTATATTTATCATTTTGAACTAGGTCTTAGTTGATTTTATTAAAATATCTAATAAAATTTGTATAAAAATTTTTTATAACACTTACGAAAATCTGCAAATTAATTATTCATATTTTAATGCTTCAAATAGATAAGTCAGAGGTAATTACTTAAACATTAAACATCAATAAGGAGTTCTAAATAGACGTTTCGTCTTTCTTGACTATTTGACTGCAAAAACAAGTATTAAATAAATATGATCATGAAAACTTTTACAAAATTAGTTACTGCCCATTGTTAAAGAGACAGTATAACCCAACGCGAATTCAGTTTGTTGGAAAACATAAAAAAATGCAAAAAATAATACGAAATGTACATTATTGTAAAAAATGAAAAACTTCTTGTTTCAAAATCTCGTCTTTTATATAAGAAAATTAAAAATAGTAATGCATAATTTGCAAATATGCATATGTAAGATATAAAATATGTAACTCAAAATTACTAACGATATTTTGGCAGTGGTCCTTTTAATTCCTGATTTTGGTTTGCCTACGCTCTCTTCGTAGAATCTAAACTGAAAATTAACCCACACACTTGAAACCCACTCACTTGAAAACTAACCAGCATTATATGTCATTTGCAACGCCGTAAGGTCTTGTCCAATCGCAGTCCAAAGTTTAAACAGAGGATTCAATTCTTGTAAATAACCCTTTGCTGAAATTGCGCTACCACGTTACTAGTCCCTCTTCCCCTGCTAGCGTGTGTCTCGTGGCTTCGCTGTATCGTCTTTCGTCTTGAAATGTAATAAGTAGCATATAAAATTGTTGGGTATTTGAGGCATCCATAATTATGTGTAATAAAATCTAGATGTTTTTGTTTAAAGAAATATTTTGTTAAAGAATTTATGTCCTAAGAAATTGTTCATCAAAAAATAAAATAACATGGTTAAGCTCCTTTTGGTCTCCAAATTCCATCCGCCTATTATGCATATCTGTATGCCATCAACATCTCTGACCATCTCAGCCATGATTAAAATTATCTGGCATATTCTCTTTCACGCATCCTAAAATGTTTTTATTTAAAGTCTTTTGATGAAAAAAGATGTAAATTCGGCTAATTAAAGTAAATAAATGAATTCACCGTGTGCTATATTTTCCATTTAATGCGATTCCTTTACCAATGAGTTTGTTATCCCGCTTTTCTTCCCTATTCAAACAGTATTCTTCAAATGCGTTCGTCTCTTTTTTGGAAAGGACCGTATCGAAAGTTTTCTCTTTAAAATTATAAAGGTATTAACACGAATCTATCATAAAAGGAATAAAAATTGAATGTATAGAGTAAAGTGTTGGATTAATTAATAACAAGAAAGATTTAAAAATCGCAAAACAGTTTTAATCCTTGAGTATTTTTATTACGAAATTCAGTTTATGTCTTGTTTTTATTTCGCCAACTTATAACAAACGCATGAACAGTAACAAGAATGAAAAGAAAGCACCTCTGTTGAAAAATTTCAAGAAGTATGAAAATAAAATCTAGAAATAACCCTTCAAGCGAAATGCCAGAAGACACATAGAAAGGTAAATTCACACGAGTACGAAGAAACTATGCTACACGTATTTTTTTATTTGTTACTATCTTCATGGGCGATAAAAAAAGGTAAATTCGCAAAAATTAAAAGTCTGGATTTTGAAGATGAGATATACATTACTGTCGTTTGGAGAAAAAGAAAAGGTACTCAACGCCATTTAAGCGAAGCAGGTGACATAAAAGTTAAAATGTTTAAGAATTGCAAGTCGCGGTTAGACTGACTAAATAAAATGGGAAAATTGTTAATGAAAGATTCAAGGGAATCTAATTAAGCAGTTAAATAATTATTAAATGTATTCATTTGCGATTACAATTCCGTAAAGAATTTTAAAACAGCAAGTTCTTAAGAAATTTTCAAGAATAAATATTTGATACTGCTGTACTGAAACAGAAAGTGAACAGCGATACTACCTATGCATTGCCTTAATCATATGGCAGATCTAGAAGCACAGAATATGGTAATTACACAAAAGGACGGATACATGACCGTAAATGCTTCACATCATTCAACCAGTCTAGCAAAAATTTCTATTAGAGAACTATTAACAGCTTAAGGATCACTGAGTTCAAGCAAAGGGTTCATGAATTATTGCGTAAGGCGGACTTATACTAAGGCTGTTCGCCCATTTTTAGACGAATTTACGGAATTCTATTTACGGAAATTATTAATTTCTAGTTACATAAATTACTAATATCTATTTACAGAAATCTTACATAATAAAAGCAAGTGTAATGTGTCTGTCTGTCTGTCTGTCTGTCTGCCTGTCTGTCCATTTGTCTGACCGAGCTCTCCAGCCAAATCTATCGCACGCAGGGACCTGGAATTTTTTACACGGAAGCACAAAGGTCTGGCCA
>KK114010.1:0-13427 GCA_000611955.2 Stegodyphus mimosarum | reverse complement strand
CCCAGCCCGAGCTCCACAAACATACACAAACACTCTCCTCTTCTAATTCATTGTCATCTAAGTTTAACTTACACTTAAATTAAAAATTTAATTGGTTCTCAACTCCAAATTTCCTGTAAGCAGGATGTTTTATTTCATCCATGTTTTCGTTACTTTTTATTTTTTCTGTACTGTACTCTCTATCTTTCCCTTTCAACTCTTTCCTATCTTTGATTTTGAATTTTTTATGTTTTACTTTTCTTTAAACTTCAGACCAATGATTATAACCACATGACTACGGTTTCCTAGCATGTGCTAATATGAGGTCTGTTCTCATTTAAACTAATTTTTTAACAGATGGCTCATGGTTAGGATATATTGTTCCTTTTTATCGACGGGGAATGTTGTGTGTGTGGGGGGGGGGAAGAGAGAGAGACAGTCTACATGTCCTACACTACTATTCCTGCGCTATTCACTTATCTGCATTTTCTAAATGCACGGGCAACGCCGGGCGGGTACAGCTAGTATTTAAATAAAATATTTTATGTTTTAAATGTTTCATTTCATAACCCTTGTTCTTCACTATTTTTGTACACCGTAATTTAAAGACAATAAAACTTTTTTGTCTTTTTGTAGCGGAAGAGATAGTTTATCCCATTTCTCTTAAATAGCTTTCCAAAGACCAAGGAGGGTTGAAAGTCTACGTTTGGACATTCCGCTTTTTAAAAGTCCAAAAGCGCAAAAATCTGTGGATGATACATCAAGAGAATTTAATAGGGATATTAGTGAAGGGTATGGCTTTGATACCTTTTCTTGTTCGATTTCTTTCAGGAAATTAACTGTGGATTTTGACGAGCGGCTGCTTGCTTTGTCTTGATGGCACTGTGGGTAGAGAAGTTATTTAATATTTGAAAACTGGGCATAAAATATGTTTCTGATAATATGTGGAACTGACCAGAACAGTTTTCTGCACTCTGTTTAATTTTTATTTGTCGTTATAACAAAAGCCAACAATAATGATAAATACCTTACAGAAACTTTGTTTAGATTCTTTGAACCATGTTCTAAGATTTTTTCCCTTCTCTTTGATGATAATAAATGGATCTGTTTTTATTGCAGTCATTTAAATATACCCAAGATTAATCTATCATGACAACATTTTTCTCTTTTTGCCTGAATAATTATTTCTCATACAGAATTCTGGAACGCGTTCTGCTTTCGGCGATACGTCGTGGAAAAAGACGATGCATATTACTTTTTTTCGCCACTTTTTAAGAATCAAATTAGCATTAATCACTTTGTTTACAACTGACACTGAACATTTTAAAGATTATGCATCTGACCTTTGACTTCAAAGATTTTCTTTTGACATTAAATTTCTTATCTTTACAACATTTAAAATATTTTTTTTTATCTGTATTTGGTACAATTTTTCTCCTTAAAGTCAAATTTTGACTTTCTCCCCCTTTCTTATTATCATCTTATCTATTGTTGCTTTAGATACCGAAAACTCATGACTTTCACAGCATTTTTTTAATAACTAAAAACAAATAATTTCTTCGAAAAGAGGTCACATATAGCATTTCGTCCACTGCTTCTTTAAAAGCGCCACTTCGCTTGAAAACAAAACTGCCAAATAGCAGACGATAATTTGCACTTTCAAAAATATGATTGCAGTTAAAAAAAATTTCCATGCAGGCGATTTTTTTATCTCAAAGCAAAATCGTCTAAAAAATGTGCGAACAGCCTCTGTATACAAAGCTCCGAGTCATATGTATTCCCTTAGTTGTACTACACATGAAAAACCATAAAGTAGGGTGTATTGAACACCTTACTTAGGTCCCGCAGCAAATGGATATAGCACTGTTTATTGGCGAACACTGTTTCAGAGTTCAAAGTGATTCTCAACCCACGTACATTTGGGTAGATCCAGGGAAGAAATATAATCTGCCTCACATCGCTGAAAAGGATAATTATCGAGGTGGAGACATCCTTGTTGGTGTGATACCATCTCAGGGTCAGGACATCTCTTAGCATGTACTGGACAGCTGTACAGCAACAACCAAGTTTTATAAGGATATCGTGCATTAGAATGTGAGGCATTTTAGATATGTACTCGTTTTTCCTTTCCACGTAATGAAGAATGATTCATATCTTGACAGGTCTAGTTTGTTGCAGCATTATCTGGAACTCGAGGACATAACACGTCTGGAAAGACCATCCGTTTTACTCGTCTGAAACCCCACATGCATGAAATGATATTCATCGCCAACTCACAAACATAAACATTCATCACGGACTACTGAATTCCTCAAAAAAGTACTTAAGAAAGGGATCCCTTATCCTGGGAACTGTTAGATTATGCTTTAACAAATGCTGAAAGGCTTTACAACCGGTATGGCTATTCGCAATAATCGGGTTTAATATGTATACCCTATTAAATCTTTCCACGATGCCCAGGGTAGAGTGGTGTTAGTGTTATAAACAGAAACACACGTGTACTCTTCTCTCTCATTCTTCCGCTGATTAAGTGAAACCATATTTTTTGCTTCGTCTTTGCATTTTATATTCATCCCAATGGTTACCTTTCCGGCAGCTCTAAGAGGTAAAAAAGTTTCAGGCAACAGATTTTCTGCTACTTTTAGAAATGAGTGCATTACCATATTCCGAAAAAAAAAGTTATTACAGAAATTCGAATTTAATTTGCATGCAACAGGTTGGAAAACTTAGCAGGAATTTGTAGGTAAGAAAGCAATACATTAATTGCAGACCTAGCTATATTTAAAATGTACTTCATCTTGTTTATAATTTGCGCATGCTGAATAAATTTTACTGTAATTTTATTCTTTTATTTGGATATTTGCGTGAAGTGATCCATAAGCCAGTAACACTGAGCGAAGAGAAACAAGCTTATTAAAAACAAGTGAAATCAGAATATAGAAAATAAAGCTGAAAAAATTATAATTAAAATTATTTAAAAATCACATTCGTTTCAGAGACAGCTGATTATCTTCAATTGCATTAAAACGATTTGTTAGAACAAAAAGGCGATGAAGGAATCTTTATGTTTTATTCATCAATTTAAATTCACATGTTATTAAAACTGCAAAATTCTACCCTCCTGTCGTATTTATTGCCTATCTACTTCTTTCATTTTACTTTTTCTAAAATGTAATTAACTATTCAAATTAAAAAAATTCTTTTAAATAAGCTTCAATTATTACTTTCGTTTTGTTAAAGAGGACAAATCACACAGAAAAATATCACCGGTCGCTTCTTAACTACCAAACTGTTGTTGTCTGCTGCGCCTAACTAATGTGCAATGTAACTTCGAGAAAGTATAAATTCGAGCGTTTGATTTTCCTGTCTCATTTCGTGCAGCAAGTTAGACTTAAGATATCAAGACGGGAGAGAAATGGTTTTGAGGAAGATAAAACTGAGAGTTATTGCACTGTCACTTTATCTATTGCAGTTGTCACATTAGCAAAGCTTCTGAATATACCTAAATCAACGGTTTTGCATACACTGTATACTGTCGGAAGAAAACGGTATGATTCAGCAATTAAAGTATACAAACGGAACCAAAATAAACAAATAATCATCAGGCTGGGTCTACAGAGTTAATAAGCTAAGTCTAGAGAGGAACATGGCATTTAATGGGCATAATACTGTACAAAAAATAAACACGTATGAGAGCATTACTGAAATATTTATGTTAATATGAACCATTCTCAGAGTACCTCGTTCCATATATTTCCATTGTTTTGCTGCTGCTTATACTCCTTTCTTCGATATATTTAAATGATGACCATTGATAAGCATATTGATATAACCATTTCTTCTCTGAATATTAGAGGGGAAGAAAAGGGTTTATGGAACAATAAATAGAAATAAAGTACCCATCAGTCTGATTCCCGAGTTTTCGTAAGGCCACATCTATTCATCGGCATGCACAGTTTCAGCTCACCAGATTTGAGGCAGTAGTACTCCTGCATGGGACTGTTCTGTGCATTGTGTACACTATCTTACTGGTTGTGATGGATACGTGTATGTAAATTAGGAATCCTAGATATCCTCGACATAGCTTTCTAATTCTGGGGCAATATTACGGAGATGAGATTTAATATCATTAGCATTATAATAACAAAGCAACCTAAGTAAAGCAATAGTTTGAAGATTATCACGTATTCGACTTGTCGTTTTGAGCCTTAACTACAATCACATAGAACGTCTATGAGATGAGTTATACAGTAGAATAAGAAGCTTTGAATCTAGGCCAATTGCTTGGAAATAGAACTGACTTTACAGTCAAAATTCAAAGCTTTCTAGTTTCTTGTTCTCAAAATCTTAAAAGTATGCATTTAAAATTTTTGCATTTAAAAATACTAAAGGCAGACTGGAAACGTAATAATGAATCTCTGTAAATGGCATAATTTTTCCTCAGAGTATTTGGTGACTTATGTCCATACAGTATATTTTTATCATGTTACAGTTTTATATCCTAAATTGCCATAATCATTGGAAAACTGTGTAAAAAGGAAACAAGAAAAATATGCCTGAAATCCGCTCCCTTTCGGCGACAGAGTTTCTCTCATGGACATGGACATTCTCATTTCAGCTTTCAGTTTCTGTTTGCCGAATGCGACGGCTCCACTCGTGACTATCAGCATTTCCTTGCCATCATTTTGAAGCTGAGATACCTTTTAAAAGACCAAAATACAAATATTCAGAATTCCAGTATTTATTTAGTTCTACTTAAAAAGTAACATAGTAAGTTACATATAAGTGTAACGTAACACATTAATATTAAATGAAAGGCATTTTGTTCATGTTAGTTGACTACAGCAAATTTCAAAATGCAGATTTGGGTTTTTATAACTCTAAAGAAGCAAGAAATGAATAACATATTTTTTAAAGCACATTGTTTTGAAATTAGCAAGAAGTCAACATTTTTTAATTTAACCCTCCCACTGATTACTAACTTCTGTTTACATAAATAATACAGTTCCACAAAACATGTTTTACATTCCTTGAGCATAAATTAAATCTACCCCATTTATTGAAAACATAATCAAAGATATTATCAAAACACACTTAAAACTCATTTTTAAATCACTTAAGTTTTAAGCTGCATAAATATCCTCGCATTATGCTACTTTTTCAATACAACAGAAAACAAATATATTATTAATGTTTTGAATAACCACACGATATTTTCCCAATTTACGTTTCGATCCTAATTCAGAGTAAAATTTTAAAATTAAAATATCACAGGACTATAAATCTAATTTGCGTATATTGAGGGAAATACCAACTTTTTTTAAAAAAATAAAATGAAAAACAATATTCTTAAAAAAATTAAGATCAAATTACTTAGCGTAATATATTAATTTCTGTCTTCAATAGTTAAGAATATCTATACTACATAATATACCATGCAGTTGCAATGCGTCAATATTCACCAGACCAAATTTCACTTTTTTACCTCTCCAGCGACACTCAGCAGAATATTGCACTTCATTAAAATTTAAATAAACTAGGAAAATATTTAAATGACTACTATCTATATATTACTGCTGAATTTTATTATAGTCACTAATTAGGATCTATTTTTCATACAGAATCATCGCATCACTATGATATGCAACAAAAATATTTCTTCAAAAATTTTTTATCCGGATCTTTTTTCTCCGCAGCATTCAAAATTTCGCGAACGTAGTTTTATTGGAAAGAATCATTCGACTTAATTTTGCTCCTGTGAAACATTTCGAGTTTTAATAGTTTTTACTTTTGCATTGGAGCCTACATACAGAATGAATAAAGCCTTTGAATACAAGATATATTCGCTTTGAGTATATCCTACGGTATCCACTAGCATTTCATCAACACCTATTTGTTTTTGTTATATATCGCTCACTCAGTGCTCTTCAGTTGTTATCGAACATCATCTATGACCACTTCACAACTAACTGGGGATTTTGAATTAATACTGTAGTTATTAAAAGGAGTCAAATCTACAACCATATACTGCAACATTTTTCTAAATGAAAGAATTGCTGCTAGACAGCTGAAATGCTTTTAGGACGGTAAGTCAGTTTCTAAATTAGTTATGAACATTTTTACTTCAGATTTCACTGTTAATCTAAGCAGAATCTTCTATGAAGAATGTTAAATAACTTTAACAACATTTTAACTGAGTTTCAGTTCTTCGACATGCGGGACCGAAGTTAAAACTATCGCAACCAATGCGGCTGTGCAGGATGTCTTTTTTTTTTTATTTAATTTAAAGGAAACTAAACAGCAAAATTTAGAGATGACAAAATTTTTGGACTTTAAAAGAGGCATTGTCCATCAGAAATAATGGGGAAGAAAATTTTTAGAATTTAGAAAAGCACCAGACAGCAGAATTTAGGACCTACAGAAACTGCACCGGTAGGCACAATGCCTAGCAGCGGCCTTTTCAGCAAAGGAAAGAGGCACGAGTTAAAAGAACAACAGTTCAAAAAATCATAATTTATTAAACCACAAGAATGACACAATTCAAAGCGTCTTCACCATTCTAGAAGACATCGGCAACGAATTTGCCAAGGAAATTTAGTTTCCTTTAAATGTCAACACGTTGCTCTGTTAAACATTTAAGGGTTCGTATTTTTTTATTATTATTATTATTATTATTCATGCCAAAACTAAAATTTGATTTTTTAAGTTTTCACATTGTTCCAGCTAACATAAGCGATATTTTCTGGTTATAAAAATTTATCTACTTAAATACTAACTCACCTTTTCTTTTTCAGTATACAAAGATATGCTAAAGTTAACATTTAAGATTCATTTCTCCTTCTTCAACAATTACGCGAAGATGTGGGTCAGCAATAAAAAACCTTAACGAGAAAGATGAACTTAGTTCGGGCAAAAGAAAAATTAAAGGATGATAATGAAGAAGTAATGTGGAAACAATTTAAACCGTAAAATGAAAATACTGATCTCCGTCTTCACTTGCGAGATATCGTACAAGAATTAAATGCTCTAAAATTAAAACTTTGCGAGAATTCTACCAAATATATCGATTTTGAAGCGCTATGTCTAATACCGCACGTCAGACAAGAAATGTGAAGTTTAATATGAAAAGATGTAACACACAGAGCCGGGACAAGGGTGAGGCAAGTGAGGCACTTGTCTCAAGGGAATCACTAGAAGAGGCGCCAAACTGGCTATGCGAATTCGAAAATTACTTTAATTATTGTTTTAAATTTGCATATTATTATTAAAGGAAATAAGCCTCTGCAAACTTAAATTAATAAAACAGTAGGAAGAATTGCAAGAAAACCTGCAAATTTATGCAATGTGTATTTCAGTGTTATTTCTTATTTATCAAAAAAGGATTTTTAATATTTTCATTTGAAAATTATAAATAATTGGCTATATTATTTTTCTGAATTTATAAAGCTGCAATTAAAAAATACTTTAATAATTCTGGTACAATTATGCAATAAGAATTATGATATTTTGATTTAATACAGTTACTTTTAATTAATACAAATATAGCTATTTTGATATATATATATATATATATATATATACATATACATATATATAGGGGCGCGCATTGACCTTTTTGCCTCAGAAATATCTTGACACGGCTCTGGTAACACACTAATAAATCAAACTGATACGCGTTTGATTGCAATATTATCCATACTTCTTAACGTTCAGCAATTCGGAACTAGCCCTGCTGACATGTGCGCTGATTTAAATTCGATTAAATTGTCGAGTTAAGGTTGATGATACTGAAAGTTTGATGAAAACATATCTCAATATTTTTGCGGAAATTTTCATTGGTAATAACTCTCGCTTAGCAAAGAAATGGTTATTTTCAAGTTTTGTAAACAAATATAATTTACTGTTTAGTCCTAATAATCACTTTTTCCTGAATGTCATTTCAAGAGTAAGAATGTTGTTCGTATCGATTAGGTTGCAAGCATTTAATTGCAAATTAATATTGTTTCTTGATGTAATCGTTATTAATTTTGCAAATCTGAAATGCAAATAAGTTAAATTTATTCTTTATATACTTCTTTATTTTTCCTCCGCTGAGGTTTTTCATTGAGCATAAAATAACTGTTGCAAAAAAAGCATGAAGCTCTTTACGCATAAACGCAGACCTCAGAAAGGAGGAAACCTTGCACTACTTTATAACTAAAAAGGTAAGATCTAATGCATTTGTAAGGTTTTAGTTTAAACTAACAAAGTTTTATTTGAATTTGTCTTTCCTATATGTTCTTATTTCAACTTCCCGTTAGAATAAGCGCGCGTTTCAGCTTTATGCTAATTTGAAGTGGAGCCAAGTTTCTATTTAAGCGATAGGTAGGAACCTCTCAGTGTGAGAGAGCTTTTAGTCTCAGACCACTGCTGCTCTGTTCGACGTTCGCCTGACCAGCTAGTATTTAAATTCTAAGCCTTAGCACTGTTACTCTATCACTTATTGAAGTAAATCTAAGTGCGTTAGTATTAGTTAAACCTTGCTACTCACCATTTAGCATAGAGGCCAACCTCGCATTTATAGCTCTGTGAACAACGACTACTTAATTAACTTTAGTTTAAATTATTTGATTGTTCAGTTTAGACCCAAGTGCGGTCATTATTTTCTGTATCCCTCCCGAGTTGGGAAGTGGCGGTATATAATTGTGGTTTAATAAAAGAGGATTTTAAATCCTTCTTACGTGCAATTCTTTTACCACTTAACCACAGTTTTCTAGCACAGACATTTGCATTCAGCTCCCTGTTCAAGATCAGGACTTAGTTTAATTCACGAATATGTTCGCCAAGAGTATGCACCGAACACTCAGTCCTGACACATTTACTTATTTCCCTTATAATATTTTACTCAATCGTGCACAAAATATTCTCATTCTTGTGAGTTAAATATAAAAATTTGATAAAATTTGTGCAATAATTCTCGAACCCTTTAGTTTAATTTGTGATAAGCAGGACACCCTTTTTAAAAAGTTTTTAAAAATGTTTATTTTGTTATTCATCATTTAATAAACAAAGATGTGTAAAATAATAGATAAATACCAATACCTTCTCTTGCTATTCAAAATATCAAATTTTTATTAAAAACTCTATATTGGATTGAAAGACTTACTTCAGTACATTGAGGAGCCATCTATATTTATTAGACAAATATCTTATAATCTAATAAATAAATGCAGGATTTTATGCTGCTTTTCATGATAACAACTTCATTTTCGATCTCTTTTATGATTTGAATGAAACGAAAATTAAAATGTAGCATTTGAAAGAGTCCTATTAACTACATATAAAGTTATGCAAATTATTGAACTATTATTTCATTTATTTTAATTGATAATTCCAATCGTAAACAGTCGAAAAGACCAAGTTTAACTGAGTCTATTGTGAAAGGCGTCTCTTGCTTCGATTTTTCGACACAAAAAATGTGAACCTCTCTGAAATGAGTTGAGACTGCGAGAGTGGAGTCATTGAGTTTATTTCAGAGAAGGAAACATGAAAATCCAGCGGCGGCCTCTTCGGGATTCGAACTCCGTATTGACCAAACGTGCCTTCAATAACACCGTGAAAGCAAGCAGTGAGTAAGGAGAAAATACCACAGATCTTCCTCATTTAAAGGGTAATTGGGGAAGAGGGCACCCAGTATAGCCAAATCCAGAAAGAGACGAATTATCATTCAAAGAATTTTAGTTCGGGTGCGACTTGTAGAGTCATTAAATTTATTTCGGAGTAGGAAAGAAGTAAATCCAGGCATACTGTCAACGGGATTCGAACTTTGGACCTTTCAATTTCCACTCGAACGTACTTCCAACTACACTCGAAAGGAAGGTGCTTAGAGAGAAAATTTCTTACGCATGTAAATTCCCATGAAATAACTAAAATACCTACATGAAATAAAAATATTAATTATCTAATAACGCAAGCTCCATAAACTGCAACAGTCAAGACAATATTGGCTTCTTTCTTTTCATACTTGTCGGATATATATTCATTTAGTAAGTTTACGTAGAGTTAATCTATAATAATAAAACCGTAATGTCTTTAAATACGCTAAAGATGTCTAAAGATTAATGTCTTTAAATACGCAAAAGGCAGTATGAATTTAGTACTTTTTTCCCCTAGCGATAGCACCTATTTTTATGTAAATTCGTACGCAGTATTTTTGATGAGTGGTCTCCCTGCTTCGAGAAATAAAAAGTTCACACACTGCAATTTTGTATTATTTATTTTTAGAAAAAACAAAATTTCTTCTTATTAAAGTCATGTTTCCTATCATTTAGTGATTCGCGTGTCTACTTTTTAATTTTTGTTTTCTGTGAACTTTTTGAAACGCGCCAAGAACCTTTTGACCACCCTGTACTCTAAAGACATTTATTTATGTCTCTAATTATTCATTTTGAAATAGAAAGCTTTCAATATGAATAAAATAAATGAGAACGCTATATCACAAAATTTGTCCTAGATACCATGAAGGTCAAGAAGGACTTATATATCATGCTTTATCTGCTGTGTTACTAATGTAAATCTGATGAAGAAAATATGTGGACTTATATAGATAACTGAAAAATATATTACCAACAGCGAAATTTTGTCTTTTCATTGCAGATAATAAAATACATATTTATCTTCACAGCAGATAATGATATTCTTTAAATACATGCTGCGACCGAAAGTAACATATGAATTGATAAAGTTCATGACTTAAACAAGAAATGGAAGTATTAATATTTATCCTATCTTATCACTACGATGAATACTGCAATAACAGGTAGATAGTTGATTAAGGGCAATAAACTCGATGCGGATTTTTTTTATCACTGCTCTTGAAAGTCTCAGTTAACATTGCAAAAACGGTAAGAGCTTTTCTTCTTGTCAAATAGTTATGTCAAATCTTGTTAATAAAAAATGTTAGTTTTATGTAGTTCGAAGATAATAAAAATAATTTGGAACTATTATTTATTAAAGTGTTCATCAATCGAATGTATCCTGTGAGATCAAAATTTTCTGGAATCACAGATTTGCCTACTTGCTATTTTCTTGTGCTATAATGCTATTATGTGAAAAGCAGCTTGAAAAATGTGTGTGTGCAAAAAACCTAAATATGACTTAGTACTTCTGAGCAGTCATGGCACGCAGTGGCATGACTGCATGATCCATCTGGAGTGTAAAAAAGAATGCATTGAACCGCTGATTTTTCTTCTAAGACTTCTAGTCTTAGAAGTAATTTCATCGTTTTTGTTATTTAGTTTGTTAGTAATTTCATAGTTTCATAGACTGAATTTGGCTTAAATTCAAACGGAATCTATTGACCATAATACTCATATTTCTAAATCAAAGCTCGAACTTTAATTTTTAAGAAATACAGAAGCTGCCTCTGATGCAATTTTCTGTATAAATTCATTAATAACAGTTTATGAAATAATCGAAAAATTCTCCGAGAAACAGATCCCTTTCAAATGCAGTCGTCTCACTCACTCAGCATATTCATTTCCAGGCTTTGGCTACAGACTAATGCAACTTCGAACCCAACTTACCGATTTACCGAGCTTTTGATGAATTTGTTGACTTTTATTTTAAACATTGCAAATGATTTCTTTATATATTTATATTTTTTTGTTTGTGTTTAATTTCATTGTATTATTGAAAGTTGATGTTATTACTTAGGACTTTGCTTTTTTTTTTTACTTACGATTTGTAAGCCTCGTGTGATACTTTGCGGTGAACGAAGACTTCTCTTTCTTAAAAAAAAAAAAAAAAAAAACTTAAGGATTCGAGCTTGGATTTCAGCATTCCTCACTCTACAATCAAACCAGTCATAAAAAAAAGTAATGAAACCCGATACTGTCGCCATCCCGCGAGATTAAGAAAAACAGTGAGAAATTAAAAAGTATCAAAGATTGGGTTAGGTTAATTGGAAGAACTAAGTCATAGAGGACTATTTAAGGAAAACTGTCTTGTATCCACAGAAGTATAAAAGAGTGTCATATGTATCTTTTGTGAATAAATATGCAAGGTGTTTAAAAAGACTGTACACTTTTTTAAGATCTGTATCTCTTGACCGGTTTGTCTTAAACCATGGTTTCTTTTTTAACCAAATAAGGCACACTTTTCGAACTATGGCACTTTCGGTCACGTGATTCATTCTGTAAAAATATGAGAAATTAAAATTTTCTTTCGAGGACTCTAAAAAAGTTTCAGTTAGTAAGTTATTGCTTAGCCTGCTAAACATCACTTACAAAAATTCTGCAATATAACTCTTCGGTCCTGGGGAAAAATTGTCGTAATTCGATAACAAAACTGCTTTTATTCCATGCAAAAATACTAATTTTCGAAGTAGTATTAAAAAGTGAATTTCGAAAATTCCCTCGCTCTCTCCCTCTCTTATTTTTTTTTTCTTTGGCGCACATATGAAAATTTAAGTTTCATATAAATTTACACGAAAAAATTACCGAAGGGCCTAATTTATTTATGAGTCATTCCTTATATCTGAACAATTATAACGCTGCTATTTAAACTGACCAGTTATTCAGCATTTCAGCCTTTACATTACTTCTCCTTTCCCTTTACCTCAACAGAATGAACCAGTACTTAAAATATGAGATAAGCTAGTATTTAAACACGGATTTTTGGAGTTTAAAAGAGAATACATTTCTAGCTACGTTTGTAAGTAGTAACCGGGCGTAACCGGGAACCCAAAAGATGCCGCCATGACCTAATAGAACACTAGATGACGTAAGAGAACAATAGAAAACGCTCCAGGGGGTCGTCTTTGATGTGCCGCCTTGGATCACGTGACAATTGGAAGCCGCCATGTTGGATCTACACGAAAATGAAGCGTTGGAATGACGTCATCAGAGTTTCGTTTTTATTGTATGGCAAAGATTTTATGTTTTCAAACTTTGTGTTTTTTGTAGCAATGAGTTCATGCTTTCAAAGATTTTATTTTTGTTGCAACAGCTTTTTTTTATGTTTGTAGCAACGACGTCTTGAACCACGTGTTTGGGTTATCCGTTTTATTATATTTAATTATTTAACGCTTGATTAATATTAATTATTTTGTACGTCATTAATTTGAACTTTTTAATTATTAACTATTATTTTTAACTATTTAGTACATCATTCATTGTTCAATCCATTATTTTTCTAATTATTTGTTTTTAGCACAGTAATTTAATGAATACCTCGTTGTTGAAGTTAAATCTTCCAAAGTGTAACAAAATTATTAAATGAAACAATATAAGTATTTAGCAAAAATTTATTCCCAAGTCTTTACAAAGCGTTGTAAAAGATAAAGAGGAAAGCATTTGAAAATTAAATAGTTTGCAGTGGCAGTAATGTAAAAAATGGTAATATTCAAAAGTGTGTAAGGTTTTAGTTAAACTAACAAAGTTTTATTTTAATTTAAATCTTTCTATCTC
>KK114009.1:186316-222749 GCA_000611955.2 Stegodyphus mimosarum | reverse complement strand
CTTCTTGATGCAAAAAAAGGAGCCGTTTATGAGCCTGAAAGATAATAGTTTTTATGACAAGCAGTTTTGCATAATTACTGTCTTTGATTGTTAATGCTGTCGCCGTCCTTCTCCAATTTCTGATCAGCACCTTCTTAAAATAATAACTTCTTTTCTGTCTACATGAACGCTTTCACGTACAAAGATTCATAACCTCTAGAAGAGATAAGTAATTCTTTTCTAAATTGCTTCAATGTATTACTTTGAAACACGAAAGAGCAAAAATGAAGTAACACTGTTTTAAAATTTATTTACGGAAAACTGTAACATTATGATTTAATATTCAGCTGAATATTTGGCTGAAGTAACAAAATAATTAATTATATTATAAATAATTTTTTAAGTATTTATTCTGGCAGATCTTTCTTTGAACTACCCATCTGCACTTCAATTTCCGTAGCAAAATGGCGTTTTTTTATTTCACCAACAGTTCTCTTGTGCTATTTTCCCTAGCTTTTTTGTTGAAATGGGAAAAATATCGCCTTTAATACTCCACAATCAAAATAGTTCATCGTTGCTATAACAGGAGACTTTCTAAGAACATTTCAAAGAGGTAAATACACTTTATACAAATCTCTTTTTTCACATTTTATGAAAATTTAGTTTCAGATGTTAATCTGAAATTTCGGCTTGGCTGTTGAGAAATTTAGTTTCGTTTATACTGCGGAGATAAGAAGCGGATTCGTTTTTAGATGTGAGGGTCTAATCGCTATTTTTAATATTACTAAAGTTTATTAACACAGTAGGGATTTACTCTAGATTTTCATTTTTGCAGTGAACCACTTCTGCTGCGTATTACTATAGAGTCATTAGGTTTTATTGATGCAGGGAAGGTGAAAACTATGAAGTGCCCTCGCCGGGACTCGAACCTGGACCCTTCGAATACGCGCCGATGGTGCTACCGTTACACCAGAAAGGCATGATGGAAGGAGGGAGAAATGTCCCTTTTTTAAAAATTGACTGGGGATTAAGGGACCCTATCGTCAAATCCTGGTGGTGACGAATTATCATCCACCACCTTTTCGTTCGGGCGCCACAGTAGAATGATAAGTTGTTTTGAAACAGGAGATGGGGAAAATATGCAATTTTCTCTCCGGGACTAAAACCTGGACCTCTCGAATTCACGTCGAGTATGCTTCGAGTTACACCACGAAGCTATGCTGAAAGGCGAGAGAAAATACTTTATAAAACTCAGTGGCCTGTTATAACCATAAGACCAACTTGTTTTGTTAGGTGGGTAGAGTTGCGCCCACCTCTGCTACTTTATATCACTTCCCAAATCAAAATTAGAACATATGTATACATACAGAATTGAACTGTACCTCTGCTTGTGGTGAAATGGATTTTGCTGTAAATTTTTGTAAATATTTAAATCCTTTGAATGACTATTATAATGTGTATAACTTAATCTTAAAATGCTCAATAATACATGTACGCTTATAATGCAGAAATATCATATTGACATATACTGTTTACCGGAGGATAACGTATATGGCTCATAACGCTCATTTATCCTCATTTTTGCCTTGAATCATGTTTGGGGTGTATCACGTTTCAAATAGCATTTAACATGCATGTAACTTATTTTTGTTTATCCGTCAAATCACTTTTATGGTGTGTATCTTATTTTTATAATGCTTGTTTGCTTTCCAGACGACGATGTATACTGCTTAAACAGTTGATAATAAATATTTTATTCATTTTAGATTTTTTGAATGTTGAATGTAAAACCTTTCTAGAAAATCTAAATCTTCCATTAGTGAATTACATTCTCTAGAGGAGTTTCACAATCAAAAAACTCTTTCTGTTCTAGTTAACGACCCTTATTCCAATCCATCTTTACCTTCAGCCTTTGAGGAAATTATGTTTTAATTTTCTTGTTTCATCAACAGATGGCGCCAATAATAAGTTAACTCCTGTCCAGCTATTCTTAACTTATCTTATTACACTATTTTATCTCGTTCATTTGCACTTTGGTAGCTGAGGTAGATCGTTCGGTAGTTAAACCATCGAAACTAGTCCTGTAAAATTTGTGAATATAACGCTGATTTTTATTGCTTGATTTCTGTTCGTAAAATAAATTTTCATTGATTTATGATCGCTAATGATTGTTACCACCATAAAATATTCTACATCTGGTCTCCAACTCTGACACATATCTTAGAACTGCTTTTTTTAGTATTTAAATGTTGTTGCCCATTACCACAGTACAGATAGATACTTTAAAAGCAGTATTGTCCACTGACTAGATGGGTGCTTTCTTAAAAACAAAGGTTAAACTTTTGAAACAATCATACTTTACGTACATTTTTAGAATATACACGTGCCGACATTTTCTGTAGAAAAAGCGATTGTTTTGTAAACAAAAGTTACTTTAATTGTTCTGGCATTTTATCATGAAGTACATGAAACTGTTATTAGCATAAATATCTTTGCTGAATGCAACTGCAGGAAAAAAATACTGGAATTGAAGAAATTCACATAGCTGATTTACATTTTAAAAAACCAAATTAAGGAAATAAAAATTTTCATGTAACATTTTAAATAAATTTTGTGATCACAAGAAGCAAAAATAAATTCTTTTCTGCTCTAGATTATTTTATTTTTAAAACCTTCTTTCTTAACATCCCACATAATGGAATATAAAATTAAAATCCAAATGATATCGATAAAGAAAATAAACAGAACAAAACAAAAAATTCTAAAATTTCCAGAAAAAAATTATATAATCCTTATTTCTTATTAAGAATTGCTCAAAATAATTAAATCCAATTGCATAAGTTTTGCAGACGAAATTGAATTGAAAGTTATAAAAAAGATTTAGGAAAATATTACAGACCATGAATATATTGTACTCAAGAATAAAATTAATTACTTTATATTTAATGTTTCTGAAAACAAATATTCACTCAAAATATCTTCAGACCTTTTTAATTAAGATTAATCTTTAAACGAAACACGTAGCAGATTTACTTAAGACTAACTAAAGCAGGGAATAAAGTATTAATTCTTCAAAAAAACTTTCTACGGATGATTTCGGTAAAGTAACGTATGCAGAATATCTCACGTATTACACACAGCATAAGCTTTAAATTTATTAACCATTCAGTTAATAAATTATAAAAAGAAAACTAAATGAATGTATTTTCAAAGCTCTTGAGATTAATTGAATAATTATGATTTGTTTTACTTTATATTTCCCAGTTAATGATACTGAGTCACTGAGAATTATTTTTATACTTGTTTAAAACGGATCGAATAAAAAGAATGCGAACGGAGAGAAAGACAGAGTAAGCTTACTTTAACAAACCAAAATATTTTCGCAAAAGTTTGTTCTTAAAATCCTCAGGACCTAGATCATAGAGAAAAAATACTGGCTAGAAAAAAATATTTCTACCTGACCATAAAGGATTGAAACCACCTTCGCCAAATGTGGTGGGAAACTAATGCTTCAGCGAATTTTCCGCCTACTTCTTCAATCGGACAAAAGTCTAAATAATTACTAGCATCAGAAGGGAAAACGTTTTACTATATTGCAGTTGTAATGTATAAAAATTTGTTGGAGTGCCACTGATGTAAAAGAACATAAAGAAAACAGGTTAATAAGAAGGAAATTTACATAAAAATCAATTATGAGGCATCTTGCCTTTGATAGGTTTCGAACTCGGGACCTTCGTCTCTCGAGTCCTGCGTCTTATCCACTAAGCTATGATGAGCTCAGTCGAAAGGCGCAATTTTCGCTACAATACAATGAAGTACGGATTTAATATAGAGACATAATCGCTTAATAATATAGAAACGGATGCCTTAACATCTCACAAATCCGTAAGGAAAATACGAATGTTATGATATTGA
The DNA here is from genome assembly GCA_000611955.2 of Stegodyphus mimosarum. Taxonomy (NCBI): domain Eukaryota; kingdom Metazoa; phylum Arthropoda; class Arachnida; order Araneae; family Eresidae; genus Stegodyphus; species Stegodyphus mimosarum. The sequence goes on along the minus strand of KK114009.1, from coordinate 218,855 downwards.
TGCCAGATTAAAAAAATCTGATATGTACGCCACATGACTTCCTTGTACGGAATATTAAATTATACACATTTATTCTTGATACTCTGTGGCTAGGTTCACTTAACAGCGTTACATCTCATTCATTTTATACCTCAGAATGCACAAAAAATGATATCATCTGAAGAATTATCTAATCGTTGTCACACGTTCTATTCAAACACTATAATAAATCTAAAACGATGTATAAAAGAAAATTAAACAAATAAACAAACAAAAAAAAAAGAGTTTTTCACAGACGATTCAATATTTCTCATTCATTAGCTCAACTCTCACTACCGGACAAGTTTAAAATCCATAAAAACTCAGAATATCTATATTAAGAGTTACGTAGTAAGTCTTAAGCACTTATTTCCTCTAATAAATTCCAGATGGATTAAGCATGATTTAATTCGCAATAACAAAAGAAGGTATTATCTTTGTTGTTCCGAAGCTAAGTTTCTCTTAACTGGCAACAAATCCACTATTCTGCTAAGTTTCAAATGTAAACAAATATGGCTGCCTTGGGAAACATGATTAGGCTTAGCCGCACTTCAGAAACTTTTCAATTGTTGATAATTCTACAAATCTTGTATGCAGATTTAATAAAGGCATAAGAACCTTAACCGGAAAATAAGAATAACATAATTAAATAATTTTTAAAGCAGAAAATGCAGAATTTACCAACATATAAGAATAAAAAACTGAGCTTCCTGAGTTGATTAACAGAGGGTATATATATATATATACATGTTTATGTACTTTTGGTGCGGCCGATTGCAACTAAAATAGGAGGCGCACATCTTATAGCAGTCATATATACAAAATTTCAAAGTTCTGAGGCTAATCGTTTTTGAGTTATGAGAGATACATACATACATACGTAAGAAAGTACGCACAGACGCCTCAAAAAAGATCTCTTCAAAATCCATTTTAAATCCGTTTTATAATTTTTGGGGGGAAAAGAGTCCTTTATTCTGTCTTTACGTTCAGATATCACGCAAAAACATCCTTAAATTGCATTCGATAGCGGTCAAAATGGATATTTTCGTTGAAATATGATACCCGAAATTTTTTGAGCTTACAATACTTCCTTTTTACTTCGTACAAGGAAGCAAATAGTTATTCAGCTTCATTTCGACTGGTTGCTTAAAAGTTTTAATTTGCAAATACTAACGAAAAAACCCTTCAGTTTCACTTCTGTCCTTAAGTAAATACGTGCGTAAACCGTCTTGTATATGATAGAGTCTAATTTTGAGAACGCACTTGATAAAATTTTATTACAAGCGCGTTTCTGTTTTTAGAGTAGAAAAGGGAAATAATATCTATTATTAAGTAATGAAGAATCTGTGTGTGTATGTATATGTGTATGTAAATTCTTCCTATTTTGAAAACAATGAACCTAGATTCACCAAGTTTTGAACTTAACTAATCTTCTAGATGAACATGCGCATTTAGAAGCCCAAAATTTTAATTTTGAATTTGTTTTTTATTTGTTAGCACTAAGGTTTCTGTTAATCTAGCTGTACTCATTTTTTGTCTATATCACTATTCAAGTTAAAGGGTGTGTTGCCACTAAATGTTGTCGGCATGTATTATTTGTAAAGAAATAATGTAGTAGCTAATACAAAAAATGTATAACAACAAAAATAAAAGTATGTTGCCACTAGATGTTATCGCGATGTATTATTTTTAAGAAATATTTTAATAAATATAAGAAAGTAAATGACAACACTTAACATTCTACAGAGTATGCTAAGGATACTTTGTTCTTAAATATTTTGGTTTGTAATTTTATGTGCATAAGTACGAAGAAAGCAATATTTAATAAAGTTAAAACGACAAAAAAATTGTTGTGTTAGCGGGATCACGTTCCAGAGCAAAATGGTAAACTGAGAGTTCAGCGAGAATATAGAGAACCATAAGAAGCCTACTGCTTCGACATTAAAACAAGAATTCTTTCGGATCTTCTTTTCATTCTTTTCCTATATTGTACGAATTTAATGAATTCTTGAACAACAAATTTAGCTATTAAAAAGCCATGAGTTGCCATTTTGCGAAGCGTAAAACATTTGTACTTTAAATTTAAGCAGAAATTTTGCCAACTTAAAGAACATGTGTTGCCATTCGGCAAAGCGTAAAATATTTTCCTTTCAAATTTAGTAAAAGAACTCAGCAATTTAAAAACGAAATGTATTGCTCCTGTTGGATGTAAATTATTTTCGTCTTCAATACGCCAATTTGTTGCCATTTGGCGAAGGGTAAGATATTTAATTTTTCTTTCAAATTTAATTTCTCTGTTACTGATTAGCAAACTAAACTATTTAAAAGAAATAAACGCATTTCTTTATCTATGCTATTGCTAATTAACGGGGCACTAATGTCAGACTCATACCAAGCGACTCTAAAGAAGCTCGTACACGATTAAGTACCTGAACACCATAATCACCTAAAAAACATCTAGCAAGATGCACAGCCCTATTCGAATTTGACACAACCCGCATGATACCTGTGCCCTTGAAAGGATAACCGCATAAACGCTAGTTCTAGTCACTGTGAAAGTTACTACATTCCGTGAGCATTCTTTCATGAAGTGCAGATGTGACGAGAAACCAGTCTTGGGGATATTAATAATTATTGCTGTTGTCGTGTCCATTATCACATGGAACAATGATTGCCAGAGCTTACTCCGATGAGAGGTTGGACTTCTATTTTCGACCCTCAATTTTGAGGGAAAGCATCCCGGGGGGATCTGGGGGTCTTCCACCCCTCTCCTCTCTCACCAATCCTCACGAGAGGACTTTCGGCTCGCCGCATGTTTAAAGTGCCGCCGTGCCGCACCAACGCTATACATTTACAAACATCCATACCTTCTCCGGGATTCGAACCCGGGCCCTTTGGTACTGTAGTAGGTTCCCCTAACATTATACCGTCTGGCGACGATATTAAGAATTATCAACTGGAATTGTGAAATTCTATTAGCTAGATTCATTAAAATAATTATGTGTTTTTTTCTCTCTTAGGGCAACTATATCAGAAGGCTGGACACACCAGCGGTAGTCAAATTGAAAAAGAGATTTAAGAGGTTGTGCAGAACCTAACTACTTAAATAGTTAATTCTGTCTCGCTCCGTAAAGATAGCCAGATGCCTCATCTCTTTGTCCTAAATCTTCCAATCAAGTAACGCAGCTCAAGAAAGGGTTTAAACAACATTTTTATTAGTTTTTTGCTCTAAGAAATTTGTAGAGCTTATAAAATAAAAGAAAATCTTTTCCGATTGTAGGATTTATTAATAGAACAGAAGAGCTAAACTTAATGTAATATTTGCAGGAGAAATTGCGCTTTTAAGTTTTGGCTTACGTCCTTGACTCACGCCGAGCCTCTCACGAATAACAAAGGCTGAATCCGGTATAAGTAAATCTATTATCTGGACGAGAATAAGATGGTCAGCAGGCTTTGCAACAAGCTGTGCTCTTTGTGTGCTTCTTATATACCCACTAATTTGCATTTTGAAGGTTGCCAGCGGAAAAGATAGTGCAAGCAAAATAATGGGTTAATAAACATAGGGTTAAGAGTAATGGGCTAATAAACATAACAGGTTAAAATTAAGAAAGATTTAGTGAAAGAAAAACTTTCAGAAAAAAATCCTTAAACCATAAAAGAAGAAGAGAAATGTTATCGTGTGGATCCATATAAAAACGGTTTGAACTGAACAATAATTTATAAACTTGCAAAATACAAGATTTGAACATAATAGCTTTCAAATTCTGGAACCGTTAATTACAGTCAGATAACTTAATCGCCCCTTCGTAGTATCTATGTAGAGTAATACCATCGCGGATGAAGGTTTAAAATAAACGTTTTTAATAACACCATTTTTTTTCTTTGAATACATCGAATGGCCACTTTTCATTATCGCAATAAAAAGATGCTTATATGTACAATATTATTTAAATATATAATTGTGCCCTGCTTACAGACTTAGAACTAACTTTTATACGTCTTTATCACATTAAGAAAATAATGTGTATGGAGAGGATTTGAAGGTAGTTATATTTTTAACATTTCTTGAAACTTTAATTTCCCTATTACAAACGAGCATGATTTCTTATAAAGAAATGACAAGAATTTCAAGAAATTTTGACCAACCGTATAAACCCTATATGAACATAAAATGACTAACTATTATGCTTCTCGCATAAGCATTTTCGAAATTATCTTTAGTTTTATGTTAACAAAAAAAAAATCAGTTTGGGAATTTCGAAAGTAAAAAATGTTACCTTTGAAGAAGAAAAGTAAGTTCATTTTAATAATAAATTATTTTTCTAACTTAGAGAAAAATAAAAGAAAATTAATGATTCATTTTCAATTAATGCTGTATGCAGTGCAAATTACAATTTCATATTAGTGACGAAGAAAATATTTTATTCTAATTTTATTCAAATTCTTCAACATCTTAGAACGTAAACAAAAAGCGCAAACACAATATTAAGGATATAGAAATAAGAATAAAATCTTTCATGGTTCATAAACTAGTTTGTTATAAAGATACTTTTTTAAAATGGGTTGTAATTTGTGCATATGATCTGAATGATGTAATTTAAAATACATGCAGCTTTACATTAAACAATAAATTATATTTCTGATGTCGTATATTACATACCTATGACAAAATAATTGCGCTTTTAATATTTAAAAAATATTTTAGTTTTCTATATTTTTTATTCAATGGAAGAAGCTAATATGTTACCTACCTATGTTCTGAATACCACTTACACATTTCCGCTGATAAAATTGACTTTTATGGTATATTTCTCTTACAATTATTTGCATCAGTTTTAAGGGCAGAAAAGGAATAACTCGAATTACATATTCTCTTTATGGAGTCATACAAGCCCTTCAAAGTGCTTTAACAAACGCTATTTTCGGGAAAGGATTAAATTATTTTGTGTACCATTAATGCATTGTCAGAGAAATTCCAGATCAAAGTGTCTTAGAAGTGCGCATTTTGCAGCACTATGTATGCATAGCACTTTTCGGGAGAAATAAGTTCTGCAAATAGGGAATTCTGGGAAATGGTTTCAGTAATTTAACGATAAAAGGATTACTTAAGTTACGAATTATACATAAAATACGACGTGCCTTCATTATAGCGCTTTCGTTTTATAACTCGCTGATGTCGACCGTCGTGGTAGTAAATATAAAAATTTCTCAAATGAAGAACTTATCAACTGTTTAAAATGAAGATATTAAGTATGTTTGTGCTTAAAAGCCCCTTTTAAGCACATTAAACAACATATTAAGTAATCATAAAGTAACAAATAAAACAGAAAGATAGCAATACCTCGCGCAGTCAGTCCAGATTTCACTATAGTCCAGTTTGGAAGCTTCAAACAAACTAAATTTTAACTGAATAAAATAAGTTCTAATACATTAGTACATGAAATTATTTTACATAAATGATTAGTGTTCTTCTTTTGTACAATCAAATATAATTTTGTGGGGTGCACTTTTATGAGATTTTAAAGTTATGCGATACAATATACAGGGTATCTTAGCTAAGATGTTGCACATCTCGAGGGAAAGTAGGGTACACCTAGACGATTTGGTTGCGAGAGTGGTGCAAGTGGATAAGACGGGCAAGGTTCTCGGCACAAAGTTTATCTAGAAAATGTTAAAGGTATAATATGCAAATTTCTCAGTGGAGAGTTGAAATAGCCGCCGAGAAGATTGGAGATGAAGCTTCATTTCGTCCAAAGACAGAGAGATGTTAGGATGGTAGACTGCACAAACTCATAAAAGCAGAGATATACGGGGCCGCAGACTGCAATAATCGGAGCCTGTTTGCGCACCTACACCAGCAATTATGTGATAGCGGTTCTTTCCATAAAGCAACGTAATCGTAATCGAATGACATGTAAGCCAGCCAGCTTGGAAACTGTGCTAAGTCCGGTAGAGTGCAGTAAAAGTAAGTACTAAGTAGTTAGAAGACGAGGTATCGCGAAGGAAATAGAAATCACTATATCCTTAAACTGGCACCAATTAAGAAAAACGTAAAAATATATATTTTTTAAAAGTCTCAAAGTGCTTTTATTAATATATTAAAAATGTATTTCGGCGAAATGTCCAGTCATTAACAGTTACTTGAAAATCAAGAAGTACTGAATGATCCGAACTCTAAAATTTAGTTTTCTGTAGAGGTCATTTTCAAAGTTGTCAGATTAAAATTACTGCTTGCAATTGCTTTTATATAAAACTAGCTTTTACCCGCTGTTTCGCTCGCGTTGATGTCCTTAAATAAGTTTAAACTCCGCATGAGTTTTAAAAATACACTCCGCGTAAAATTTCAGTAAATACTACCCTTCTTCAATACCTATAGACCGCGGATATTTTGTATTTTCGCGGAGTGTATCGCGGGCAAAACTAGTAAAACTACTACGTATGTTTCCTAATGATTGAAAAATGTTTGTGAAAGGAGAGTCAAAAGCCGGAAATCCTGAAGGATTTTAAATAATAAATTAAATTAAACAAATAAAAATAACGCTTTAATAAACGCTTAATTAATAAATGTTACGCTTTCACGCTTTAATTACTTAACCGATCATCATGAAATTTTAAAGAAATATTTGTGATATCTTATGAAAGGTTATAGGCTATAAAATGTTTGCGTGGTTTAAGCCACGCACCTTGCCCGCAGACAAACTTTTACATCGTTTAACTTATCGTTATGAAACTTTCAACATTTAATGTTTATACAACGACAATCATTTTAAGCTATAAAACCTATTATATAATTTACGTTTCAACAGATAAGTTACATTTTATAGCCTATAACCTTTTCTAATATATCGAAAATATTTCTTGAAAATTTCCTGATGATTGGTTAAGTACTTAAGACGTGAAAGCGTGACAACCAAACGCACAAACAAAACTCACATTCTCATTTATAATATTAGGATGGATGCAATTGCTTTTTTGTTAAAAGTGTCAGATGCCAGGTTACATGAGATGATAATCCTTGATTATTTTACAATGGACTATAAGTGTGGTCGTTGTATGTTAATTTACGTCTACTTCTTTGTTTATACTGTTATGGCTATGATGCAATATAATGCCTATTTAGTACCTGCGGGATTCTTTCGGCCTCAATGTATTTCGCAAAATGTTTTCAATAATATGTGTCTCCTCCTTTCTCCATGTTCCAGACATATATAACTGTAAAGCTATCAAGCTTATGTTTTCTAAATATCTCGAATTACATTTTATTGAATATAGTTATTAACGCTTGCAACACTTAAATGCAAGATGTAACTGCCTTAGTGGGCACAGTGAACTTGAAAATACATTCTTTGAACATTTGAAATAACGAAAACGAAGGTGACATATAAATAGACTTAAGCAATGGATAAGAACTTCCTAGTTCGATAATGCATCTCTATACTCAGCTATATGAGTGAATTTAGAATAAAAAACAGGTATTCTTGAACCTTGCAAACGACTAAAAGCCTTTCGAGAATTTTGCAATTTAGAAGGGAATTTGAGACATATCACAATACTATGTAGTTGCCATTTTGTTTACATCATGTCAACGGCAATGTGTTAAAAGGAAATAGAGATTCCGAGTAAAGTTACATCCTGTTTTCTATGTATATCGCCATTACCTCAGAGAGGGAATTAAGGTTTTTTTAACATTTTAAGAAGATTAGACTATCTTTCGCAGCATTTGCTACCGTAATTAAGCCAGAGTCGAAAAAAATGGCCCTGTAGTACCTATTCTAAAGAAAGAGACTACCACAAAAAGCAATTTCGAAAATTTCTAATAAAACTCTGTTTCGGATAATCTGTCCTTAGGATTGTTTCCGTAAAATTTTTAAATATTTTGATATTATTTTCAAAAATAATATCTTTTATAAACACACATTTACAAAATTAAGTTTCTAAATTTCCATTTTTAAATTATTTTTTATTTAAATGCAGAATATATTAAATTAAACGTGTAAATATAAAAATATTGCGTTTTTCATGTCTCCAATGGATAAGTATTAGATTTATATATAGCATTGTTCTAATATAGATATTTTGACCAAAAATCGGATTTTTCTGAAATGACATGCTAATTCTTTTCCATATTTCGATTCTACGACTCAAATTATGGCAAACTGCCGACTTTTGTAAAAATCGCATGAGTAGTTTTCAAAAATTAGTTCCCAGACATTTAGCTCCTCAATGTTAATTGAATTTGATATATATTTATTAATATCTCCCTATTTTATTAAGCTTACTTGAGTCCCTCTTCCAGAATTCGAAATTTACGCTTAATACAAATATAATTCGCAAATGTTTTATGATTTATTTTAAAAATTGGCATTTTTAAATATTTTTCATAAATTTTTCGACTTTTATTCTGCTTATGCATAATGCGGAAAGGGAAAAGCAAATAAGTTGCCATGTATTAAGAAGTTCGCCAAGTGAATTATTCTTGGCGCAAACTGAAAAAAAATGCGCCAAGGTAAATTTTTGAATTTCTCCGTAAATTTTGCACCAAATGCTACAAAGTTTAATATTTGGGCATAATTTGAGTCGTAGAATAGAAATATGGAAAAAAAACATTGACATTGTATTAAGCCTAAATTTCCAATTCTAGAAGAAGGAATTAAGTAAGTTTAATAAAAAAAGAGATTAATAAATATATATCAAATTTAATTAACATTGACGAGCTAAAATTTTGAGAGCTAATTTTTTAAAAACTACTCGTGCGATTTTTACAAAACTTGGTAGTTTGGCATAATTTGATTCGTAGAATCGAAATATGGAAAAATTGATATGTCATTTCAGAAAAAGTCCGATTTTGTATCAAAATATCTATACTAGAACAACACTATATATAAATGTAATATATATCCTAAGTCGCGCTTTCGTGACACGAAAAACGCAATTTGAATTTCGTCAACTGTCACATATTCTTTTCTGCAGCGTAAGTTGCATATTTTGATTTGAAGTAACATTAATATTTTTTCCTTGGATGTACCCAAATGAGAGTGCGTTTAGGCTGACAGTCAGCACTGATGAGCTGTATTCTAAAACTGTATTTTCTCCCTCCTTCCAGAATGCCTTCGTGATGTAACGGTAGCACACTTAGCGCGTATTTCGAGAGGTTCACATTCGAGTCCGTCCCGGTGACACTTTCTTCACATTTTCTGCTTCAAAACCTAATGACTCTAAAATCTACTACCGCTATAAGAAACTTGGGCTAAAATTTAGTCATAGTTTCTCCTCTCTCAAAATGAAATTTAAAAGGATCTGACTTCAATTAATAAATTTCTAGAAATGACTAGATTTTTTCCTTTGCAATTTTCCGGTTGTTTTCATGTTTTTATTCCATCTTCTCTTAACCGGAGATTAATTCTGAATAATTAGTAAAATTTTCACCAATGTTTTACTTAGTTGTAATTTGCAGAGAAATCCGAATCGAAGGTAAACTAATCAGATGCGATTATAATTTAACTTTCATTGGTGTTCATAATCAGAATAAATACAAGATATTTGCAGAAAATATGATGCTTAGAAATTATACATTTACAGCAGCACATCCATTTTCATCCGAAAATGTTTTTTAAAATTAAATAGAGAACTCCGTACATAGACCCACATATGATTAACTACATATTCATTTATGATTACTCTGAAAATAACTGTAAAGAGTGTTCATCTCTATACTATATTTAAGTATAAAGATGAGAGCATTAAGTTTACATTTGCAACAATGCATAGAGAATTTTAAGAGCTGGGAAGTTTTTCAGTATGATACCCAAATAAAATATTATCGTTTAATCATACAATAAATAAATAAATAAGTTTCGATAACTATTTAATAGGCTCCTTCCAGCTCGCAGCATTAGATAGTTATCATGAATATTTCCGTCATACTTTAAGAAATATTGGAAGTATATGTTTTATATCAGTATTTAAGAAATATGTCTATGATCAATATTTATCAAAATAAAGCCCCCAGGAAAATTCTTCGAACATTTTATATAAAGCACGTTGCTAAAATATTAAATCGAAAAGTATGTTTCTAAATTTATTTTTTACGAGATGCTATAGCTTCTTACATTAAAGAGAACTCCAGCGTTTCAATAACTTCTAAAGTAATAATATTGAGAACATTTTTCATGCGAAAAAATTCAATTTGTTTTTTATTTTTAAATTTTATTAGTGGCTTACTTTTAAAGAGATGTTCCTAAATATCGTTTCTTTTACCTTTTAAGTTTTTTGTAAACTTACATTTATTTCATCATGCAAATCATGTACTTGCCACAGGGTTATTAAATTCTTGAATGAAAGTAGTTTAGCCAGAAGGTAAAACTGTCGAATTATATGTTTATATTGAAGTAAACCTTGTATAAGATGCATTACCATGAAAATAACGTTATAGGATAAAATAACGTTCCTTCCATTCAACCATCTTAAATATTAAAAATTTACTATAAGAGTACAACTTAAAACCTACGCCCAAAAGATTTCTTTTTCTGAAATAATTACAGCTTAAAAAGAATAAATAAGTAACCAGATAACCATAAATTAGTCTAGATCGTAAATATTCCATAGCCATTCGGTTTTGTGGCAAAACCAAATTCCGAGACTACATTAAAACCTTAGAAAAAAGTAATTTTATGCAGTTAAATCATAAATAAGAAAATAAGTTCGAAAAACGTTGTGAAATAATTACTGACTGCTATTTCTGCGGAATTTAGTCCAGTTTTAACAAAGTTTTGCTGTTACGGCTGACGCAGTAAAAGTTGTCGTAATGCACGCGTAAGTTAGTGTAATTGAACAAAGACACAATGAAGTTGGAGTAAGCTTTACTTACTCCATCTCTTATTACACCAGAGTGGAAGATATTCACGAAATTGCTACGCTGATATGGCTTTAGAATCGTCTAAGAAATCTATATTTCTTACATCCTTTTCTTTGATTTTCTAACTGAGGAATTAAGTATGAAAAGAATTTCTGTAAATTTTTCTCGCTTGCTCATAATCACATTGCAAGTCATTTTCTTATCTAAAAGCGTTTCTCTGATTACATCATTCTGGATGTTTTATTTGACTTTAATTTTGTGATTTCTGGCTGATCCTGAATTCCAAAACTGCATTAGAAAGGTGAAGATTTTCTATAATTGTTATCCAAAATAATACGATATGGGTACTCACCAGCGTTCGGAAATATGAGTTCAAATTCTACTTTCAGAAATATCAATGTCATTTAAATTCTGTATGGAAATGCCCCAAGGGAAGATTTTGAAAGCCATGGTACCCATCAGTGCACACGGATGCTTTTAAAAATATATTCTAGGAATTAAATTGTATTCTCATTTTCTGAATCAAGTCATATACTCAATGGATATTCAACTAGCTAGTGCCTTTTAATGCCATGTACTTAAACTGGCGTTACGTATGATTTAGCTCATTGCGGCCAAAATTAAGGCTAAATAAGCATTTCCAGTCAGCATATCAACTGTCACACCAAAGCTTAAGTGCTGTTTAGATCAGTAGTGATTCTATTCAGAGTATATGTTATTAATGTCTTCCAGGTATAATATTTCCACTTCTTCTTAACTTCTAATTGTCTTCTTAACTTCTAATTGAGTTAAACTTCTAATTGCTGTCCTTAAGAACGCGTATTTGAAACGATCAATTACCATGGAAAGTTATTCATTACTATTTGCTTGGATATTATTCAGGAGTTTTGTCTCTGGTATCATCACATCTAATTAAAGACATTATTATTAAGAGTAGTTCTCTGCGTTTCCTGGTACTTAATTTTGCCAAATCTCATTCTGGTTTGACTTGCGCTGAGCATTTTCACAGTGAAATTCTGCGTTAATGTGATTAAAATTAAAACATGACTATAAGGGATTCTCATCAACTGCTTTTTGAGAAAAGGGTAACTTCGTAAAATTTATTTGCCTTAAATCATTACCCCTCAATATATTTCATATATAAAGGGTTAAAATGGGAAAAAATTGTCTTTAGGAATAAATGCTGAGCCCTTAGTCTTAGACCCATGTTTGAACTAATACAAAAGTTAAGCAAGTGAAATAGGCTTTACTAATAAGATATTTCTCCACGTGAGAGATTTTAGTAAAATATATATGAAACTTAAATTTTTATGCAAGCCGCTCTTAAGAAAGTTTTAATTAGTAAGTAAGCTGCTCTTTATTTTTCTAAAACTCTTTCAGAAAAAAAAATGTCGGTAAAATAATTGACAAAGTTTCTACTGTTCTCACTAAAAGGAAACAACGATCGTATAAAATCATACTGTTCTTAGAAAACTAAATTTCATTAAGCAGTTTTGAATCTTAGAAGTTTTTCAATTAATAAATTGCTATTAGTGTTTTTAACTTAAATTTATTTTTTGGAAACTTACTTAGCAAACCTTAATATGCATAGATATTTCTACCACTTTTCGTGTACCGTTTTGAAACGTTTTAATTAAATCGAGAGTAATTTGGATGGAAAGAATATAAATGTTTTTCTGTACTAATTCAACTGAGAAAAGGACTTGACATACCTTTCTTACAGGATACTTTTATAGAGACATTAGGTTATTTCAGAAGTAGCAGTGATGAAAAATGAGCCGGGAATCGAACCACGGACCTCTCGGTTACGCTTCGAGCGTGCTGACAACTACACCACGAAGGCATGCGAAGAAGGCGGGAGAAATACCTTATAAATTTAAAAATTTAACCTTCGTTTACTTCTTTATACTTCTGTAATTTTCATAATCTGAAGGTTTGTCTAATTTCATTTATTTCTTAAATTTTCTTTAATTTTTCCATATATTCCTTCTTTTTTATCCTTATTATTCCTTGCATCCACGAAAAACCATTTAAAAATATATCTTATGCTATATTTTTGAAGCATACTTCATATCCCCTTTCCGCGTGTATTCCATTGATTGTGAGGGCGATACATAAACACTGTAGCAACTTTCTGTCGAAAACCTTGATACTTGCTTTTATTAGTGTTTCGCTTTTAGTGGCGAGCTCTAGTAAAGGTTTCTGGCTAATAAAATTTCTTTTTAAACAGTCTTTTGCGTATGTTCGTAATCCAGAGACACTGCAATATAGTTCTTTATTTATTCTTTCATTTCATTCCTCCATAACTTATATCAGCATCATAAGGGAGACCATAATCATTCACAGATAGCTTTCTATCCATCAGTAGCATTTATATACAAATCAATTGACAAACTTTGCAGAATATGTTTGGGAAATTGGAAATATCTACAAATAACGTATCATATCGTATATTAATTTCTAAAATTCCATTAAATTTTCACTTAGAACAATTGTTAATGATCTTTATTCCATTGCAGCATTAAACATTGTTATTATCAGTTCGGCAAGTAAATTATACAAAATGCTTTCCTACGGAATTTTTATTAGACTCTTTTTAACTTATTTTGGTTGGCAAATGTTAAATAACTGTAACATAGATATATTAAAAACAACAGACTGCATATTGTGCAATGAAGCTGATTCCAGCCAGAAAGTAAGTCAACAGCCATGAAAGTAACAAAATGTACATTTGCGGTTATAGGACTTGTTGTTTTCATATTCGGAATATAGACTATTGCTTAAAATGTGAGCATCAGTAACATCATGGCGGGGGTTTTGAGACTTATTTCACACTAAATCGTTAAAATTCTGTAAAAAAAAGGAAATATACACTATGCTAATAATTTAACAAATACTGAATGAGAAAAGTTGATCTGTCTTAACATGTAAGTAATCTCATTCCATAAAGTACATGGACATGTTTAAAAATAAGAGGATTTCAGGAATGATTCTACGTTTAAACAAACTTAAGGTAATTAGTTTGGTTTACTAGATTACGGCAAAGCACACTAGGGCTATCTGCCTAAGGAACGAAATGCTTTCGTGGAGGACCTTTTTAAGGCAAACTCTCTCGTATACACGTTACACATGGGAAAAAGTACGAAAACGGTCAAGCAGCCATTCCGTTCGTGGGTTTCGAACCTCGGACCCAGTTCAGCGACCAGTGTTCAGCGACTTTACCACTCCGCCGCTGCTGGTGAGCATTAAGGTAATTATGATGCCTTTAGTTGGTACTTTTTAAGTATCTGCAACTCCGTTAAACATCTCCAGTTCATTATGACTTCATGAATTGGAAGAAATAAACGTTTCGCTATCTTTTAGTCTTATGACTACTCTTATGTTCATAAGTAATAAAAATATAATAAAAAACAGACATTCTGTCAGAAAAATTAATTTAATGTGGGTGGTGGGATCTATATGGCTTGTATTTATGCTTTTACAGCTGAAAGATCTGTTACTTTAAATATAAAACACGTGAACAGCTACTTGCACTGAAACACGTGTATGGTGCGTGCAAACGGCTAAGTGGTCTGGCAGGTCTACCGAATATTGAAGCTAAATGTAGGGTAATAATAAATTACCCATTTATTTCAGTTTACTGATCTTATGCGTGCACATCTGTTTCAAATGTTAATGTATTCAACATACTATTTACAATATTTAATGCAAAATGGTGTTAATAATTTTCATTAATTGTCAAAGCATCTATATTGAAAACCCTTGCTTATGATAACTACTGGTGTAGTATTTTAGAATGTTTCGAATCCAATAAAATAAAGAAATCCCACTGCCCTAACTGGAACTCGAACTCTGGATCTTACGATTGCTAGCCGAAAGTGCTTCGAATTATACCAAGACGGAACGTGAAAAGCAGATAGAAAATAACTTATGAAAAAAGTTTTAACTTACTTTTTAAAAGCGATAAATGCAACTGATACAATAGTAAACAAGAAAGATTTCGATGTGCAGGAAACTACCGACATTAAAAAATAAAACCGGATTTTGCTGTTTCATATGTCAGATGCAGTAATTGGACATAAAGAAGTTTAAATGTAATATAATTTTTTTAGTCTGCAATTTACATACTAGCGCACTTCTTACCGTTGTCGAGGATAATGATACAAAACAT
The DNA here is from genome assembly GCA_000611955.2 of Stegodyphus mimosarum. Lineage (NCBI taxonomy): Eukaryota > Metazoa > Arthropoda > Arachnida > Araneae > Eresidae > Stegodyphus > Stegodyphus mimosarum. The sequence goes on along the minus strand of KK114009.1, from coordinate 203,811 downwards.
TTGTCGAATCAATAGTATATACTTCAGGAGATTACGTGTGCTCCATCTAAGCAATTTGCAGTTCAATCTAGTGCGTTTGTTCGGTTTGTTCAAGTAAAAGTGGCAACGGCAGCGGATTGAAAAGTGGGCCTGCGCATGGAAGATAAAAGTAAGCTAAATAAAAGTATTTGACAAGCAGCTATCATTCCGTTTGAAAGCTGATGTGTAATATCTTACAAGAAAGCAAGCTGCTATAAATGATGAATTCGTCAGAAATGCTTCGATAGCATTGCGGCAAAGTAATGATACAAGCACAAAGCCTGTCGAATTTATCGACATGCGTGGACGAATATAATACAAAAGGCATGCGAGAGTGTAGTGTTATTCTACGAGGAGACGTATTCTGAAGAGAAGTTTTCGGGAACCGAAGCTGAACGGATAAAATAGCGAAACAAGGAAACCAACGAGAACATAGTTATGGTTATTTCCACGTTAGAGTATAGAATGTTATGTTAATTACTATTATAATTTTTTATTTTATTTGCACTTCTGCTTCCGCCAGCTCTAACCAGGATGCAAACTAGATTAATGTGTACATTTTCGCAAAGTTCTTGACCTCGAGAGAGAGCTTTCATTATCTACGTCTGACTGGCCACTCTGCTAGAATCTCTGCTACTGAGCTGTTTGGCCGGCACAGTATTGGTAACTGATGTTGCTTCGTAGAGCCATTGAGGCTTAAAACAAAACTTACTTAGATGCGTTTTATTTTATGTAAAATTTTAATTTGACTTAAACATTTATTCTGAATTTTCTGCAAGCTACTGAGATTGTGTTCTTTTACATTAAGTTTTGTGCCGCCGTCAGGCTGACGAGTTAATAAAGGGATTATTTTTAATATTCATCTAAATTTGTATTTACTGTATCTTAGAAATCAGAATAATGAAACGATAAGTCGGCTATCCATCGTTACAGCTCTGGGCGTTCACAGTTAAAGCAATGTTGAATCATACAAGTTCAGACGAAATTTATAAATATGAAAATTAGTGTTCTACTTTTTTATATTTGTCTGTAATGCATCAAAATCACTTTTTATGAAAAAAATTTTATATTTCTTGTACTGCATGATTAAAAGAAAAGTTTCTAAAGCCTTTCATGAAAATTTATAACTGAAACCTTAAAAACCAAGAGCTTTTTAAAATTGGGCTGAAATATTCAAATATTAATAGGACTGAAATATTTAAATATTACTAGAAATCGTGATTCGTTTTTCAAATATGCAACGTTCAAAATTTATGTTCAAGTTATTATTTAGTTCAATATTCCATTATTTATATTTTCCTAATTATATTGCTTTCATTTTCTAATGCTTAAACTCTTTTTCTGTTCCTAAGCCTTTTTCTTTTTGAAGATCTTAGATAAAAATACGTAAAGCAAAACTCTAGTCCCTTTATTTTTATTTGAGTATTTCCCCCTTTCTATTAAAAAAGGGTATTTGCATTCTGCATATAAGAATAACTTTGTTGTATAATGTTAGTAATTCTGTTTCTATGATTAATTTTAAAATGAAAGCTTGTCCGCCAGTTCAGTTTTTAATTCAAGCCTTTCAGGTTTTTATTTCAAGTATAGACAAACTGAAAACAAAGGCGAAGGAAGAAGAGAAAATATCATGGGTCAAGTATTGAAAAGAGGTAATGGAAGAAATAATTTAGACATAAATTACAGTTAGCCGATACTTGCTACAATAACCCCATGAAATCATACGGGGAAATTCTTGTACAAAAACCAACTCAATATCTCCGAAAACCTGTCTAAAGAAATCTTCGCATGTTTACAAAGCACGGGCAGGTATTTAAAGTAGCGTAATTTTCACCATTTTGTCTTTTCCAAAATTCATTTACATTCATATTTCAGGGAACCCAGATATAAAACATTATTATATACATTTTTCAGCATACTGTTTATTTATTGTCAGCATATAAATCAATTTTCAAAGTTTTTATTGGAATTTAAATTTTGTATTCGCCATTTTATGTCTTTTCGTCAAACAACGTATTTCTAAAAAGTTAACTTCATAGTCCGTGGGATTAAACCTGCCTGTATATCTACTTACTTAGCATAGACACTATTAGGACAGGAAAGCTTCAATACATTACAACATGCATGCGAACAATTTTTGCATTCTCTTAACATTCAGCAGCTGATTTTCGGGTCAATTTTGTTTACATTCTTCAACAATTTGAACGATGAGATAACTTCTTCAGGATGTAATCCGAAAATTAATCTGAAGATACAATCAGAAAACATTATTCGAAATTCCCAGATCGTGGGTTTTTATTAATATTATTTATATATTTGGAATACGTTTCCAGGAAAACATTTAACATTTTCCTGAAAAACATCTGTTTTACATTAACAGATGATTTTCAGAACATTTAAGTCTTCAGTTTACGTTCCTTAACAATTTTAGCTGCGAAATATCACCTTCAAGATTCAAATAACAATGTAAAATGTGTTAATTGCAAATTCTTATTATTATTATTCATGAATTTGAAGTAATTTTCAAGAAAAAAGGAAAACTTGAAATAGTTATTTTGAGTAGAAATGTGTGAAAATCATTTATGCAGAACTAGGTAGCAATAAAAACGGAAAACATTTTTTTCAATTCGTTAAATATTGAGGAAATCACAAATATATCTATGTATTCTATGCATATAAAATGCTAAAATTTTATAAATTCTATTCTGAAAACATTTTTACGCTATATCATTGAAATGGAATACACCTTCTAACATAAATATGTTAAATAAGATTTCCGCTGTATTTAGGTACATGAAACGACTTCAGAAATTTGCTCCAGCATTACAGCTAAGCCTTGTTTTACATCTCGACTGCCAAAACAGTTTTTCGATATGCATTCATATGCAACGAGATCGAAAACTTGCTGCCAGACCGCATATTGGAACTCTTTTTGACAGAACAAACGAAATGAATATTAAGCAGGAATCCAAACCATAATTTTATTCAAATTATCCTTCCATTTGTCATACAAAACCAAAGCCTGTCTCTTTTCCTTTCCTGATAGGTTATTTTTGAAAATTATTTCAGGAATTATTAAATCTGTTTACTGTGCTTTCAAAGTACTAGGACGAATATCGGAATCGACAAAGAAACGGAAGCTGAATATCGTTTGATATAATTTCATAGCTACGAGTCGTATATTTCTGCAAAAGAATAAAACAGACTATGCGCAAAATTGCATACTTATAGGGAAGCTGTTAGATATGCGATTTTATATATCTTTGGAAATCATCACGGAGTTTTTAAATTTTAAAAAAATAATTCGTTTATTGAAAAATGTCAACATAATTTTCAGTATTTGGAAGATTTAAAGCAATAATTTGTAGTTATAGCATGAACTTACCACATAAATATAACTAATACACCATACATTAATATCACTTTTCATAAGAGCAGGCATAAATGCATAAGCATATAATTCATATTCTTTTACAAGTTTAAGAAAATATCGAATATATTAGTAGCACTAAAATTTATTTCTGTGAAAATTTCATAACATATTAAATTTATTGTTATAATTCACATTTATATATATTATATCCATATAAGGTTAAGCTATATGATATATGGATTTAATACATAAGTTGTATATATTATATCCATGTAAGGTTATAAGTTATCCATATATTATATCCATATTTATATATTATATCCATATAAGTATTTTTATATCATATTTACAAAAGAATGAATACATTTTTATAAGTATATATTCATAAAAACAGTTAGAAATAATGTCCACAAAATTTGGCATATGTTACTATTAATATAATATATATAACTATTAGACACAACAGCAGCAATATCTCTGTATGATATTCATAAAATATGGGAAATATTCTTTAAAATATGCGTGGGTAATAAATATTGTATCACCTGAAAATTTCCGCGGTTTTTCAAATCAAAGCACTTTTTGTTTTATTATTTTTTACTTATGGTACGAAGTGACCTTGATCGAATAGGATGTTTAAACAGAGTTTATCTGCTCAAGTTTCATAATCTAGCATATGTTGTGGCATATGCTAGATTATGAAAGGGCATATGCTAGTGCAAAGCTAAAAATGGAGAAGTTTTATGTGCAATACCTAAAAATTCAGAAAAGATCATTTTCGTCAGATTTTGCTCTATTATTTAATAAACGAAAACAAATGCTGCTCAGACTGTTCACAAAATTTGCATTATATGCGGAAAAAGTGCTGTTTCTGATGGCACAATTGGAAGGAGGACTGAGAAGTATAAGCATGGAAATTTCAGCTTCGAAGATGATGCCCTCTCTGGACGACCCTGTAAACAAGGACCTAGGAAACGAAGCTATCAATGAAAATTTATGTTATATAATTCAGGAGCTATCAGACGGAATGCATATTCCAAAATTACAATACATGATGATTTGTAGAAAACTGGAGATATAAGCTACGATGATCATGCTGAATATGCTTGTTCGAGATTTTGTTTGTGATTCTTTGCTGGAAAGAAAGAAGCTCATTTTCTGAAACGACACATAAATAGAAATGAGAATTAGATACTATACAATAATGTTAGAAGAAAAGCTCATGAGCTAAGCCAAACGTATCTTCCTTAGTAACATCGAGAAAGTATCTTCTTTCCAAAAATACAATGCTTGTACATGGTGGGACAACAAAGGAGTATTATGAATTTTGACATACTGTGAATTCGTGTCTCCAAATCAGACAATACATTTTGAAAACTACTCTTCTTAAATAGCCATTTTATAAGCAAAAATCTAAACAGAGTGCCGAAACTGATCAATAATGAAGGTATTATCTTCCATCATGACAATGCTTGACCCCACATTTCGATGAATGTCATACGTAAGTTTACTGAGTACGGCTGAGGTCTTTTGTGTCTCTCTTCCCATATTCACTAGACATTGACCTCTCAGATTTTTCTCTCTTCAAGTCACTTCAAAATTTTCTTAACGGCCTGGAGTTCACTTCTTTCTTTAAAGACTGGCTCGCAGCATTTAGATAACTTCCTTATGGATAAACCTTCTGACTTTTTAGTAAGGGAAATTTTTCAGCTGCCTGGGAGAGGACAAAACGTCATAAAATAAAATGGTACTTATGTCATTCATTGAACTTTTCTTATGTTTCTACACTGCTTCATTTGCATTTATCATCAGTTATTTAATGAACTTTTATTATGTTTTTATACTGCTTCACTTGTATTTATCATCATTTTATACTGCTTCACTTGTATTTATCATTTTTATACTGCTTCACTTGTATTTATCAAGAGTCCAGCATCATCATGCTGGAGTCTGAAAAGTCCAGCATCCGCTGGACTTTTCAGATGACCCAATATTTATATAGAGTATGTTTATAAATCCTTGGGCGGCCTTCCTCGGTGAACAAACGTTCAGTTGATAATCGGGCTCCTGGGCAAGGCCCTATCCCAGTAGAAAAATTTTTGCATTTTTCGAATTTTGGCTAGCATAATGAAGAGATAAAAACGTGAAAGTCCTTGAGATAGTCATGAAGGTACTTGCGAAAGAAGCATCCGGAATTCTAATTTTGAGAATTCGAGTCAGGCCGTGCAGATAATTACTTTGGAGAAGTCAGCGGGAGCTGAGTGCCGAGCTGGCGATGAAGTCCTGGCATACTGGGCGATATTTAATTTTGCATCCGTTTGTAGTAATCACGTACTTCTAAACAGAAAAATGCTTAGAAATCAGGCTGTTTAATTTATCAAAACATGCCAAAAATATACGCGATTTAAAGCTCAATATTTTCAAAATACTCAATTTAATCAACTACTTTATAATTATGAAATTTTGTACGCTTGTTTCGAGAGCCCTGGAATTGTATTTGCTACTTTATAATCAAGATATTAAGAAATCTTAAATGAAATAAAAGTTTAAAGCTTTCTTTGTCATTGACATAAAATTCTAATACTTATTGCGCGCAGCTTTTTGGCTAAACAAATCAATTTGCAAGTGGTAGAGTTATGTATCATTAAAATGAGCTACTTTAAATATAACAAAATCTTACCTTCTTAATAGTATTTAAATTTTTATTTTTGAGACCTAAAACTGGCTATTTTTAACATAAAGTAATTTGATTTTTAACAGTTTTAAGGGAGAAGCATAATACACTCATGGACAAAAAAAATTAGCGCACCAAGAAGGAGTCATCAAAATGAAACGAAATTTTTCATAAGTGATGACTACTTTGATATAAGTAAATGATAAGAAAATCAAAGAAAATGGATAATTTATTTCAGAGAAGAAGGCAAAAGAACGGAGGAATTAATACTCCGTTGGACCCCCTCTAGCGCGAATGCACGATACGATACGATCGGGCATTGAGTCATACAAGTTCTATATGATGTCTTGAGACATTTCGTTCCATATTTGCTGTAATCTTGCCTCTAGTTCGTTCAAACTCGTGGGATGCCCAACTCGTCGTCCAAATAATCCCAGAAATGCTCGATTGGAGACAAATCTGGGGATCGGGCAGGCCCAGGAAGGGTAGTAACAGTGCGGAGACAGTCTTGTGACACCCTTGACGTATGAGGCGGAACATTGTCTTGTTGAAAAATGACTACAGGGAGCCGTTGCATGAGTGGCAACACATGTGACTGCAGGATTTCATGGACATATCGCTCGGCTGTCAGGGTGCCACGGAACAATACTAGGGGTGACCGTGTATTGTAAGCAATGGCAACCCATACCATCACACCAGCTGTGGGAGCGGTGTGTCTTTGTACAGAAAAGGCAGGATTGAGGCGTTCACCACGGGCTCTCCACACACGAACACTATTGTCATCACTGCCGAGATTGAATCTGGATTCGTAGCTAAAGACGACCTGGTTCCATTCCGATGCAGTCCAGTTTCCTCGTGCTCGACACCACTCCAAACGAAGGCGTCGATGGGTGGGCATCAAGGGCAGCACACGTAATGGGCGCCGCGATACCAAATGTCCTTCAGCCAGGCGCCTTCGTATAGTTCGAGAAGACACAGGGGCCCCTAGTGAAGGTGCTACCTGTGCCTGAATGGCGGCCGATGAAGCAGTTGGCTGTGCGCGTGCATTTCTTACGATGTGGGGGTCTTCTCGACGATTAGTCTGTCGAGGGCGTCCTGAGCCTTGTCTTCGTGTACATGACATCTCTCGGGTCCATTGGTCCCAATACCTCCTCACAACACAATCAGAGCGGCTTCATTGGCGATCCATTCGCCTAGCTGACCACCAAGCTTCCATCATCCCGACAATTCTCGCCCTCTCAAACTGCGACAACTGCTCATATTGTCTTCGAACACAGCGTAATGGCATGTCTACCTCATCTCTTCCTTTGTAAATGATTCAACACACTCAAACAAGCTTTGTTTACCTGTTTTATACTCCACAGAATACGACGTTCAATGCCCTCTACCGGCTCTATGTAATGCGCAATCACGCTGCATTTCTAATCATTTCCATAGCTCCCCGACATGTACCTTCATTGCAAGTTTCGTTACGATCCCGCGATTATTTCTTGGTGCGCTAATTTTTTTGTCCATGAGTGCAGTTGGTTATTCTATAGCATACAGGTCTATATAATTGTTCAAAAGTTCTTCAAATCCTGACCAGAAGTTTCAGAGAAATAATGCGCGCAAACAAGAAAATTATAATTTTCAGCAATGACGACTTAACGACCTAATTACCTTTAAATCCTGTAAATGCACATAATTTTCTTAGTATTAATAAAGGAATATAGAAATATATTTATAAGTGTGTATATATTTATACAATACTGCGTACACAGGTGACACTGAGACACAAAAACGTGAGGAATAGAAATTTTCATACGATTTCAAATTCGATTATAGTTCTACAAGTGCATATCTCAGAAGCACGATAATTTTAAGAGAAATCATGTACACAAACAGTAAAATCAAATTTTTATAAAATTATCTACAAATCATTGAAACACATTCATTATTTTCTTAAAATGAATAAATAAATAGACATATATGCTAACACATTAACTTTTCTATCGTGCATAACTGTATTTCTTGCACACAAAATCATTACACGTATAGTTCAGGAAATGGAAATGCGAGGATTCCAAATTTTTATATCATTTAAAAAATATAAGTTCTTTGAAAAGCTTTTAGGTTCTTTGAGCAAACAATGTAAAATAAAAACGAATGCGCAAGCGCATTTTTACATTGACTATATTATATTAGACTTCTACAGTGCAGACCTCAGTTCGACCCTCAAGATCATTTACACTTATAAAACACACTGAAGAGCTCGTAGCGCCGAACTTTTTAATCTTACTAACAGATAGTGCAGTAAGATAGAAGCAGCAAAGGAAGTTAACGCCGCTTCCATGACAAATCTCTACTTACAGGTGGCGGGTGATGGAGAACGTGGACACCGGTGTCTACCAAAGGTAAGCAGGTATATGTCTCACGCCCTCCACTGTCTTGAACCAGCAGCTCTCCAGTCCCAGGAGGCCTGCCTCGGGAATGCATTTGCTTCTCTGTGAAGTCATGAACAAACAGGGACCTGGATGATGTTTCATGAATACGTTAGTTGCATGAATATATATAAGCATTAGCTGTTAGAATGCGTTGGTGATGCTCTTGGGCGCACGTTGCTATAATTCTTAAATACATCAAATACTAATAATAATAATAATAGTTCTTAAATGCATCAAATATGATTCGTCAATTAAATACATTGATGCATTGGATACGTAATTAAGTTATATGAATACATTATTGTGTACTTCAGAGCTTGATTACAGTAAGACACTTGAATATATTAAACCTATTTACATTCATTATTTGGGAGCTCGCATTATTTGAGTATATACATGCGTTGACAGTGTCTCAACTTACAGTGCCTAAGTTTCACAGCATAAAATAATTGCTTGTATTCCATTTAGTTTCTTAATTAAGTAGATCTGTTTTGCTTGATTTTAAAAACATCAAATTAAAATATGACAAAACTTTCTCTTGCCAATAAATTATTTACCATTCCCAAAGACTAACCACAGTATTCTTAAAAAGCAGTTGAATTTTCTTATAAAAATTAAATTTTAATTTTTAAATTGTTATAATTCTTGTGTATTTACTCTTAATCCATGCTGATACATGAAATAATAAATAAATGACATAAGCTCATGTAAATCCAAGTACAAAATGCTGAAAGTTGTAGACAATTTAGTAGGAATAATGTAAAATAGGACAAGAGATTTTATCGTCTTTTTCATACACTGCAGGATTAGATCCATCAATTCACAGAGAAGATAATAATGGAAAGTCAGATATTAACTCGATGTATCAGAAAATGTATGCATGGATTATTTTTTTCTAAACTTTTATGTATCGAGTTTTCACTTATTTTTATTGAAAATATATCATGAAAATATGTAGAAAAACATAATCAAAAGAATTCAAAAAGTAAATAATAACTCGATACGTTAAAGCTTAAGAAAAAGGAATACTTAAAAGACAAAAAATATAAATCAAAACGGCGCCTTAAGAATGTTGTTTCCATGAAATGACACTTCAAGGAGTCCGCACCAACCTTTAGAAGAGATGTCGCGAGATATGAGGCATCCAGGTTTATCTTATCTTTTAAAGCCTTTTAATAATCTTTTTATCTTAAACTTTGTTGTATCTAGGCTGATCTGAGGAGGATTATGAAACTGTTTTCGTGTTTAGTCCAAAGGGCGTTAGCCCAGGAGGGCTACCAGTTTCATTTTGGCATTTTGCGCTGGTTCACTATAAATATCGGTTCACTTTTCTGACGGTTGCAACCACGTATTAGAGCCTTCTGCTATATTTAAAGAAATTAAATAATGAAGAATCTGCATAAATGTATGTATGTTTCTCGCATTGGGATAAAACAACGGTACCTAGAGCCATCCAGGTTTGAATAACGTAATCGTTAATCAACAATAATACACAATCAATAATACTACCGAATGTGGGTATCTTGAAGCCCTAATTTGGAATTTAGAATTTGTTTTATTATCGATTTCATATTTTGTCACACATTAAAGAATTTTTGATTAACAAACTCAACTATTTTAAAGCGAGCAATGGCAACACAATACAGAAAAAAAAACATTTTTGTCTCCAGCACGCGTGACTGTGTATGGGAAATCCTAAACATATGCTTATTTTAAAATTATTTTGAGATATTGCTATTGAACTGAATTTTATGCTTTAAGTGCAAAGAACATGATATTTAATAAATAAAGGTCATTCACAAAAGGTTATAAAGGTGACTCACAAAACGTTAACAAATAAAGGTAACTCACAAAACGTTAAAAAAAACGTCCCTCTGTGCCTAATGTAAAATCTGAAAGCTGTCAAATTTTTTTAATAATTTATTTTATAGTGTAGTACTTTCGATTCAACTACACAGGCTTTTAAAACCTTCCTTAGCACAGGCATGGATAGTAAGTTACTTAAGAGTAACATTCGCAGCTGGCAGCGTGGTTACTCAAACATCAAACCTGGCTTAGGCGGAATTCAGTCAATGGTAATTAATGGAAATATAATTCACGTTCGTGATCAGAATTTCTGTAGACTAGTTTATGAAACATACTTACATCTGTAATGAGAATCTGACCAAACATAGTTTATTGCAGCAGACAGAGTTTTGTAGTTCTGTCGCTATTGAAATATTGTTTAATATAGTTATGCTCTGTTATAACGTTTCTCAGTCTAGTATACAAATTCTGATATTGCGCACAAATGTTGCGTATAAAGTCAACGACCCCATCCTAGGCTAATGCACTTCGAAATATAGTCATAACCAGCGTAGCTCTGAAATTCTACAGAGGATAGATTATACGTTTACATATCCTAATATATATTTATTTTAGGAACTATTTCAAACGCTATAGTTTCTTTCAATAAATAACATTGCTTTTAAATAATACATTTATTAGCCGCGTATATTCCGTAAACGTCAAAGAAATTTAAACTTGAGCAAACCTGAGTATACGAATAATGTGGTCTATTTGCATGTATTTGTTCAGTGATTAGTAATTATAGAATTTTTATTGATCTCCCAGACAATGTTTTATATTCTATATAATTTATAATCTTAGATTAATCTTAGATTTGGAAAATGAAGGTTTTCTTTAAAACTGTAATTTTCTTCAAAACCTATGTTGTAACTATTCGTTTCATTCATTTCGCTTACTTACTTCCCCGACTTCATTTATTTCCCCCTTGGAAATATTAGTCTTATGGATTTTGTATTTATTTAGCTACTTTTGGTAGAATTGTAATTAAATTGTTTCATTCCCCCGTGCAATGTTCCGATTGACAAGTTTTAAGAGAATGCTATGCCGAAAAATTAAAAACACAGGAGCACTCGAATTTAACATTTTAATAAATAGATATCTCGTAATTGTATTGTTTTGCTATCCAGAAAAATCGATAAAATGGATTATACCAGATTATTCTCGTGCTTGATTAAAAGGCTTCTAAAAGCCGGACAGAAACATCTCAATTCTGTTGTTTATGAGTTGTTTACTAGTGCTGTTATTGACTGAAGGGAATTCGCGGTGAGATCAGATTAGCTTCATCTGTGTTTTGAACTGAGTTCTATTCAAAGTTATTAGTACTTTAAAATATAACTACTGTGAGATATTTTGATATTGCACGAATATCTCTCAGTATTTCTCAGTATTTTTCTCTATTTCTTGGGATAAAAATAAATTTTAATAACTTTATATCGACTTCTGCATTCACTCCATTACGAACCCGTACGCACGCAAACTTTTTGGTGTCAGAACTGGGATTTGAATGCCAGTCACAAGAGCGATGGAACAATAATTAAGGCACTTTATGGCAGCCTTTGCTGCATTTAAAGAAAAAATGAAAGCGGGCCAAGAAGAGATGAAAGCTGGCAAAAAATCCGTTGAAAAAGTGATGAAAGCTAGCCAAGTAACTTTTAAAGAGGAGATGAAAGCTGCACAAGGAAAGATTAAAGCAGGTCAACAGGAATGAAAGGAGAAATTACCTGTGTAATAGAAAACAAATTTGAAGCTTTGGAAGACAGAACTGACACGGTTGAAAACAAAGTTGGAGAAATTGGAGAGAGTTTCTGCTGTTCAACAGCAAATTGATGGCAAGTTATCTGCTGCTCTTGCCAAAGAAGTTGACACCTTAAAGAAGTGCATAGCGGTAGCAGGAAGCAATTCTGATGGTTTTAAATAGTTATCCATGCCTACTCGTTCGTCTCTGAAGTTATAGGAGATGTTATGAAGATGGGAAGATGTCTTGGCAAGTGTATAAGACACAATTTGCAATAGCGGTGGAAGCGAACGGATGGGATTCCCAAGTTAAGGGCTGTCATCTCGCAGCTTCTCTGGGAGCAGACGCAGCAGATAACCTTCAAATTTTCCCAAAAAACCAATGACTAGATTTCGAAGCTCTATCCAGCGCATTGGAGCTGCGTTTGGGGGAGAAATGTTTGAAAGACTACAGCAGGCTTCAATTAAAATCCCGTAAACAGAAACCCATGGAAACACTCCAGGAACTATCCACGGATGTCCAAAGGCTGTATCATCTCGTTTTTTCAGAATGCCCTACAGAAACAAGAGAAATCCTGTCCTTGCAGTATTTCATTTTGTTGTGCCTCTTGAGAAGGAGAAGAACACAACAAATTTAACAGTTTTGCCTCAACCTACAATCCGACCAAGAAAAAAGAATTGCGCTGTGATTCATTTTTAGTGTAATAACCCCTGAACCTTGATGCTAGTGAAACAATGGAACTAAACACAACAAAAAAAGCACAATAATCAGTATTAACTTTTAAGAAAAACCTTAGTGTTTATTTTTCCAACAGATCAAAATTATGAGTAATCAATATCAATTAAATAAATAAAAAGAATACTTCAACCCTTCGTAGAGTGAAAACAATCTAAGCAAATTCTAACATTGACAGCGAAACATTTTTGTTGTAACAATTCAGTAATTACATAAAAATAATAAACACCTTCAGAAATTAAGTAGCTATCTATTAATCCAACATGACCATTTTATCTCTTAACAATTTAAGTCATAAAATAAAGCTAAATATATATATATATATATATATATATATATATTTTCTTTAACAATTATATTCCTTACACCTCATTATTGCACAGAAAATACAAAATTTCTATTATTCAAAACAAAGTTAAAATTTATCTTATTGCACAGAAAAATAAAAGGAATACTACTATTGTTAACAACTTAAAATTACCTTCTTTTTTTCCACAGGAAATAAAAGAATACCACAAATCCAGATAAAATCCTTAAATTTAGATATCTTATTTTAGCTCATCAAAAAAACGTTTTCTAATATTTTGTATTCAATTAACAGAGTACCGCAGAACCACCCTCTTAAGAAGATTTAGAATATTAACATAGGAGCGAAATTCTATTTCAATTTTTCAATTTTACTTTGACCCAGCAATTACAGTTTTACTATTTACTTTAACTCAGCATTTTCAGTTTTACTATTTACTTTAACTCAGCATGTACAGCATGCTCATCAAGTAAAACAAAATTTCAAATTTCTCAACCTCTCAAATCTTTACACAAAATCATTGAAAAAAATTAAGGCAGTGTAATTTACAATTCTAAAAAATAGGGCGAACCCTTCGAACAATTAATTCTAACAAGTTGGTAAGTTACGATTAAGATAATTCTATTTTTTTCTTTTTAATTAACACAGTTATGAAAGGAAACGACAAAAAGGGAACTTATCTGATGACGAAAACACAGCAATCTTCCTGAAACCTTGAAAATCTCTCAAAAAATCAGATGAAGAATTGTTGGTTGATTATGGCACTAGAAATCTTGGAAGTATCAGCTAAACCAGGAATACTGGACTCAAAGGGAAGAACTCCTATACCCATGTCACGAAGGAAATCATTCGTAGATGTTCCAAAGCAATCCCCCATCACAAACATGGATGGGGGCGGCGGCTAGTAGATGTAGGCAGTGTACGTTTATGGAGGCCAGTTCCGAGTGTCAGACATTTCACACCGATGGAAATAACCTCCGAGGAGGCAGGTAAACGAAGATTTTATGGATGGCACATACTTCAGCAAAAGGGAGCCATAGAAGCTCGTAAACTTATTTAAATTAATACCAATGGGAACAATCTTCGAGGAGACAAGTAAACGAAGATTTTATGGACGGCACATACTTCAGCAAAACAGAGCCTTAAGCCCACCACTATACGAAGAACCCCACCACTATACGAAGAACATCCTTCGAAGCTGCACAAAAACGTGCTCAAGGTACGAAGCACAGTAAGCGAAGAAAAATTAGCCCAAAACGAGGAGAAGCGACATTTGCATCGGCTTTTTGTTAAGAAAGGGAAACCATATAACGCCAAGACCCACTAAAACAGGGTGAAAATCCAGTACTCCAAACCCCTCATACATCCCTGTAAAATTTCTCAATTTTCCGAGTTGTTGAACTAAACACAAATTCAAATATCGCCAAGCTCGCCAAAAGAAATACCAAGAATTTGGACACAGGTGTTAGACCAACCAGCAACCTAAAGTCGCCTACCGGAAATCCTTATTGTATTCCTCCTAACACGTAAGCAAAGCCTTGGAATTCAGCTAAAAAGTGCAACTTTTCCAGTTCTTTCCCCCAAATAACTTATCACAAAGCAAAGTGTAAAATTCAGTTAAATAATTAGCTATATCTTAAAATCTGTTAAAGCTAGAATATTCTGTGGCTCACCAGTACTATGACTCAAACCATTAGCACAGAACTGCAAATAATGAGGACTGTTTGTAAGGATTTTAAAGTTCACTAACGTTTATTTTATTTTAAAACTTTACTATCATCTCTTATTTTCCACTTCCGACCAGAATTAACACGTGAATATGTTTATGCAAATTGTACTTGCTAACGCTTAAGTATTTAAGTTGTGGCTTTTTGCCAAGAGCGTAGTAGGAGAGAGAGAGAGCCCTCTTGCTACGAGGCTTCTCGCGAGCTTGCCATCAGTTACCGTTCGCATTTAAGGCCAGAGGTTTTTAATCCCCTTGAAAGTTAAAGACGCATTGTAATTTTCCGTAGTTTGCGTACTACAGACGTAGTAATTTAAAAGGCCAGTATTAGTGCTAGTCGTCTGTGTAAAATATTAAAAGTTAGCTCTTATTTAAATTTTAGTTAGTTAGTATGTCAGGACTGAGTGTTCGGTGCATACTCGTGGCAAACATCTTCGTGAACTTCTTAAATCCTGATCTGGAACAGGGAGCTGAATGCAGCTATGTTCTGTGGTAGAATACTGTGATTAAGTTGGAGAATAACTGCACTTGAAAGGGATTTAAAATCCTCTTTTATTGAATAACTATTATGTACAAACACTTCCCAACTCAGGAGGGATACGACGCACTTGGAATTATTTCAATAAGCAATCACGTAAAGCCCTATGGCTTAGAATTTAAAGGCTAGCTAGTCAGGCGAACGTCGAATAGCGTGACTGTGATCTGAGACTAAAAGCTCTCTCACACTGAGAGGTTTCTACCTTTCGTTTAAATAGTCGTTGGCTCCACTTCAAATTAACATAAAGCTGAAAACGCGCGCTTCTTCTAACGGGAAGTTGAAAATGAGAAGGGATAGAAAGATTTAAATTAAAATAAAACTTTGTTAGTTTAACTAAAACCTTACAAGTAGTCTTATATTCTTTTACGTTCAGACCACAAGTGGTTGGTCTTTGTATACCGAAGTGCGGGAACGTTTGTGAAATCGATAAGCAAATAAAGGGTAATTTTAACCCTTCTTATCTTTGTTGTATCTTCTACACACGCACGAACATAGCTTTTAGTGAGCTCTTTATTCCCACTCAGGACTCTAGAAAAAGAAGAAACAGTAATCCTGATATGTTAGAATGCAACAACATCTTTCAAATCCTCAACCATCTATAATGAAAGAATTTTAGAAAATCTGCCAATAATTCGTTGTCTTGTTAAGTTTCTCCTAATTTTATATCAGTTATTTTAAGTTTATTCACCTTTCCTATCTCTTCTAGCTTCAGCTTACAATTTCCTACCGGAATGTATTTTCAGAAACGCGTTTTATGCGAGTGAGTAAGAGTAGTATTTAAGTCGATGCTTCATTGACTTTGTTAGAGAGCCAAAGTTTCTGACTAACGCGCGCTTGGCTTTGGCTACGTCTCTCTGTAGGCTAATACTAGGCTCGGCCGTACTTTATGCCCTTGACAGCTTCGCCTCAACGGAACATGAACCTCGGACCTCTCGAATACGCGCTGAGTGTCCTAGCCAATACTTCCCGAAAGCATACTAAGAAGCCGGGAGAAATACCTTATAGTTTATTTACTCAATTATATTAAGGAAAGTGAGGCTAGGCGGATCTTCGCAGAGGATTTTCGAAAGGAGACTGACTGCTTGTTGCACATTTTAAAAAACCACAA
This sequence comes from Stegodyphus mimosarum, assembly GCA_000611955.2. NCBI lineage: Eukaryota > Metazoa > Arthropoda > Arachnida > Araneae > Eresidae > Stegodyphus > Stegodyphus mimosarum. The sequence continues at coordinate 187,332 of KK114009.1, read as the reverse complement.
AGAAGACGGATATTCTTTACTGAGTAAGCGAACGCTGATTCCACGAAGGTGAGCTCAGCTTTCTAGAGAGCTGTTGTTGGAAACGTGCTAGGAAAATTAGATTCCAATTTTAGAAGAGAAAGGAATGGATCATTTTATTTTAATTTCCCAGCTTTCTGAACATTCACATGACAGTATTTAACTGCCAGTTCTATGTAGGAAGGAGGAATAAAACTATAATTGAAAGAAAGCAATCCAGGGAATTAGCGATTTGATTCAGTCGGTTATTCCGATTCCACTCCTCGTTCAATTCTTTTCGCTTTTCGTTCCATTCTCGTTCACCAATCTTAATTCACTCCTAGTTCTCAATCTTATTCTTCAAGGTTACTGTTTGGGGATGATAAGTCGTAAAAAGAAACGAATTAAGTTAGGCGAACAAACGATCCATACGGTTCGGCGAACAAACGGCCACCTGATCCCAAAAATGTGCGGTGTTGCCCCCTTCTAACTACCAGCGCTCAGCTGTTTTACTACTCGAAACCTCGTGAGCGTGTTCAGCAGTCAAATTCTAGTTTAGTTTCATCCGTCTAAGGTAGTCTGTAGCCCTTTAGCTGGATCCGTTCATGCTCATGTAGCTTATCCAATCTAACTACAATGACGATGGATCTCGCTCACGGAACGCCGATTGACTTTTCTGAAAACATTATTGCCAGAATTAGTATCGTTGTAACACAAGTATGTAACATGCTAGATATTCTCGAAAGTTAACACCAAACATTTCGTAGTCATGGATGCGTCTATTACAGTTGGTAATCAGCCATTTGGACAATTCTTATAGATACCAATTGTAGGACAGAAGTAATACTAAAATACTAGTTCTTATGAATGTCCATAATTAAAACAACTTTTCGTTCTCCATGCTTTTCGTACATATTATTATTCTGCTTTCATATTTCATAATCTGCCCCTCACTATATTAGGAAAATCCGTTTAAAGTTACAACTACCTCTTCTGACACTCAATATATATATATATAT
>KK114009.1:114427-186282 GCA_000611955.2 Stegodyphus mimosarum | reverse complement strand
ATAATTCTCTTAATTTCTATTTCATAATTTTGATTTAAAAACAATTATTGTTAACAGCCTCGCCGTTTTATGTTTAGTCATATATTATCAAGAATCCTATAGTAGTTATAAAATTATTTTTTACTTTTTCATTCATCCGTTTAAAGCCGTGGCTATGTAATTTAAAAGACGCTTCCTACGCATTTTATATCAGAATTCACTTTTGTATGAATGAAACTCTAACCTGTATTCCGAAAAGCAATATGGCATGTCCAGCTTCAACTTATATACATATTGCCGAAACTATTACACATTCGTGTAATTCTACCAGCTCCATGATAAATGAGCCCAAAGACACATGATAATAAAAAGTTCCTGACGTGGGTAATCTCCCTAAGGAGAAAAAGGAGTTTGGGAGGATGGGGGTGGCCAAAACACCAAAGATCAGAGAAGCAATCTGAGGAATAAAAGAACTAGAACCTGATTGGACTGCTGGGGTGGAAAGCAAAGTGTAAAATCTTGCAACACGGGTGAAAATAAAAATTTAAATTGCAGTTTCAAGAAAATAAAATCATGCAGAATACGGCATGTCCGAGTGGGATTTGCATTATTTATACCGAATTTAAATTGTTTTCATCGTCAAAATCCTTTGCCCGGTGTACTCCTCCCGTTCCCTGTCCCATTCATCTCCATTCGCCTCTTTCTGTCAAATTGGGGTTGTTATGTGGGGGAGGGAAACATTGCTCATTAAACTTCCCTTGAAAGCCAACGCTTTAATTGCTTTCCCGCATTCGCTAAGTGGATGGTCACGTGACTTCTCTCCCCCCTTCTGATCTCTTTCCTCCTCTCCACATCGTTGCGAACGTCAGTCAAACGACGCCCATTACCTATCCGATACATACCCACGTATAAATAAGGTAATGCAAGCGGCCCACAAACTTCCGGAAAAATAAAAAATTTTCGTAATACGCGTGATTAACCTGCTCCGTCTGCGAAGTTACTGAAGGTAATTAAATTACTAAATATGCTATTACATATCTTTTTTTCATCCATAAAGCTTATTTTGTTTCTTAAAAGCTTTTGTGATTTTTTTAATTCGATTTCCGTAAATTTTGCGGTGTTTTGTTGCTGCCCGCCAATAAGCTTTCACCTTAATATAATTAAAGAGAAAGAAAAATAGCCATTCAAAATGCCGGAAGATTGTGCTATAGGACGTTGATTAATTGGATAATAATTAGTCTTGAGTATAGAATCGGTTGAGTTTATGAAATTAGAGCCACTCCGTTGTGCGCTAAAATTGCTTTCATTTGTAACGTCAGTATAATTTGAATGGATGAAAACAACATAATTTGATTAAGCTATAAATGATACTTTATAGCACAAGCAGAAAATTTAATTTCATAATATATACCAATTAAAAAGCTCATTAGAATATTAGTTGATACTTTAAATCTACTCTTTTAAATTAGAATAATGTTTCAAAGCTTAATGTAAATACACATCATTTTAAAAAAGCTGTATTCCATGTACTAAACTGTGGTAATAATTGCTTCATGCATTTTGTTGAAATAATGGCTAGGCATATTTATTCAAAGTTAAGTAATTAATAAAGGGTGTATTAAACAGATGGCTAATTAACTCTGCCTAAATATATGTCTATTGTTAAGAATAATTTTGCGTGAGAAAACAGAAAACAGGCGATGTGATTATACTTCGGAGTTGTTTTTATACTGAACAGTACGTAACTTAACTGTGCATAATACGGATTGTAACTGAGTTGTCAAAATATTAGGAACACCCATTTTGTTTAACACAAATTAGTTTGCCACTGATTTCAAGTGACATAATAGCTAGGAATCATTTATGTAAACCACTGTCATCTTGAGAAGAAATAATTATCCCTATGTTTAATATGGAAATAGGTGAAACAAATTGTAGGATTTCCCTTATTTTGCATAACAAATTTATATTAAGTTTGATTCCTTTCCTGAACTTCTCAACTTCTCCTTGTATTTTCTTACTAGGATATAAATTTAAAGTTAAGTGAAGTGAATATTTAAACGGCAAAAATTCTGATTTTATTCCGACAGTGTTTTCGCTAGACAGGACACGTTTCGTTACTATCTCGCTGTTACGTTAGCAAGCCTTTTGGCCATTTCTAATTATTATCATGCCAGTTAGGTGTAAATTAACGTGCTAATCCACTATTTTTCTATTTTAGATTCGACTTGAATTATATTCTACACTTAAGTTTCCCACCGCAGCCTTTCTGTTAAACTTTGAATTAATAAAGGATTACTTTTTCACCTTTCTTCTGTGTTGATATTTATTCACGCCTGTGCGAGAATTCGCCAGGTTCATTGGAGGATCTAGATGTAGTTTATGTGGAGTAGCAGGGACAGATCTTACAAAATGGTTTGATGAAATTTTAGAGTTTCTGACAATGTTTATGGATCTACACTTTGCTAAAGGATCCCATATTTTTAAGATAATTATCAGAACACTGTTTTTTGGGGGGAGGAAGGTAATCTGGATTCATGCAGTAAGGGGATATTTTTCTAGTGAACGAAAACTGATCGTTGGTGCAATTCGGTCGTTTTCAGAATTTCTAAAATAGATAAAGTTCTAAGCATTTTGTTTTCAACTATATAAGTATCTTGGATATTTAAGGAAAGGCAACTGAATTTCACTGACAGTTCTTCAAACACTTATGTCAGTTGTATCTGAAGACAGAAGGGCAATAACATGACAAATTGCAACTCAACACATTTCAAGTGCATCATAAAGAATATCTAAAGTACAACACAGAGAAATTTTTAACAGAAAAGGACCATCAAAGACTGAGACCATTACCAAATTCTTATACTCTAAACTACGGAGCAAAATCTCCGAAACTTTACACTTTAGCCTCCCAACGTTTGACGAAAATAGATTAAAATCTATATTAACCTGGTCTTCGGTGTTTGGCGGCTCCTCTTAATAAAAGTGATAATTGCTACACTACCGCCTCCGTGTTTTTGATACTGGTAAGTGATCTTGGGGATCTTGTGATATCACTGAGGTTAAAATGCGCTTTTGTTTCCGAAAACAGTATAATGGTTTTCATTTTTTCTGTTTGAGCGAGCTAGTTGGTTGGTCACATATTTGCCGCAAAAATATTATTTAGGTTACGAATTGTTATTCAGACTCCAAGACAATATTTTTATTATGTGGTTGTTGGAAGTCTCAAGTATGCAAAGATCATTCAAAGTTGCTGACTATGTGAGCAAAAGCTGTAGAGCTGAACTTATCAATAATTCCTGCAGAAATACCGTTCCTGCTGTCAATACGATCTTGTCTTCAGGGGCTATTACTAGCACCTCAACCAAAGGATATTTATATAAAGATAGAAAGCTTCCATAGACGTAATATAAATCAGTTTGACAACTGCACCGCTATATCGGGGATGAACAAATTTTAGTCGCCAAATTGTCAAGTGTAAAATAAATTGAGGTATACGGTACAAATTCAAAGAACTAATGGGTTTTTGTTCTTTGACAAAACTTTTCGTGATAATTTAAACTCAAATTTTCGTACATTTCGTTTACTCAAAATGAATAATCTATTAATAAAATTTACTTTCACGGATCACTCATTTGATTTACGTCGATACAGAGGAAAAAAATGGTGTCACACAAATATGAACTCTTGACAAGCGTGACCTTCGACACCGGTTCGACAACTATTTCCCGCATTCGCAAAAAGATATTAACGTTGAATTCCTTTCGACAGCTATTTCGCGCATGTTCAATCTTTGGCGAATCTTTACTTTTTAACGATATATATTCTTTGCCTCAACTGTGACCGATAGGGGGAGTCACGCATACTAAACCTAAATGTAGTATTTAGAATGGTGAATTGTAAAAATGAACATCAGTTGTGAGATATTTTACACTCTTTTATGATTGAAGCGCCACTTAGCTAACATTACTGCAATTAAAATACGTGCATAGTAAAATTCCATTAAAATGACTTTAATTTTAGACATCCTTTTATGCATTAAAATTCAGAAAAAACTCATTTTTTATTTACTTATTTTGCATTTATTTTGTTGTATAAGGAACTTATTATCCAACACTGAGTAAGACTAGGAGCGATTCGGACAAATTTTACTTCGAAATTAAATGTAAAACCTTACTTGTTAAGAAAACGGTTTATGCTTAATTCTTTCTATCTATAATCCGCACAGTTTTCTAGAGATGCAGAAAATTAAAATTACTATTGCGTTCTAAAATTCTAATTAGAAAGATATTTGATAGATCATCACTTGTAATGAATAAAGACAACATACTAACTTAAAAAACATCAGCTGCGGAAAATTGCCTGTGTACCGGCAGATGACCTGTTTTTTTATCTGTTTTGTATCTTTATGGTGCATAGGAAAAAACTACTGTTGCTGCAACATGATGAGATTGAGAGCGAAATAAAAAAAATGTTTTGTAATTTCCTAATTTCGTTTCAAGGTTTCTTAGATGAAAATTGGATAGCAACAAGAGATCAAAGCATATCGCTAACTTTAGAAAAAGAGCCTTTTTCCCTTTTTACGGATTCTGAAGTCCTAATCGAAACAGGTATTTTTTTATTTCATCGCATTGGAATACAAATTATGGCAAAATTGCATTTGACTTAAGTGGCAATACTGAAAGAACATTCTTACGATTTGTGTTTGTAACATATTAGATTCTGAGTTAGCTCAATTTGTTATATATCTAAGAAGTCCTCTTTTAAACGCTTTTAAATTATTTGAAGCTGATTTATTTCTGAATTACTTAATAGAAAACATTACACATGATTAATCTCATTAGATTTAAATTTATGATTAGATTATGAAATAGCCATTATTTTTATACATTTACATTTTGAATACACGCATATCCAGTTGACATCTATTTAAGAACATTCCGTATTTTGAATTTCTGAAATGCAGCCTCCTGTATTTTATAACAGGTAGAGAGTCAGGTACAATAATTAACAGTGGAATGTCTATAACGAACGGTTAAATTGTTCTTTGTGTGGAAAATGGCAGTGAAAGTGCCACCTCAAAATGATACTAGTTGTTATTATGATAAAGAAATATGTTACGCGGGTGTATATGAAGTCATTGGCAGTGATTTTCTTGAGTGCTTTAACGATCTTTAATAAAATCTGATATTTCTAATAAACCATGATGCCTTGATTATATCTTTAATGCTCATGCCTCTGCTAGAGTGGTCTGAAAATTTTGGCACAAAGCCAAAATAGATTTTTTGTTCTTAAATAAGGTCTAAAGCCTTTCACTTTTGTAAAATGTGAGTAACCTGACTAACCTTGTGGTGGACATTTAAGCTCAACGCTTTATCTAAAAGGTAAGTTCAGAAACTTGTGAAAAGATAAAAAAATCCATTTATTTTAAACTCAGTTAAATGACAGAAGGCAAACCTGGTGCTTACAAATATGCCTATGGCGAGAACTCAGAGTAAAAATTTAAAAGTAAATCTAACTTCAGTACTAACAGCCAAAGGTTACACAGAGTAATTTAATTGCGAAATTGGCTCGAACTTCAACGCTGCTAATTGAATTATAATTAATTATATTATAATAATTAGCAATACCGAATACAAGAACACTTATCTAGATAGCAAAATTGGTAACCTTGGCCTTGAAGAGGTAGAAAATGCATTGACTTCCTAATCTCAAACCCTCACTTAAATTCAGGCGAAATAATTTGCCTTCTGGTTAGAAAACGGAAAGAGAGAATTGACAATGAAGATTCCAGACATAAACTATCTGGCTAAACAAATTAAATAAACTTCACAACTTTCCCTGCCAGAAATTAAGTAATCTCAACGAAGATCTTTAACGGCATTGGTAAGATCTTAAATTTTAACTAAGAGCCAACATTTTAGAAACAATAGAATTTTACAAACTAAACTTACAACTAGTTTTACAATGTCTGGATGTAATATTACAGTAAGTTATCTTCGATATAAATCTTCATCTTACATATACATACAAAACAGCACTGCTCTCCTTCCAGTCATGTGGAGGGAAAAAGATCTTAGCAACAAAATTTAACACATTTTACATCACTTTCCTTTTCAAATTACTTTATATGAAATTTCTTTCAACTCATATTAATCAGAGACTTTCACACATTTTCAGTTATTCTAGAATTAGATTTTTCATTCCCCACTGTTCTCCAGCAAAATGTGTATCAACATTACCATCTAACCGACATGCTACGTATTAGAAACTTAGACACATTAGATCTCAAAAATACCTTAATTTCCAAACTGCTCCTAATATGCTAATCAAAATAGATCAGTAAACTTCTTTGTTGGCTGGAGAGCCTAACTTTTAAACTTCATGCATATTGATAGCTTTGCTTAATTTTATCTTACTTTTCTAGCTTACATTTAAACATTTCATTCACACTTCAAGAATTCAGATTTTGTAGTTACGCCAGCACTTACTTTAACACATACATTAACAGAATCTTTACATTTACAGTGTATAGGGTTCCTCACTGTTATTCCACCAAATGAACGTTGAGGAACCTAGTGGTCTGTTAAGCTACTTATCACTGAGTTCAAATAACTAAAGACGTAGACTCAAGAAGCGTTAATAACCGTTTATTTCACTCAAAATCAGGTGAACAGTTGGCTCTTTTCTCGGGCTTACAACAAAACCTGCACTCGGATTTAAGAACTAAACTATAATTAACTAAGAGATACTTAGCCGAAGCTAAACACAAGATCTAACGTAGTTGCCCTTAATTTAAACTAGCCGTCGAATATCAAAAGGCACGGAATCTACGTCCGAGTGTGACAGCTTCAAGAGAGATTTAGCCCGAAGACAAACACGCGCTAGTTGAACTTTCTTGAAATACTGCTTCTAACTCATTTGCATTCAAAGCGATTCTAAAAACTAATTCTGGTAGGAAGTTGTAAGTGGAAACAAAAATCGATAGGAAAGCACTCTGAAATTAAAATAATTGTTATAAAATTTAAATACACTTTACATTTTTCCCCACCAGAAGTTAAGTACTGGAACAAAAAAGTCTCACAACGACCTAGTCCAGAGCTTTAAATTCTAGAAAAACTCACTCTCTAAATTTTACTTCCTAACCTTATCAAGGTCTAAATTTCTCCAACTCAATTACACTACTTAAAATAAAACTTTTAACTTCCTTTTAGCGCCAACCTTACAAAGTGACTTATACCTAAGTTAAAACTAAGATGAAAATTATTTTTACAATTTTTCTTGCTTCAAACTGGGGCTACATGCATCATCTTGACTAAATTGAATCGTGATGATAATTTATCTTGTCCTTCCAATATCTCTGGAAGAAAAAAGTATTAATACTTTATACAAAGAAAATTTTTCCACTTTCCCGAACAAGTAATATTTTATTACATTTATTTGGCCCTCAATCAGATTTCATTTTCTCATAATTTTAACTCATTCCGCCAATGCTCTCCAGATGATTGTTCTATTAAGATGCGAGCGTGTAAATGTTGTGTTGAAACGAACAACACTACCATCTAGCCAACTTCGTAAAAGCAAAAATAAAATCAAGACACTCTACACCTAAAATGGCACCTTAATATCAATACTATACGTAGTGAACTACACGCGCGAAAGTATTTTAAGCTTTCGTGTAACTGGAGAGCCTAGCTTTAACACATTCATTTCATTAACTTTCTTTCAAATATTTCATTCAAACAGAATTTGAACTTTAAATTTCAGTACAAACATTTTTACATATTTAACACAGCAACATTTTCGTATTCATTTTACATCAAAACGTACACAGTTGCTCTACATAGTTTACAATCCTTTTCGAAAAAATTTAATTTTAACTTCTAGTTTACAACCGTTTGAATCGTGAATTCAAGTCCTCCAGACTGAAAGATGTTCGCGAGAGAGTGTATTGTAATACACGAGTGTATTGTAATACACTCTCTCGCGAACTTGCATACTAAACAATAATCTTGCTTTTACCATCATCTATCAATTGTTCTCGTTTGAGAAAAAGCAGTTGTAAACAAAATGATATAAACTGAACTTCAATTCAAAATGAGAAAACAAAGAAAATTTTCACTTATCATTTTGCTTTCTGAAGTCCTCCATTCTTTTGTGGATAAACTGTTCCCATGTAGGACAATTCAGGCTTTGAAGTCGGACTTACATCCTAGGGCGGCCTTCATTTTCCCGCCGGTTGTCGATGGGTAACGGCGATGAGTCTGATGAGATTTACTTCGTTGAGTCTGGATCCCTCTGTGGTTGAAGAGTTTTCTTTCGTGTCATCGTTGGTGAATTCTTTATCGCTGACCCTGGGACTGATTGCAGTGGAACTCGCTTGTTGGCCTTCCATTCGATGAAAATTTCCTTTCCTCTGCTGGCCCTGGACCTCGTTACAGCGAGACTGGCTTCACTTCCTCTGCTAAAGGAATAAACTTTAAGCTAGGGGAATAAAGTTTCAATGTCAGTATCTCTTAGCTCACTTCCAGGTTCCTGAAAGAGATCTTTCAAAGCTTCAAAAGCAAAGAGTTGTAATGCGGCTTTACTTGATCAGCGTTAGCGTCCCTTGACGTCTTTTAAATATAACTTCGAAAACTTTATTCTTTTGATAACAAACGGCCCTTCGAATCTGAGCTCAAATTTGCCCACTTTATTTTCTGGCGCAGATGATGAAGAATGTTTAACTTTCAGTATTTTTTTACCTACAGAATCTTTCGACTGTCGTCTATTCTTGCAGTAGTTCAATTTTTGCTTCAGTCTAGCTGAATTCGAGTTTCTTATCGCCTCATCTATTATTTTCTAAATGTCCTTTAGCTTAAATTCTTCTTGCCTTTATTGCACAAAAAACAGTTTATCTAAGAGAGTTAAAATTTTCCTTCCCTAAAAAGAGTTCTGAGGGGTTCTTTTGCGTAGTATTATGCTTCGCCGTTCTCAATGCAAAGCCTAATTCACTGACACAGATATCTCAAAGGTCGTGATAATTCTTAACGTATCCTCGAATAATTTTAACAATATTTTTGTTTATGCGTTCAGCTATATTCGATTGCGGCCTTTGTGGTACCATTTTCGGATGGCGTATGCCAAGTCCTGTGCATTTTCAAGTCTTGTCCCAAGATTTTCAAGCAACTGGGACTGACAAATTTTTTACCGTTATCGGATATTACTTTTAATAGGGCTCGGTATTTTAAGATGTATTTCTTTAAAAACGAATCTGACACGATTTTTTATGCTCGTTTAAGGAGAATTATTTCCATCCATTTTGAAAAATGATAAACGATAGTTAAAGAATATCTATTCTTCTTTAACCTGATTCTGGGGTAAAGTTCGAGCAAATCAATGCCCATGAACTCATTGGGGGAAGTATTTTTACATTATTTAAGTACTCGCTTGGTTATAATTAGCATCGTTAATTAATTGACACATATGGCATGACCTGACATATACCGTCACGACTTTCTGTAACTGCGGAAAATAAACTGCTTCACGGACCCTTTCCAATGTTTTCCTTATACCGAGGTGGCCCGATATAGGTGAATCATGTAGCTGTTCTAGAACATTTAATCGTAGACTCGAGGGATCACTGGCCTGTACTCTTAATTGGCGTTAGTTATTTTTGTGTAAAATAGCAATTTATCAATGAATTAATGAATTCATAGTAGGCTGCCCTATTTCTGATTGCCGCAATGTCCAGGTACTCGGAATGTTCGGGGTCTTCATATGGTTATGAATTCAGGGTCCGCCTTCAATTCTGCAATGATCGTTTCACAGGACTCAATTATTTTCGAGGTTAATGTCGTATACCTGGCAGTATTCCCCTCTTTATCAATCGTAATTCCTGACAGGACATCCGCAACAACATTTTTCTTCGCCGGCGTGTGTGTAGTTATCAGATTGTACTCCTGCAAATTTAACGTCCAACGTATAATCAGGGATGAACGAGTTTTCTAGAATACAAGTGACCAACTGCAGCAGGGTCTGAATAGACTATCACCGGGACGATTCCAAAGTAAACTCGAAATTTCTGCCGCCGACTGCGAAATCAGAGGCGTCTGCAGCGATTTCTAAATTTTGGTCCCCTTTAGAGAATTTGAGTACTGGGCATTGATTAATGCGTGTTTTAATTCTTCGAACGCAGTGTTCGCCTCTGCCGTCCACGTGAACCTAGTTTTTTTAAGAATCAGCAAGAGTTCAACTCCGGAAATCCCTTATAAAGGATAGCTAATATGAGCACATGCCCAAAAAGGATGCTAATCTTTTCGCAGTGTTACGGGGTGGATTATTCTTGATTGCTAAGATTTTAGAACTATCTGTTCCTATCCCTTTTTTAGAAATTTTATACCCAAGGTATCTAAGTTCCTTCACAGCAAATTTATATTTCTTGGAATTCATTTTGAAGTCCGGCTTCAAAAGATAATGAAAAAATTTCTTTTAAATGCTCCATGTGCTCGTCGATAGTTTCACTTGTAATAATGATGTCATCTAAATAGATGAAAGTACGTTTGCCTAGGACGGGTCTTAAGACGATATCCAACACCTTCTGGAATGTAGCCGGAGCTCCACTTAAGCCATACGACATTCTCATAACGGAATACACGTATTTGTTAGAAAGGCCCTTTTTTTCCACATCTACGTGTTTTATTGGTATATAAAAATATCCTGACTTCAGGTCAAGCGTTGTCATATAATTAGTAAACCGTATTTTTCGGATGAGCTGATGAATTATCGGCAGGGACTATATTTGATACTTCGTTATGCTATTCAATTTAGGGTAGTCAACAGCAAATCTCCATGAATTCGGATCTGAAGGTGAGAGGCCTTTTTTTAGCTGCATAAGGCTTGCGTAGAGGCTACCTATTCGGGGTAATTATCTTGTCTAGCATCTTAAAAGATTATCTACTTGGGAGAAGTCAGAAGAAGGTATCTACTCAGAAGAAGGTTTCGCATCAAACAATTTATTAAAATGTCTTACCAGATCTTGAATTTTCTTCTTATTTTCTTCCTGGAGATGATTTAGATCTATTTCTGGTGGTGCTTCCGTTCTTCTTCTACAGCGTCCATTTGCACCTGTAAAGTAGAATTCTTAATATTGAAATTCGCGTTCAAAGCGCGTAAAACGTCGCCCCCCAAATCCCCGACGTTAACATATCTTTTACTGCAAGAAAGTTGACTTTCTGAGTTTCGTTTTAAATCTGTATGGGCATCCCTATTTTCCCAATGCACACACACTGTTTACCTTGGGCGGCAATTACTTTCTGCTCCATGATTTGAAACAATCTGAACTGTCGAAAATTCTTTTTAAAAAGATCTTGCGACAAAAAGCTGCGCTGCGCCCCAATGTCGAGTGAGGCCGTTGTAGGCACGTTGTTTAACATAATGTGAATTTCGGGCAAGGCCAAATGTACCAATACGTTATTTAGCTTGATTTCCGAGGAGTTTTCTTCCCAGGTGGTGACCGGACCGTCTTCCAGGCCGCCCTAATTAGTTTAAATCCTTTTGCTTATCAGCCCCTTGCTCCTTTTGGAGATTGCCGAATGACTCCGTTTGACCCGTCTTCTTGCTACCGCCCTTTTCGGTCTTCTCAGCTTGCCGATAAGGATACTGCCTATTTTGAGGTCTCTGTTGAAACAAAAACCTCAAATCCTGGATCTGGCGAAAATTTGCCGAACGCGCGTTTTCAGTTGTTCGTCTGCTTGGGAATTTCACTGCGAGCTGAATAGACTTTTGAGTGTCTGCTGATTTCTCACCTCTAGAAAATTCTGAATCGAAGGAAGAACCCGCGGCAAAAGTACATTGATCAATTCAAATTATCAGTCCTCTTTCCATACGGTAGATTGAATACTTGATTTTTTTAAGATAAAATCAGTCAATTCTTTCACATTCGTCTGGTATTTACTGAAAAGAGCTCTGCCTCCAATTTCGCTCGGTCTTTGACTATCGGAAACGATTTTAGTAGCGCGGTTTTAAAATTTTCCCAGTTGCATGTTTTCGAACTTTTTTTGGAATTTCCCGATACCCTTGAACCAACTAAGGCTTAGCCTTTTAAGTTAGCTGCTGAAATAGTAATTTTTGGAGGCTGATTTACGGGATGTAGCTTAAAATCTAATTCTAATTGTTCCGAAAAGGTGATAACTGAACCTATGCTGTCAAACGTCGCAGTTGGCTTCATAGCTGTCCACCTGGTTTCTACTGTGAAACTAAATCCCTCTATCGGGTTTACTAGTGCCTCGGGGATTTGAAAAGCACGAGAAAGTCAGTGTAAAGTTTTCACTTTAGTGCCATAGACCGTTAAAAGTTCTGGCGCCAAATGTAGGGATCCTCACACTTATTCTACTAAATGAACGTTGAGAAACCTTGTCAGCTAAAAAGCGATTTATCACTGAGTTCAAATAACTAAAGATGTAGCTTTATAAACTTATTATTTTAAATAACTAAAGACGTAGAAGGGTTGACTATCCCTTATTTCACTCAAAATAAGATGAACAGTTGCCTCCTTTCTCGAGCTTACAACAAAGCCTCCACAAGGGCTTGGACTCAAAATAAGAAATAATAATTAAACTATAATTAACTAAGAGAAACTTAGCCGAAGCTAAACACAAGATCTAACGTAGTTTACCATTACTTTAAACTAGCTGGCGAATATCGAAAGGCACGTAATCTACGGCCAAGCGTAACAGCTTCAAAAGAGATTTAACCCTAAGACAAACACGGGCTACTCAGGATTTCTAGACCTCTCTCACGACGTAAGTTGAACCTTCCTTAAATACTCCTTCTAACTCATTTTCATTCAAAGCGATTCTAAGAAATCATTCTGGTAGAGAGTTGTAAGTGAAAAGAATAATTGATAAGAAAGCACTCTAAAATTAAAATAAATATTATAAAATTAAAATATGCCTTACAAATGCTAAACTATTGAAATTATTTCACGGAACATTGACAATATATTATATTGAGAAACTTCTTTTCAAACTCTTAGAGTCACATGTGCATAAGTGGCTCAAAATTATTTTACAATTTTACGGAACTTACTCAAAATCAGTCTGTTTAAATAAAATCAAATTTGCTATTCTTAATCTAATCTGAAAATCATTACGCGTAAATACTTAATTAAATTCAAAAGCTTCTTACAAGATGACGCAACGCAAATGACCGCGCTTGTGGTAAAATTTAAGATAATTGCAACTGTTATACTTTTAGATATAAAACTTAAACACTATGTATGAAGAAAATAAACTGTACTTGATCTTTTCCTTCTCTAGTAGTCGCTCGTCCTGGCGACGAACTCAGTCCACGATTGAAAATCTTTAGTCTGTCGAACTCGTAGATACCTCCTGGGACGTCGTTCATCTTTTGGCTGGACCAAGAGCTTTCTTTTCTGAGCTCTCTCCTGGTCTCTGGAACTGGTACTGTCTCTGAGGGAACTGCTTCCACGGCCCGCTTCCTAGTCTTTTGGTTAGCTAGAGCTGTAGCCTGATTCCTGTACACATTTTTTTCGCTGTGATGAATCCTCTGTTCAATATTTCGGCCGGAAAGCTTGTCGTGCAGAACCGTCGTTTGCATTTGGCCTCGGAACTTGAAACCTTTTCCGTTGATGTCTCAGCTGGCACTAGTTGTTCTATGGTTACTCTATGGCTCTCATGGATCATCGTACTTTCCGTTTTCTTTTTAGAAGTTTGCTATTTCTTTCGTCTACCATTGCTCCTTCTGCAAGTTCTTTCGTCTTGAATCTTCAACCTTCGGCCTTTTTCGTTTCCATTAGTTGTGAGACTGTCCTTTTTTATTAGAAATTTGCGTTTCGATGTAGATGGAACTTCTGTAATCTTCCCTGCGGGTACTGCGTTTCTGCCAGGCTGTAATTCCTGCAAAATATTTTTTAAAGATGCATGTCAGATCGCTCATAATATCTTTTCAACTGGTCAATATTTGTAACCCTTCCTTCTCCAAATTGTTTATTTAAAAAAATAGCAGTTTTCCGAGTCCTTTGAATTACATATGGGCCTTTAAATTTTGGGCAAAGTTTTCCGACATTTTCTTCAGCTGCGCATGATAAAGAATGCTTGAAAAACGTTTTCTTCCACCACAAAATTTACTTTCTTTTGTTTTTTGTCATAATATAATTTTTGCTTTCTTATTGCAATATCCGAATTATTCATAGCTTCGTCAACTAAATTTTGAATATCCGCCATTTTTTAATTCTCGTGTCCTCTTTTGAACGAAAAATGTTTTAGCCTGAGAGGTAATTAATTTTCTTCCAAGAAACAATTCTGTTGATGTTTTCTCTGTGGTATCATGTTTAGCTATCCTGAAAGTAAATGCTAATTCGTTTACGTAGCTATCCCAGCCCTTAAGATTTTTTTTACATAGCTATATACAATTTTAACTACATTCTTATTTACGCGCTCTCTGTTGGACTGCGGCCGATAAGGTACCATTTCTAAATGCCATATTGTAAGCCATGCGCATAGTTCCTCGAATATTTTACTAACAAACTGTTTTCCGTCATCTAAAATTACTTTTAATGAAGCTCCCTATTTTAAAATGAATTTATTTAGAAAAACAGAAATCTGGAATAAAAGAAATTATTAGAATTATTAGAAAAGAATAAGGGGATCTATTTCTATCTGTTTTGAAAAATGATCCACGACAACTAGTAAATACCTATTTTTAACGACACTTCACACGTGGGTACTGACCTAATAAGTCAATTAGTATTACTTCGTTTGGGAAAGTGGCTTTTATGCTATTTAGGTACCTTGTCGTGCTATAATTAACATCGTTAACTAACTGGCAAGAACTATCAAACCTTTGTAGCTGTGGAAAATGAATTAAGCCTCGCAAAACCGCTGTACCGTTTTTCTTACGCCAAGGTGGCCTGATATTGGTGAATCTTGAAATTCCTATAAAATACTCAACCTTAAACTAGCTGGAATAAAAGGTCTTAATTCATTGTTTTCATCTGTTCTTTTCACGCAAAATGAGATATTATTAATTATTTCATAGTTCACAGTCCTAAACAGTGCCGGATTTCTGCCTAGGCCCCGGCCTAGGATCCCCGGTGGCGGAATCTTTACATAAGCCCAAAAGCCTGGCTTGCATTATCAAGAAGCTTTATTGAAAATAATATTATAATAAATACTTTTACTACATTTTGCCAAAACAGGACGCTCATAATATAAGTTACAGCCCTGCGCATAACATAGCTAGAATTCGTTCTCTTTGCTTCCCCTCTCTCTTGCAAGCCGTATTCTGCGCCAACTGTCAGGCTTCAAACATTGTGCAGAAAGCAAATTTGGTTCCACTGCGCAGTGTACGCGTGCGCGAGATCTGTCTACTTAGAACTGTAATTTTTAGCCTATCTCCTCCACACGAGTTTACGCTCCTGTCTCTAGTCTTCTTCTGACGATGGTTGAGATACGGTCGTTCATCTCTCTCGCAGCTCGCATACAACACGACAACGGACGAGCGTTCCTATTGTTTAATGGCATTCTCCTCTTATATTCGTTATAGAAATTATCGACGTAGCGATATCTGACTTCCATTAAAAACTAAGCAGGTTCGAGAAAAGAAAACGAAATAAAGAAACATTAGAAAATGAAAAAGAGCTTCTTTGTAATTTTTCTAAGTTAAGCATATTTTTCGTCTCGTCTACGTCTAGACCTAGTTCTGGCTCTAGTCCTAGTACTAGTGCATTATCCAGTGGCAGTTGCAGTGATGCTGCTGATGAGCGTCAACAAGCAAAGCAAACTCACGTATTTGAATGCAACGAGCTCCCTGAAAACATTATTTCTGGAAACCCCATAACAGCTACAAAAAACGATTCTTTAGAAAATCCTGAATCTAATTCTTTTTTAAGTGACATCCTGCTGAGTGGATGCTAGACGAAATTGCATTGAAGTATCTTGTCGAAAATGGTGTGAAACAAAATATTGATGCCGACTCTTCTTTTTCAAGGCGTCAGTACGCAGATAAAACCAGGTATCTATCGCCTGTTACCTTTTAGCCGAACATAAAACAATGATGAAACACGACCTCAACCTTGGCTCATATTTTCAAAGAGTAAGGGTGCAGTGTTTTGCGGCCCTTGTAAGATGTTTGGGAAATTGGGGTCAATTGCTAATAAAGGGTACAACGACCGGAAAAAACGCAGTTCAAAGAATGAAGGAACATAAGAATTCGGATGAATACAGATCAGCACTTGCGACACTGTTAGTTAGGAAGAATGCTGGCGGTAGAGTTGACAAGAGTCTTGTTCTTCAAACGAAAGAAGAAATAAAATATTGCCATGAGGTTTTGAGGCGCAATATGGCTGTTGTGAGGTTACTTTCTGCACGCGGATTGCAGTTCAGAGGTTCTCATAAGAGATTTGGATCAAAACACAGTGGGAACTATGTTAAGACCCTAGAACTTTTGGCTGAGTTCGATCCGTTTGTGGACTTACACATAAAACGCCACGGTAACAAAGAAAGTGGCACAACATCATATCTTTCGTCCAAAATATGCGATGAAATGATCAATATCATGGCAGAAAAAGTAATAAATACAATCGTGACTGAGATAAAACATGCCAAATATTTCTCTCTGTGTGGACTCTACTCCGGACATTTCTCATGTACATCAACATTTTTTCATAGTGAGATGTATCTCTGAAAACGGGTGTCCTGTCGAACGATTTTTTAAATTCATTCCAAATTGTGGACATAAAGCGGAAGACCTGGCTAAAGTCGTCCTAGGGACATTAAAAATCACGACTTGGATATCGCCAGTTGCCGAGGGCAGTCTTACGACAATGCTAACAATATGTCAGGTGTATATTCTGATCTTCGAACGAGAATAAAACAAGTGAACCCCTCTGATAGAATTCCTTCTCTGTGCGGCTCACTCACTGAATTTTGTTGGATACTGGGCCGCCGAGACTTGTCAAGCTGCTGTATCTTTCTTCAATATTTTGCAGTCATTGTATAATTGTTTTTCTGCATCAACACACAGATGGGAAATTTTGTTGTCGAAACTGAAGTCAAATTCAACAGTTGTGAAGAGCCTTCCTCAGACAAGATGGTCTGCTCGAGCTGACGCCAAAGTCTCTGTTGCTCCTGAGATGAGATCATGGCAGCTCTTCAGATAATTCCCAATGATGCAAATGAAAAACCATCTACGCGCTCTGAGGTTTCAGGTCTTCTGAATTCATTAGACTCGATGGAAACTTGCTTTTTGGCACTCTCTGGAATGGCATCTTGGAAAGGTTCAACAAAGTAAGCAAATCTCTCCAATCTGTTAACATCGGCCTGGGTACGGTCGTTGAACTGTATCAGTCTTTGGTAACACACCTAGAACACTTAAGAAAACCCAATACAATTTGATCATTATGAATCGAAAGTTATTGAAAAATCCGGGAAAAATACCTATGCAGATGACATACAGAGGAAACGTAAGCGTAAAGTCCAGTTCGACGAAGTAAAAGGAAACGAGGCCGGACTCTCTGACAGGAATATATTTAAAGTTACAATTTTTAACGTCATCATTATAGATAGACTAATTACAGAACTACGGAGACGCGGATCTGCTTATGAGGAGTTAAGTAAAAAGTCTGACTTTCTTACGAAACTACATCGTTTGGAATCTAAATACATCCGCAAAGGAGCCAGAA
The DNA here is from genome assembly GCA_000611955.2 of Stegodyphus mimosarum. Taxonomy (NCBI): domain Eukaryota; kingdom Metazoa; phylum Arthropoda; class Arachnida; order Araneae; family Eresidae; genus Stegodyphus; species Stegodyphus mimosarum. The sequence continues at coordinate 168,620 of KK114009.1, read as the reverse complement.
ACCTCATAACGTTTTATCCGGAGGATTTGGATAGGACTTTAGAAAACGAATGTCTGCACCTGCGAGCTCATTTGTCGTCGAATGATGAAGTTATGGAGTTATCGTCACTGAAGCTACATAGAGTCAGAAATAATGCAGTCAATAGACTATGATGACGTCATTCGTTCTTTTGCACAGAAGAAAGTTCGTCGTATCATTCTATGAATTTTATAGAAAAAAGTAACTATTGTAACATAGACTGTATTATTCTGATGTTTATTAAAGTCATTAAAGTCGATTAAAAGTATATGTTCTGTACTAGTACATTTAATTTTCTAAATTTCCAAAATAGCTTCCAGATGGGGGGGGCAAATGTCTAGTGCTTAAGGGTCCTGTGTCTCTAAGCCCGGGGCTGGCTCTAAACCTAATAGCTCGCGTATCCTGATCTTCGAAATGGTCAGGATCTTTGAGATAAACATAAATGTTTTTAAATTCGGGGGCCATTTGTATTTTAAAAAGGATAGTTTCACGAGAATCAGTAATTTCAGCTGTTAGCAATTAGTTTTTAATCTTCTGTTTCAGTTCTTTTTTGCGATATCTTATAGCTGAAGTAACGAAGTTATCTCGCTGCGATTTACAATTTGAAGCATTTATTTTTAACATTGCTTCTTTTACAAGCGAAAACACTTCGTGCAAGTACCTATTATATTCACTTATGGCCTCGCTAATTATGATTATATCATCTAGATATGCTATGTCTAGGTAAACGTATTTTTGCCGGGGACAGGTCCTAATAGCGTGCCTATGGCCCTCTGAAAATTAAGATGAACAATTTTTCCCCTTCGTAGAAAAATTAGATGTAACACTAAGTACCGACTTTTAAAACCAGTTTTTCCTTTTTTAGAGACCAAGTCCTTATGAGCAAGCTATGTTGAAAAGACTTCAAACTTACTTGGATACGGAAGAAAGACAACGCTTCTCCGATGCGGAATTGCCCGCGAAACGTCAGATGCGTTACAACCAGTGCTATTTCAATCCCATTTCCTGCTTCAAGAGAAGGAAGTGAAGAAGATGGTTGAAGGTGGGAAATTATGTCCTCATCAATGGTGGCCGATAAATAACCGTCAAACATATGAATTCTTTTGTTAGTCTGTGCCATTTACAATTATCTTTTTATGGTGCCAAGTGAAATATTGAATAATTTTCTCTGTCTTTCGTAGATAATTTTCTGACTGTGTATATTTTTGTAGAAAAGAGAATTTGTGGAAGGAACGTCCATGGACAATATAATTTTTGTAATCATTTTCTCCCTTAAAACATTCTTTAAAACAGAAACAAATTTTCTTTCAGTTTTTCTATCTAAGCAATAGAAAGAATGGGTAAGCACAGTTGCTGATGCAATTTTGTGGCTATGAAACACATACCGAATAAAGAAGCTTTGTATTCCCATTTTACTCTCTGTTATATTTTATTCAAATACTGAAATGTATCTGTCATATTTCAATATTTCCTGTACTAGTGATAATGAACCTTTACGTTCTAGTGAAAAGTGTTAAATTTTCAAATAATGCCCACCTTGGCTTTGGTGGCATATCGCCTTCTAACAGAAGTTAAGCAATTCTTTCCATTCATCTATTAAATAAATGAAGTTCAGGCATGTGTGTTATAAATATCAAAATACGTTGCTTATTAAAATGCCAAATAATTAGGGGACTGAAACAAAAAGAAACTAAATTAACGGATGTATAAAATTATAATGCGTTTCAGAGAGAATAATTACTAGAAACATTTTTCCATCAGTACATTAAATTAACAGGAGAAAAATCTCAATTATTCAGAAATAAGAACCTTTAGAAGAAATATCAGAGATTTATATTAGAAAATTAAAATGTTCATTGATATAATAAACACAACATTCATTTTTTATAATAACACAAATTTTAACAATTCATTAAATTTAAAATAATACATTAAAATTTCTTTTTTTATAATTAGTTTTAAAATTAATTGAGAACACTTAGATCACATAGCATTTGATTTATTTGCATCAAACGAAATGCATTGTGTTCCATAGTTTGTATTATGAATAAATCTAAATAGGAATATAAACATTTCAAAACCTGAACTGAAATCAGTTGCAGTCGAGTCTTTGTTAACGCTGGTTGAATAGTTAGCCTCAACCCTGTGCCTTGTCAGATATGATCTTTTGATACAAAGGTTCAAGATCACAATGTACTGTACAATTATGTATAATTTATTCCTAGGGTATGTTTTTATTTGCTTCTATTGCATTATTTTAAGTTACGAAGAGAAATTAAATCTAAATACAATTTGCTCCAAATGTTGCTTTTAAAGTTTGCAAATTAAAGTTTTAAAAGTTAGCTTTTGAATAGATTAAATTTATTTCGTAAATATTATTATATTACATTATAATTTATTATATTAAACTGTAAGTATTTAACATGGATGTCGGAATGATAGAACGGTAAATTCTGTGCATTTTTTGTAATTAAAAACAAAATATGCAGTTTGAAATGAAATATGAAAACCTTCAAAACGGCTACTATGATTTTTAAAAAACTAAAAAAACTCTGATATAAGCAATTTTGATTGTGTTTCAAATTTTTAATTGATTTTCTCTTTTACTTAACGCTACGCATATTTTTATGTGTGCGATTATAATAAATAAGTAAAAAATTAATAAGAAATACTATGGTTCATATATATTACATATTTTTATAAAAAATATAAATTCCTTTCAGTAAGTAATTTCGTAGAAAATAAGTAATTACGTTGCAAAATCCCTTGCCGATTTTTTTTATTTAATGCTCCTGTATTCCCCTCCGAAAAACAAACTCCAATTTTCAAAGCTCCCTTTTTTTGTTTAATGTTTTAACTTAAAATTTATAATTGCTTCCTTTAGGGTTGGCAACACCTTCGCGGGATAACGTTTTCATCTAGAAGGGAAAAATTTGACAACGCCTTTCGAAGATTAATTTGCAAGCATCGTTTAGAAATATTATTGCTAATATAAACTTTAATAACCAATATTTATTGCATAAATGTATAAATCAAAACACCGCTTCCTGTGAAAAGCGCTGCAAAAGTAAAATTGTAATCTATAAAACATTAAAAATCATACTTTATGATTATATTTTCAATGTATCGTCGTATTATAAGAAAGAGAACCAAATATAGAAATAGTATTTTTTAATTTATGTTGAACATATAAACTAGTTTTAGGTAGATAACAAAGCATTTTTTCAAATGGATCAATACTGGTTCAAGAATACTTGTGTTTTGTAATCTAAATCCTCTTGCCAATCTAAAAAAATAATTTCAAAATATTTCTAAATTGTTTATATAAATTTTTTCCGAGTAGTAACATTTCCTTGCTTCAGAAGGGCAGTGAGGTTTCGTATAGTGTGTTGACCCTGCTGTCATTCTAATAAACAAACAATCGTTGTAAAATTATTATAATGTAAATTTTCCGTTTTGAGAACGATGAAGAGATTGTAAAAACAATATTTTGAGAGCATATTTCATTTATTTAGTATATTAATTTTATACCTGTGAAGTATTTATAAATATCAATACACTCTACTACTCTATGTATGCTACTTACGTTTATACACTTACGCATTTTCTAAGTGCAACTTCTTTCTTAAATATCTTATTCTCTAATAAACATGTAAATGCCTGTTTTATATGCACCTAAATTTTTGGGATCTGTAATTCAGTTACGGATGTAGAGAAAACTTACACATAGAAGAACATTTTCTCCTTATTTTCAATTACAGCAAATCATTTATCGTAGACAGATGATTATTAAAAGGAATCAATTAGTTAATAAATCTTTTAACCACTATAACCTCTGATATTAAGAAATTATACACTAAAATTTAATTAATCTCTAGGCTTTAAAAATTCAAAGGAGAAAATCAATCTTATACTTTTCCATCACCTTACAATTCTAGATCGGTATTTTATAAAGAGAATGTATCCATTGTTGCATAATGTATATAAACTTCTGTATGTATATTATTTGTTGATGAAATGTTCCTACAGTGTCATAATATAAAAGAAAATCTCTGGATAATTCTTTGAAGATTTGTCAGAAGAATTTATTTATTAAAGTGGTTATATTTTGCTATCGAATTATTCCTATTGTTTATCATTTTTTGTCATACTGAAAATAGAATAGTAGTTGAATGATTGTTTTCAATTTCTGTAAATGTTCTGAACTAGAAATGTGCAGTAACAGACATTTTAAATTTTGAATTTCTTTTTCTAGCATCATTCAAATAACTACTATTTTATAATGGCACTTTTTTAAACTTAAGGGAAGTTTGAAATTTAGGATTTAATTTTATAATTTGAAATCATTTACGTTCATTTTAACTACACAAGTATTATAAGCATTTGTGCTTATTTAGGTAATTCAATAAATGGGCTAATTTAATAAAAAATGTATTCAGATTTTTAAGTAAGTGAATTACAGAAGTTCTAGGATCATTTTTGTAAATTATTACTTTAATATATTCAATAGGTATTAACATATTTTAAAGTTCAATTTTTATAGTGGTATAACGAAATTACGAATCTTTTTTCATGCATATGTTATTAAAATTTTAAACTTGTGTATTTCATTTGAATAATAGTGTTCGACAAGCCTTTACTCATTCGCATCTAAGGCTGGTTACTCTGACTTAGTGTAAGTTGCCTTGAAATTTACTTCAATAACTGTTCCCTTTGTTTCATTAGCGTTTAAGAATTTGACTGAGTGAAAAGTATTTCGTTTTCTATTTTTTATTGCTAGAAATTTTAATCTTCTCTAATCTCCATATAATGAAACAGTTATCTTAGGATGCAAGAATTAAAATCATCTAGAGAACTACCTCTGTTATTTTTAACATGTTTTCTGTTGATTAATTAATCATAAATATTAATTCAAAAGATCAGTTTGACTGAAGTTAATATATAGGCAACATTTTAATAAATTTCAGTTCAATAATTTTAGATTTATCAAAAGTAGCAATGTGAACTGAAGAAGAAGACCTCTTACTGTAACAGTATATTTCACTTGGCACCTATAATGTTTCAAATTTTTATATGTATTAAATGTTCCAAAATCATACTAATTGATGATGAATATGTTGATAACACTATGACTGTTTCGTATATTTTGTATTTTGTTTGCTTAAATAAAAGCATTTTTGCCTTCTTGTCATAAGCCACCTAAATCTACTTGTTCTGAATGTATTTATTTCTAATTCAAGGAACAGTTACTAAACATACAACTTTCAAAGATTTTGGCAGCATTCTGTTCAGTTATTTCAGCCATTAAGTGAATATTAATAAATATATCCCAGTAGATACACCTATATTTATTAACTTGACCCGCTTATGAAGCTCATTCAGACTGTTAGAAATACTCTTAACAAACATAAAACTCCCGAAATATCACTAAAATGGTCTGTTGCTTACAAGACACTAAGCGTAAGTTTTTTATTGTTTGTGATTGTGCATTATTGTGATTTTTGCATTATTTGTGATCTACATTTAAATAAAAGACGAAAGGTATGGCTGGCATTTCAAATCACTTCAAAGACATTAGATTCGAAAACATGTAAAACATGTTCTGGAACAGGGTTTGCCAACCGAGTGAAGCTCGGGACACTCCTGGGAATAAGATTAAAACCTTGTTGCGGCAGCTTTGTTAGCGGAGTTTGTTGAGGGAGTTTCTTGATTTTAATTCCATATCATATCCTATATGAGTTACAAGGAACAAGTTGAATTTTTAATAAATATCAGTTTGAATAAATAACAGTTCAAATAAATACCAGCTAGAACATTAACTTTGTTCATTCACTAAAAGATAATATTAACAACAAATATCATTTTGTTATTCTTAGGACATCAAACAAGATGAAGCTCATGAATTTATCGTGGCCACGAGGTAGCGCCAGTCTTTGACCGCGGCCTTATTAGAGACAATATGATCTTGCCAAACTTCCTCCCAGTTTTGATGGAAAAACTTTGAGAGCGGATCTAGATTTCTCCTACCAACACTCACTCGAAAATATTTTTTGCTTCGATGGTATTTTAAATGCCTCCATGGTGCAAATATACTACATATTTACAAACATCCATCTCTTCTCCAAGATTCCAATGATCTACGGCTTAACGAGACGGCAGCCAGCACCGATAAAGTCTATAGCAAATATCATAACAATATTCTGCAATAGAAATGGAATTCTGCAATAGAAATTTCCGAAAAGAGTTTTGTTTGATTAATGACAATATAATACAATATAATTTTAGAGCTTAAATGTTTGGTTCCAGGTCTTACGTATTAAAACGAAATATGTATATCTTCCTCGAGATTTTGCAAGCTATTTCTTGATTCGGATTTGACTATGTTCAAAGTAGAAAACATTGTACATGTGAAGTTAAAAATCAGTCAAACGTGGGTCGACTGTTTTCTCATTAGGGCGGTTATCAAGCCAAAAACAGCTAAAAGCTTCATTTTTGGTGAACTTAACTTTGAGTGTAATGTAATGTATGTAATGTAAAGGGCGAAGTCCTCAGCCCCCCTAGCCGAATAAACGGCCTTATGGCTAAAAGAGGACAGGCCCATCCAACACAAACAAAAACAAAAACAAACTTTGAGTGTGAGATCTGCCTATAAATCAATGACTTCGTCTCCTTCGCAACTTGTGAAATATATTTTTTCGCATGCTCTTCAAACTCCAATGATGGCAGAATAGAGTAGATTCCTGGTGAAAAAAGTTGAAGGTTTGCGTCTTGAAATATTTATAAGTGACTAATAACGTTTAGTTCCAAAATTTGTTGCAGTACACCTGCTGAGGATTCCTACTCTAGAAGAAAGATGGGTAAATAATCCAACTGTTATACCTTGGGACAATACTAAATAGATATTATTTCTTGCTACAGGTTAACTAAAATCTTAAATAACTTGTCCAGAGAAAGGAAAATCTTAAACTTTTATTTACGTTTGACATGCTAATAATTTCTGCTCATGAGAAACACAGATATAGCTCATTCAGAAAAGAGAAATAACTTAAAATTCTCCATTACACTAGACGATTATCACAAACTACAATATCGCTCACGAAACAATGAATAAAATAACTGAATATTGAACTTAGTAACATATCAGTCTAGCACTCACTAATTTTTAACCCTGCACTGATAACTGAGTCTTCACAGCGTTCTATTTTTAGCATTATTTGTCCAGAGGGGTCATCACTATGTGAAAAATCACTATGGACCACAAAATGCATTTTCGAGAAATTTCAGAATGTCGCGTTGTTTATGAGAGATTGCCAGATGTGCTCAAGGCCAGAATACTGTGCTCAACTTATATTCCAGTTTTTCTAAGCTGTTTCTATAATAATTCTAGTATCAATTCACTCCTTTGAAATTTCTACAAATTAATACAAGAATTAGATAATAAAGGACCAGAAATAAAAGATTTTACAAGAAGCACGACAGCTAAACATAGATTTACCTTAAAAATGCATTAAATAAGCAAACTAAAATCTGAAGAGTTCAGATTACAATAAAAAAAAGAGATTACTATTAAGAATTTCACAAAATTAAAAAAAAATTAGAAACTAAAAAATTTATATTAATATAAATTTAGCCAACACAAGTTATTCTACATCAGTTCTGTAATATATAGCGTCCGAAATACCTTTATTAATGAAAATAAAGCTACGAATATTCGCGATTAAGCGATTAGTTGCCTATATTGTATACATTTTAATTAATACCAATCATATACATTTTTAAAAAAATATTCCATTTTTAGGAAATGCGCATTTATTACTTTTGAATCCCGCAGATGATTAATCGTTAAAAATAAATTAAATTTGAAACAAAATTTAAAGAACTTATGTTTTGCTGAATGGCAACACACTTTGAACTGTCTACATGCAAATCCACAGGGAAGATAGTTTAAAATTGTTTTGTTTCGCACACTAGTAGCACACTTCTTTTAAATTGCGCAGTTTTTTAATTTAGAACACTTTCATTAAACTAAAAAAAAGAGTAAATACCTTACACTTTGCCGATTGGAAACGTTTAGAATTATCTATGGGTGAGGGCAGATGAAAAGTAAATTAAAGACTTTTTGTTTCGGGCAGTGCTAACATATCTAAAGGGCTGCTTTTAGGCCATTGTTTTCCTTTGTTTATTTTAACATGACAGGATTTTATATGCTAATCAAAAATAATATACTTCATTTAAAATGCAATAAAGAATACAAAACATTACACAATGGTATCAAAATACAAAAAAAAGAGAGAGAAACAAATAAGAACAATTACTTATATAAATTACTTTATGCTTACTCTTTTAAAGTAAAATTAATATTATAAGGAATAACTTACAATAATGCAGATTTTTAAATCTTAGGCTTAAGAATATAATAAAATGGATACTATTTTAAAAAATTTTGGGTACCTTACATTCTATTACAATGCAGTGGTAACTTATTTGTTACTTATAACTTGGTTACTTATTGTGAACAATAGGGCAATATCTCATATAAATAAATATACTATGATGATAGAGTTCATGTCTAGTTACTATAAAGATCATATTGTGGACTTCCTTACTCTTTTTGTCTAAAATGAAGGTTGAGGAACCTAGTGAACTGCGTAACGACTTATCGCTGAGTTCAAATAACTAAAGATGTAGAATCAAGAAGGGTTAAACTACCCTTTATTTGTCTCTAATAAGAATAACAGTTGGCCTCTTTCTTGGGTTTACAACAAAGTCTCAAATCGGGCTTTAACTCAGAAATAAGAAACCAAACTCTAACTAAAGGAGACTTCGCCGAAGCTAAACGCAAGTATCTAATGCAATTAGCCCTTAATTTAGCCCGCTTCTGTTTTGAGAAAAGGGAAATACCCTTGTACACAGTGTTTATACACTGCACATATTTTCAAATTCTCATAAGGAAATTAATATAATTACTTTATGAATATTTACAAAAGCAATACTATTTTGAACACTTTAAAAAGTTTTTAATTAGTTAACGTTAAACTTTATTTGCGTACATTTGTGATTATTCGCAATATTTATACCGGAAAAACATTATTACATCTTAAGTATAAAAATGAAAACTAATTTTTAGTGATATTTTTGCTGTAGATTTGAATTAATTCTTTCTTATTTATTGTAAATCTTAGTTTTCTTTTTTTCCTCTTTCCACTTTATATTAGTGAGCCTTTTTTATACATTTCCAAAACCCAATAACTAAAATACTTGAACTCTGAAAACTGATACGTATTTTTAAAACTAGCACTCAAATAGATGCTCTTAAGTCCCATAATACGTTTAATGACTCGACAAGAGACAGTATTCTTAGCATTGTTCAACAAATAAACAGTTATTAATGAACATACAACAGTAATCGAGAACAGAATCTTCTTACTCAAATGTCAAAATGTAAAATTAAACCTAATTAGCTATTAAACTTTACCTATTTAGTATACATATGCTTTTAGATAAATCCTCTTCTTTATATTTATACACAGATGAGATGTAAAAATTAACTGAGATTCATTAAAAGCTATGCCTTTTAGTGCAACTGAAGTTACCAAAAGTTAGGCACCATTGTTTATGGAATCTCAGAAATTCGAATCCTTAAATTTGTACAACACTGCAGATAAGCTTCAAAGCCCCCGTAAACTGGCCGTAGTTTTAAAGCTCCTGGCTTAAAAGCTAACCATTGCAAAAATTGCTCATCAGAACGGACGTCTCTCAAGGATAAACAGCTTTCTAGCAAGTTGCCCCAACTCTCTTTTTAAGCAACAAATGCGTTCGCTATTCAGCAGAATCTAACATTCATTCTGGTGATGTGTTAAGAAATAAATAGAAGGTATAAAAAAGAATTAATGTTAAAATAACGTATTGCCTAAAATAAACCTTAGAATGGAAATATTGAGATAACAGCTACAGGTGTATATACAGCTCCTCATACTGAAATATGATGTAAAATGCTACATTCCACATTTATAGAAATATATCTTCTTAAGAAAGAACATAAAAATAACTCTAGAGCTAATGCAACTAAACTATATCAGCTAGTTAAATACATATTCCACTGTTTCCAATATCTTTCTATACTTTAATTCAGAATTTAATTTTAATTTGGGCATATACTATTCCACCTTCTTCGCTATCTCTTCCTATCTTAAGAACCGGCATAAAGAATACTTACCCCAGACGAACAAATAGAAAGAGCGCCAAATTACATGCAAGTAATTAATAATTAATTAAAGAGTTAAATTATAATAACAGATAAATAGCTTAAACATAAATTAAATTAATTCCCCCTGTAGAGTCGTTAGGTTATTTTGAAGCAGAAGACCTGAAAAATGTGCAGTGCCCTCACCAAGACTCGAACCCAGGAACTGCATCGAGTAGGCTTCCAATCATCTATTTATATCACGAAGGCTTGCGGAAAGGAGGAATGAAATACCTTATACCACTCTTCATATGACTATGAGACGACTTTTTATAAGCCGTTCCTGAAGAATAAATAACATCTGGATTACCTACAATAATTTACTTAGAAGCTATATAGTTTATTTTCAGAATAAATGTAAATATAACTTTTCACTTGATCTTCATGTATCCTTCCATTTTTCGATTGATTTATCCTGTATCATGACAGATGTAAAAAGCAGGATCAGGAAAAACAGGAAAGTAAGTATCTATAATGATCTGTAATGATAAATCTATCTCGCAAGTGAAGAAATTAGCAAATTTTTCTTCTGCAAAGATCAGACAAAAACATTTTAGAGAGTTTTCTCTTTGGTATGGGAAGGTATGTGTAATTAATATAACATAAACACAAGCGACAAAAAATAGGATAAAGGAAATACGATAAACGTGTAAAAAATTCTATTTGCCCTTGAAAGAACTAGCAAAACGTCCATACGGAAAAGTAGAATTTAATTTAACAAGTTAATTTATTTGTAAAATTCTATTTGAAGTAGATAATAAATTGCGTATAAAACTACCTAATAAATGCAAATTATATCACCGACGCAGCATCTTGAAAGGATATAAAATCGATTGCAAAATATTTCAGTTTTACTTTTCGTTTATCATCAACTGAAAAAAATAGCAAAAGATACCCAACATGAGTATTAGTTTGGGATTTTGTTGCGTGGCGAACGTCATCGTAACACTTGTGTGACGGTAAAGCAGTATATGATAAAAATTCTCTTCCCCAAGTACCCTGTGCAGTATTCTTCCTAAAGCGGGTTTTCGCCTCAAGAAAAATGGAGGTAGAATGAAGCCAGCAACCAAATAACTTCAGAGGATATTTTGGAGCATTATTATCCGTAATCCAGCACCTGATCATTAAAGCGTATGTATGGAAGATATCGAGGAAGCACTATTAAAAACACTGGAGAACTCCTTATTGTTCTATACTAACACAGGATTTGATTGATGGTGAACATGAAGTATATTAGAATTTCTTTAATCTTATTTTGAAAGCCTCAGAATAAAATGAAACCTTTTCGGATGATAGTATTTTGGATAGCCACAACGCAATTTTCAGGACAAAAGACAAAATATCTGATTATTAGCTACTAAATTATCATCCTAAATAATCTAGAAGCATCAGTTTCATTAACCTTAACGGGCGTAGTGGAGTTTATTGTGAACATTTACATTTCGATCCAGATCATGGTGCATAAACCAAAGACAGCTTAATATTTTTCATGGTCTAGTAAACTCTTTATCGTCTGTGACGATTTTTGCCCTTACGTGACACGAAAATGATGACTCCGTCTTGCACAGAAAAACTTACGTCTTTCATATTTTTAAAAACTGTTTTCGAAATATGATTTTCGGGTAGTATGGAAACAGTGCAATAATTAGTTGAAGAAGGGGAAGCAAAACTACTGACAAATCTACATACTTCCTAGATGTTAACTTCCATGGATTTTTTTCTTTTAAAGATATCTAAAGGAACCATTTTATACGACTCCATTATAAGCCGCTCAAGACACTGAAAATCACATATCTGAAACTTTTAGGCCTGCCTTATGTTATCCCTTCAGAAAAAGTACTTTTGCCTAAAATTCAAATTTTCTTTGCAACTAAACTTGGAAATTTCGAACAAAATCTGCAAAACATGTCTTAAAATTTACAACATTTTCATCTTTAATAATAAATTACTATTTGCTTTAATATTTAGTTTTGTTTACCTCTTTCGTTGTTATCTGAATACTTGTAATGTGAAAAGAGCACTTCTGTTGAACCCAAACAGAAACTAAAGCTTTGCACTCTAAAACTTCGTAATAACTGAACATTGCGCTTATTTTCCTTCTTTTCTTAGATAGAAATCATGCCTTCTTCATTTCATTCTAGAAGGGTTACAGATTTAATGAGCAAAAAGCGCATAACCTCCATGTTATTAGTCAGCTCTAGAAGACTTCAGTCGAAAATTAAACACATGTATAATCACTTAAAAATAATTCATTGTGCAAAATTTTAACTTAAAAACGCATAAAAAGTTTGCTTCTGAACGAAACGAGATCTCGCCTTATCTTGCTCTGGAAATGAGGATAGTATTTGCGTAAAGCCAAAAATTAAACTTCACCTGATTTTTAAATGTGACTATATCACTAAAGCTAAATGCATATTCGCATTCGTAATACTTTGTTTAGAAGCAAACCATTTCGTAAATTCATCGTTTCGATTCTATTCTCGATGGTAGAATGCTGACTTTATTAAATTGTTTTACGTTGTCTCGTTTATGATTATAAGAGAAGTTTTCTTTAAAATGTCTTCCACAAGAGCATGTCTTCCCATAAGCATATAATCTTAGTGTGATTTGCCGTAATCAAGCAATTCAATTCTAATCGTTTACAGAGGCAGAAACAGACGCTATAAATATTTTATATAAGCTTAAACATTCGTAAAAGATGTAAAATGTATGTTATAAATATTTAGTTTTGACTTCTTCCACCAACATTTTTCCATCCTTTCTCTCGAGCAACGTGAGTAGCCTTAAGAATACTATTTGATACCTGTTGTAATTTTTCTGTAAGCTGAATTCTCTTAAATGTAGTATTTAAATAATATGTATTTAATGTTAAATTAAGTATTGTTTCAAGGGTTGAATCATCAACAATATTTAACCACTTAACTGGTCTTTGTTTATGTGAAAGACACGAATACCCATATGTTGGAGCCACAGGTTATCGCCTAATTTCTTCTACTCGTAAAGAAGCCTCAAATAGGATCCTTTTGAGGCTTTGGAACACTTTTAAAGGCGTAATATATTTCGAGATCACCATTCGAAATATATTATATCCATCTGATGCATTTTTTCATACAGTGTTTATAAAAAGTGCGATAGAATTATCAAGATGAAGCACTTCATGAGTCGCTGATCTCACATCATTTATTCTTTGTTTTTACTAAATAAACTATATAATTTTCAAACCGCATCATGCATTAGACCAATTAGTAGCAAAAATAAATTCTTCTCTTTCCATGCATATGACACCACTGCTGAGGAAAATAAGTTTACTCTTTTAAATTGTTTGAGTTATACCAAAGATTCTATTTTCGTGAAAATCATTTTATGTATTTGTGTGTGTTAATTTCTTGAACTATTCTATAGAGCTACTATGAATTTTGGATCTCTTACAGTTTGAATTTTAAAGATACCTCAAGGAGAACATGAAAAATTGACAAAAATCCTCCTGATAAGCCTTAAAGTCAGACTTCTTCTATAGGCTGATGACAACACGTGATTTCTCCGCAACATTTGGAAATTTTCTGGAAAACGTATTTTTAAAACCTCAGAAGAAGATTACCTTCTAGAAGTACCTTCTCTCTTCTTCTTTCTTCTCTGAGTTGATTTACCTTCTAGAAGGTAAATCAACTCAGAGTTATGCGAATTTTCTGAAATTCTCCCTCGGCGACTATAGCTTTATCGTTTGCTCTGGGAGTAACTGAGTGACCTCTGTTATTTCTGAAGTGTTAAGGAAAATTTTTGCTTACAGTGTTTTCCTGGAATTAATATTTATATTGCTCAGCTATAAAGGCTATAAGGGCTATTCTTCTTCTTAATAAAGTTCCAAACTTTATTTGGTCAAGATAATTTAAGTGGTCTTTACGAACCTGTAGCATACAATAATATTATTAAAAACAATCGAACAGTCTTAAAAAAATTTAAATATTGTTAGAAATTAATACATTTCTAAACGAAATGAAGACTTTTAATATTAATAATGAACACCATGATGACAGTTTGACGAAAAGACTCTTCAATCAATATCCAGAACAATTATCCAGATTATTCTACTTTCTGATTACTAAAATCTCAAACGATATCGATGTAATCGTGAAAAGCCGGAGTGAAATAGATTTTCTATTTTATGTTCTTCTCTTACTAGGTCAAGTACCTCGTAAATAATGGCCAATAAAATCATCTGGTTGGAAATTCATGATCTAGCAATAAAGTTTTACGGAACGGATATAACTGAACCCTTCTAACAAACCCCTAAATACTGATGTTGACTAAGGCGTGTCTTCTGTTATTAAATTTTGCAGCGTTATGGATGTTATCTTGCTATCTACGTGGCAACACGATGCACAGTATATGCAAGTTTGACTTCAGATAACGGCCTAAAAATATGTACAGCTTGATTCAAACATCTATCATTTGTGTTTCTCGAGAGTAATACTTTTTGTTATAAATTTTAAAGATATTAGATAAAACATGTGCTATTTATCCTTATCTTTTGTACTCTTTTAATTCTTCATAATGATTCATTTCATGCTATAGGCAATATGTATTCTATTCCACAAACTCTTACATCCGGCTCTGAATACTTCTCACTAGTATTCACGATGCTGCAGCACAGATTAAATCAAATTAAACTTAGATGAATAGAAATTTCTGATGTGGCCGCATTATACAATTTAAAATTTTACAGTAAATTGCATACACAGAAAACTTTAATATCTGTATAATCATTAAAGCAGACTATTACGTAGACTCGATAGCACTAAAGGTAACTAGCATATTATTATTGCTGGATTTCTGTTGATTACATTAAAGCTATTTTAATAAATATGAAATATACGCAATTAGCACTTTGTTGTGGAAAGAAAAGTAGATTGAAATATTAAATTTGCACAAGGACACTCCAAATTCACACTTTTTATTATTTTGGTTAAGTGATTACGGAAAAGCAGGGGGACATTCCAACCTCATTTCAGTATGATAATCAGTGGTGTCCGTTGTTATATCATTAGACCCAGGTACTTGCTGCCTTTGAAGCATGCAGGTACACAAGAAAATTCAAATCTTAAGTCCCTTCAAGAAGTTAGTGGTTAGCGAAAAGAGATGAGAGATCCTAGTATGCATCGCCCGGGTGTTCATAACATTTCGGACCAAGTCTGGCCAAAAATCTGCTACTCCACATCGTGTGTCAAAGTCTTTAGCCAACAATGAGAAATTCCCCTTGGCCATATTTTATTCGGGGACATTCTCTGAGTAGAGTTCTAAAGATTAGAATGATTAGTATGAACACAATTAGGTCTTCCTAAAGGGAACTTCACATTACTCTTCTTACACTTATAGAATATAACCCACGCAGCCAGATCGACCTCAAGATTCCAACCAAGACCAAACTATCATTGTTCAACAGTCTTAACAGTTCATTGATTAAAAAGGCCGAAAGTGATCATTTGCAATTAATCACTTTTTATTACGATTGCAAATATCTATAGCTTAATGTTGCAGTTTCCAAGATTATAGCATGTAACATTAAGTCAACCTAGTATGTTATCTTCTACTCTAATCTTGCCCGTGGCCTGACAAATTGCAGGCTATTGCCATAAACAGCTTTCAGATCATCTTCATACTCTGGCAAATTGCCGTGTATAAAAATTCTTGCGATTTCACCCCAAAAATAAAATTTTATTTACTTTTTAAATTATAGCAATATATTGCTTGTAACAAACTGAAAGATTTAGAAAGTACGTACTTCTTCATAATATTATTACTGTTTTTACTATTAATATTATAAAGCTTGTTTTTGCTAACACATTACGTTCATTGTTTTCTCTATCTTCTATTTTTTCGTCAACTGTCAACAGAATATCAATTAGGTTAAGAAGGGAGAGAATTTATAGAGAAAGAATTATGGCAACTCGCGAGAAAGCTAATAACTCTGAGACACAAACCTGTGAACAAAACGTTTTTTAAAGGAATTCTGTAATTTATTAGCACATACTGCTAGAGTCCGAGATAGTTGAAATCTGGTTACTAAGAAGTTGAAAGTAACAATAGAAAGATCAAACAGGGAAGATAAACTTATGGATTTGATAGCTAATGTACTAGCTAATTAAGATAAACCTTACAATTAAAACAAAAGATGTTTTGATGCCATATTATCTATACTATAGAATTTACTCATTATCAAATTTTAATTCAGTTTACAATTTAGGAAAGGATCAACTATGAAAAAGTCATACAAACACATTTCTTACTTTTTATGGCTTCTAAATTTTCGTTAGTACTGTTTGAAATTATATGACAATTATTTCTGTTTTACAATAACTGAGTTACTTTTTATCCTATTCTTCTTGCTTTCTGTCATAATCTTTGCTCATACGAGAAAGTGTACGCACATTTAATGGAGAGTGGATTATTTGAAAGGAGGAAGTTAATCTTAACCATCAGCCTATAGGAGCCTCAGCCACATTGCTTCCATATTGATTGACTAAGCGTTGTAGTTGTGTCAAATGAAGAGACTTCTGCAATGCAATGCTGTCGTTAAAAAAGTCCAACATCCATCAGTCATTTAGCCATCTCATCATCGAGAATATTGTTCAGGGTACGTAATATAGTACGAGTTAAACCCGTAAAAGAAGGAAGTTCAGTTTTGGTGGAAAATAAATGGATCCGACTATTTCCCAGCCTCTTCCCCTTCCACTAAGCCTCTCGGCAGAACTTTCGGCTCTCCAATATGTTAAGCGTCTCCAAGCAGCATAGGCATTATTATATCATTGGGTTATTTGGAAGAGGGGATGTGAAAAACAAGCAGTGCCCTCGCCGAGACTCGAACCACGGACCTCTCGAATACGCTTCGAGCGTGCTGACCACTACACCACGAAGGCACCCAAGGAAGACAGGAGAAATACCTTATGCACTTACTAACATCCAAGCCTTTTTCGGTATACAGGCCCAATGATACACTCTACGCTATTCTGCAACAATGCCATATCCGACCAGATGCCTTTATACGCACCAAACGGATTACGTCATTACGATAGCCCACTGCGCAAAAAAAGAGGGGCGAACGGTTCTATATCTCCTGTTCTACTGCGCTGATTGACGAAATTCAAATTGAGTTTTCCTTGTCTCAAAAGCGCGACTTAGGATTTATATTAGATTTATATATATAGCATTGTCCTACCACAGGTATTTTGACACAGAATTGGACTTTTCTGACATAACACACAATTGTTTTCCATATTTCGATTCTACGACTCAAATTATGCCTAGATAATAAATTTTGTAATTTTTGGTGAGAAATTTGTGGAGAAATTTCCAAATTGATCTTGGCGGATTTTTTTCAGTTTGCGCCAAGAATAATTCACTTGGCGAACTTTTTGAATAAAAAACTCTAAGTTTTTGCAAGTATGCTTGTACTTGCAAAAACTACTTTAAGATGATGACAAACCTTTTATAGGTTATAATTCAAAATGTTGTTTGAAAAATTTATAAAAATTATATAAAATTATGTCATAAAATAAGGCAAATACACTCATGTCCATTAATTAAGGATAATTCCGAGTCACGCGGAAATCAAACTCTACAATAAATATATCACCTGTAAAATCACTACATACATCTTCAAGAATCATATGCAAATTTCAGGAAGTAACCAGATGACACCGATGGCGAGATGACGATAGTGTAAGAGAGTGATATATAAGGAATAAAGGCAAAGAAATAAAATTCTTCGCAGGCGCTTTATAAGCATTTCAGTGAAATAACCGAATAGTTATGACACAAAGGACTCATTTTGGATGATTTTTTACGTGGTAGAATTATCGGCCGTCTGGATTGTGGGAGTAACCAACAGGAAGTATCAGACGAACTTGGAATTGCTCAGTGTCATCTCCAGGCTTTGGCAACGATTCCAAGATGATGGTAATGTGAGTAGACGTTACAGCACAGGTCGCCCCAGAGTTACAACGCCGAATGAAGACCGGTATTTGGCAGTTACTGCCAAAAGGAACAGGCGGGGCACAACCTTCGACCTGTCTCTTCAACTCTCTTCAGCCACTGGTACGACAATTTCAAGACAGACCGTGTACAGATGCTTAGGGCAGATTGGTCTATATGCTGGTAGACCTGTCAGATGCGTCGCCTGCAGTGAGTGCAGCAACTCACTGTCGCCTGCAGTTAGCCTGAAGTAGAGAGCATGCATTGTGGACACCGAAACAGTGGGCTTGTGTGATGTTTTCCGATGGGTCCAGGTTTAGCTTGCAGTCTGATTCTCGCCGGACTTTCATATGGCGAGCTCCAGATACCCGTTACCACCAAGAAAACATCATTGAACGACACCGTTACGGTGGTGCAGGAGTGCTCGTTTGGGGTGGAATTATTCTGAGTTCCAGAACTGACCTGCATGTTCAAATTGGAACCATGACAAGCCAAATCTATCGGGGGTCATTCTGGAACAACATGTACGTTTGTTTCGGGGCGCCACGGGCGCACAATTTGTGTTTATGGATGACAACGCCCGTCCTCACCGTACCGTGCAAGCATCGTAAGCGAATGCCTTCAATCGGAGGATATCACCCGTATGGACTGGCCAGCATTCTCACCGGACTTGAATCCAGTAGAGCACGTGTGGGACATGCTTGGCCGACGAGTTCCAGCCCGTCAACCTCCTCCTACATGTCTACCGGAACTTCGAAGAGCATTGCATTTTGAGTGGTGTAATATCCCCCAAGATCAGATCGATAATTTGATACTCAGCATGCCTAGGCGTTGTACGGACTGTATTGCATCGTCTGGGAGATCTGGGTAACAATCATACCAACCATGTAATATTGGTTTTTTGTCAATAGGTTTTTTTTTTTTTTTGTTATTTGCTCCGGGGAGAAAAAATCGCTATTTTTTTAATAATATCAAACATATAGCATCTTTTTTTGCTCTTTACCTTTTGTTTAATAAATAAGCTTTACAAATAAGTCAAATTTGTTTTGCTTCTAACTCTTCCTTTGCCTGATTTTGCATTATCCTTAATTTATAGTCATGAGTGTATTATTTGAAAGAAACCTAAATTTCGAAATATGAAAGGAAGAATTAAATAAGTTTAATAAAAAAGAGCTATTAAAGATATATATCAAATTCAATTAAGATTGAGGAGCTAAAATTTTGAGAACTAATTTTTTAAAAACTACTCGTGCGATTTTTACAAAACTTGGGCGTTTGGCATAACTTGACTCGTAGAATCGAAATATGGAAAACAGTTGCCATGTCATTTCAGAAGAAATTCACTTTTTTTGTCAAAACACCTGTATTAGAACAATACTGTATAAAAATCTAATACACATCTTAATTCGCGCTTTCGAGACATGAAAAACGCAAGATGAATTTCGTCAATCGCCCCACTAGAACGGGAGATATAAAACTGTCCCTTTTCTTTTCGCGGTGTATATACCTTTATTAAGAATTTATAAGGAATTTGCAAATTTCCATTGGTATCATCTTTATTGAGCCTTAGTAGGAAATATACAAATTCATATAAGTTAAAACGGCCCACCATTATAGCAGTCAGCATCGCTAACCACTATACCAATCTGACTAAATTAATGAGTTGAGCTTAATTTTGAAGCGGACACTGAGAGTTGGTGACTGCGCTTGGTAAATGCTTTAAGAAAATTAAATACAACACAGATACGACAAAAGTATTGGAGTTTTGAAAATTAGACTGCTGTTGTAATTAATTGAAATCTTAGAACCAGGACGTCATTTCGTATTTTTTGCACAGCGAGAAGAAACTTTTTGAATTTGCGTTATGATTTTAAGTTGGTAAAATCTCCAGCAATAGCTAATAAAGATCGTTTTGGTTTTAAATTTTGCACCTCGTTAATAGTTGAATACTTCCAAGGGGCGATAGCTGATCAAACCAATTAATTAATTTCTTTGGCTAGCCGTTAGGCTATAAGTTTCGTTTAAGTTAATTGCACACTCCAAAAATTACAACTTGTAATTAGAATACATTAGGAAGGAATGATTTTGTGCGATCTACCGAAATCAGACATATCGCGAAACACTTCATCATTCGTATTGCCTTAAAAGACTTACCGATTATTGCGGACGCCTATTTATCAAATATTCCCTACAGAACGGGGAAATCAAACTGCCTCAGTCGTTTTTTTTTGAAGTTTAAATTCAAATTTAAATGGAACCTCTCTTATAAAATGAGAAATTTGTTAAAGAATGAGGAGGAAATGTTTAGGTTTGACATCATATTAAGGATTTACAAGAAAACAATTAACTTCAAATATAACGGCACTAATTATGCAGTATTTTAATCGTTAATTATGCGCAATTCCATGAAGAGGAATAAGTTTGCAAAACTAATGAGGAACCCGTAATGAGTAATTAAAGGAAGGCTAATCAGCCGATTTTTCTCAGTACTGTTTGTCATTATATGATAAGACTGTTCTGAAAAGTGAAAAACATAATGACGCATTTATAAGCGGAAAACATACTATACTTAAACTAAAAGATCATTAATTGTGTTTTTCGCTTTCCAATGCAATGAATTAATCAGTTGCAGGGAATATTTCCGAAGCAGAACTAAGAATTGAGTTTTTTTTTCCTTTAAGAATAAAAACAAAATAAATTACCATTTAATGAATTTACATGACTATTAACCATCTAGTGATCTTTTAGATTCCAGTCTAAAAGCTAAAAAAGACTTTTTAATTACCTTTAGATCAAACCTTGTTTTAGGAAGCACAAGCAAATGTAATTAATGCCATATCTGGTAGATATGCAAGGTAAGTTGTCTGCATACTTTAATTCTTTAAATAAAGAAATTGTAAACCCTTTAGTTACAGAAGTTATTGAATTTCTAGCAGCTTGTATTTCCAGTGGGGCGATCAGTGGTCTGGGTATGTGCTCAACATCATGTAATAATATAGCATTAAATTCTAACACGTTTATTAATAAAGTACAAAAATTTAATATTCTTTGATATCATCACGAATAATAATATCAAGAACACATATCAAATACATAAGTTATTTTTTATGTGGTATCCATCTCTAAATATCGTCTGAAATTTGAAAATGGGTGCGAGTGCAGACTCCTGGCATTTTTTTCTGAGAATCTGATACCACTCACACTTACGGTTTCAGTCTACATGTTTGGTAGTAAGAAGCTAAACCATTTGGGAAACTCGAAAGTCCACCAATTATGAAATGTCATCCGATTCTTACTACACGAAACATGAAAGCTAAGGATATCCATCACTTGGAAATGTGAAGTGAGGGTGATAATGCAATGAGTGACAGCCGAATGCAAAAATGGGTGAGATTTTTCAAGAACTGTCAGGAAAACCTCCATAATAAAACCTCCCTGATCGATTATCTGTAAGCACTGACACTGTAACCTAAATTCCCACAGTCAGAGCATTTCAGCAAATGGTACGAACAATTAAAATCTACTATTGGAGAAGTGCAACCGATTGTGAATAACTGGCTCTTATCACGTGCCACAGATTTCTATCAGGTAGGTATCCTAAAACTCATTGTTCTTTACTACGATAAAGATCTTAACTGCCAAACAAATTATGTAGAAAAATAAAAAGTTGTATGTAAATTTAGAAGATAAATAATGATTTTTTTAAAAGTGTTGCTTGTTTCATTTTATTGCGAAGCGGATCATACTTAAATATAACCCTCGTACTACTTGCATTGAAACATTAGTTAATTAGTCCATGGGCTTTCACAACCTTTTTTAAAAGTGTTGCTTGTTTCATTTTTATTGGGAAACGGATCATACTTAAATATGACCCTTGTATGCTGCGAAGACAGAATTGTAACAGCAGGGAGCGTTTGACTGTGTTCAGTTTAGAACTTCGGCCTAGTGTCTGTGCATTTGCTCAGACCAACAGCAATTCTAGGAATAAAATGCCCTCCTATTCCATAAAGGAAATTTTTGCAAGTTTCCGCTCCTAGTTCACTACAGATAATGAATTTTTTCATACATATTTCAGAATCCTTAATTTCAGTCTTTCTATCTATTCGATAGTCATGCAATAAGAGACATTCTCTTTCAAAGCAGCATCCTGCTTTTGCACCAAGCTCCCACGACTCGGAAACAATTTAGCTCATCAAAACAAGAGAATATATCCTCTCTAATATGAGAAATTAAAAAAGGAAACGGATTCTGTATTCCGACCAATTCGTTTAACTGTTTTCCACCAGCGCTTGCAGTTATCAACTATACACCCAAATTATCCGGCGTTTCTTTTCTCGGAATCGAAAACAACATTTAGTGTTATTAACCTTTTTGAAGTTCTTTGAAACCTTCCTTGCTTCAGAGTAACATCACTAGGAATGAGACAACTAAATTAGAAATAGTACTAACCATTAATATATTAAAAAGAATTTGAACGATATCGTTGAATTAAAGCTCGGTTTTTTTGTCATGCAATCTTCATACTTTGAGGATTATATGTAACTAAATTACATGTTCTTATAATAAAAACAGCTTCCAAAAACAGCTTCCAAATATCTTCGGCTAACACTGTTTTCATCACGCAGGTTTTACTTTTTTCTTCCGCATTTCTTGTATTTTTTTTTTGCTGTTGTTGTTTGTTTGTTTTTTTGTTTTATACTGGTGACTTGAGACAGTAATTTTCCCATAATTTTGCAATAAATACATTTAATATATCTACAGGAGCCGGTCAAACTGCAGCCCGTTAAACAGCTCTAGATAACTGAGAATTACTTTTAACTTTATGAGCATATAGCTTTCCGACTTAACAGATCATAAAGGAATTTAATTTCAAGCATAAAAAGGAAAAATAATTTTTCACTTGAGTAATACAGAGTAAACTATTTTCAACATACAAAATTTAGCTCATTATAAGTCGCAGTAGACCAAAACCTTCAGGTAAATTTTAGTTCTGTAATGAATGACATACTTTTAGCTCTAATTACATTGAAATCGATAAAATCTTCTAATAAACCATTCTTTGCATAATTTTACTTTCAAACCAATTTTATTTTGCTTGAAAACGTAGCAAGTCTCTAGATAATTTGACCTGGATACATTTATACTCATGGCACAGTTTGGACGAATATTTTAAATAAATTTTGACAAATCATTCCAACAATACTTAATAGTGTAGGATCGCCGATATTGGTGTACTTCTTGTGTATATTTACTAATGAAGTCTTTTCATTTGGGCACATATTTCGCAACACTAAATCTGGCACAAATAACTCACACCGGATGACAAATATTAACTAAAACAACAGATATTACACTAAAATAAACTGTTAACAATGTCACTGCGGATGAACGAAGAACATATCGATGGCTCATCCAGAGCGTTTCTTTTCCTCCGCTTCTACCGTGCAGTAGATTACGCTATCTGGCCTGTATCTACATTGTTCTATCAAGATTACGATTATCTTGATTACGATTTTGATATTGAACTCGTATGATAGTGAGAGAATTAGGATTATTGCTAATTCAAATCTAAAACTCATAAGTGATAGGTGAGGCAAAACCTTATGACTATTATCAAATGATATAATAATGAATTTTACCAGTCACCTAACTATAAAATATTTGTCTCTAAAATATATTCATGTATACTATACCCTATGCAAAACAAGAATATAAAATGTGTAAGAAAATGTAGTTATAGATAACATGACAAGTAATTATATTTAAAATAGCATAAATAAACTTGGATTAATCCTTTAAATGTATCAAATAGTAAACATTAACTTATCTTAAAATCAGATCTGTAAATCACTTAAATTAATTGACTCGGAATACTAAAATCTTGAATTTTCATCATTTAAATTGCTACGAAGAAAGAATAATTTTAAAAAAGGTTTAGTGGAAGTCAATGTTCAGGAACCTTTCATGATTGACAGGTTTTAATCTGGAACAGTCTTTAACGAAAACTGCCTAAATCAGAAATAGTCTGTTACAAAATATCTTAATCCGGAACAGTCTGACAAAGCATCAGCATTAGGTAACTTTGACCCTGAGCAATGCGATAGGGAGAAGACATATTTTTCAAAAGTAAAAGTCATCTTTGAAGCTTCGATGTTTGTGATCTATTCTTTGTAGTAAATATTAAAGGAACATGATCAGTTATTAATTCAACTTTACAGCCCAAGATCCAACTCTCGAAATTCTTTAAACTTCATACGACTACGTTAGGCCTCTCTCTCTTAACTGTAGGTAAAGCATGTTGTTGCTCTGTCAGTTTCTGTCTCGCATTATAAGGAAAGTATTTCATATTTTTTTGGATGAGATAAATTGAGCGACACCAACTGATGATGCATCACACTGTATTTTGAACAGTTGTGGAGGCATTAGCGTATGCGAACAAACTTGGTACACATGCCAAAGAATCCTTTAATTTAGTGAAGGACTGACTGTGAATTTCTGTCTATTATCATTACTTCGGACTTCGTTTCTGCGTCACTTCAGTGAAAGGGTAAACTGTTTCTGTATAATGCCCTATATAGTCTCAGTAGTAGTTACACAGGCCAAGAAGGATTTTAAGCTGTTTCTTAGTATTGAGAGGTTCTAAATTTTGGATAATTTTCACCTATTCCGGGTTGGTTTCATGCATCCCTGATCGAATTATGCGACCTAGTTATTTTATTTCTGCTTTTGCAAAAGATTATTTCTTGAAGTCAATGGTGAAGTTTTGGAAATATGATGTCAAAATGAGGATGTCCGCCGAAAAATTCGGGGAGAAAACAACGCAAGGAGAAAACTTCTTAGTATAAAAGAGCGTGGGAGAAAAGAAAGCAAAGAGAAAACATCGCAGTTTTAAAACATCGTGGTACAAATATCGTGGTTGAAAACAAAGCGGCTCAAAAACTTCGAAATTTAAAAAGTCTTATCTTCGGAAATATCGTGATAAAAAATAAAGTATCTACAAATCATCGCATGACGATAACATCGAATATATGCTTTTTCAGGTTTTAAAAGTTATAAATGCATTTCTGCATAATGATTTGGGAGAGCAAGAAGGAAAGAGGGATAGTTTTACTTCTATATTTCATATTTTTGAATAAACAAATAATTTTTTGCTGAAAAAGTAAGAAGGAAACTTAAGCAATTAAAAGTTGAAAATGAGTAGAAAATTAATGTAACTTATAGCACTTAATGTAGTTGTAAATTGTCATAGTTAATTAACAAAGGTTATCAATAAATTAAACTTTATAACGTAATGTTTTACTAATAATATCTCTTGAAAAACACAGCATAAAAATGTCTAGAAAAGGAAGCTAAATAACTGCAGGAGATTATCTCTATACAAATTGCTTAGTTAATTATCAAATTATTTTCTTTCACGTTTGTTAATCTCTTATTGTTTTAGTCAAAATTATACTTTGTTTTATTTCCTTTTATTCTTAAACTGTCGTTAACATTTTCACCCTCTTCCTTCTTGCGTTCTCAAATCATTACTCGAAAATGCGTTTACAACTTTTAAAACCTGAAAAACACACATGTGCGATATTATCGTCACGCGATGATTTGTAGGTACTTTATTTTTTACCACGGTATTTTCGCCTTTCGTTGTTTTATCCGTTAGATTTTCGGCTATACTGATTCAAGTGACAGTTTTAAAATTTGTTCTCTTCTATTTTTTAGTATTACGGGTTGCATAACACTATCGTTTGACATTCTGTCTTTATAATAAATTAAGACTTCAATTAAAGCATAAGTTTTTCTTTTTCCTAACGGCGGGCCCTCAGCCGACTTCAATTTAACAAATTCATTTCGACGGCAATATAGCAAAATAATTTTAAAATGAGCATATCTTTAAAATTTTCGATACACAGTCTCACGCGCTGGAGATAAAAATGTTTTTTCTGTACAATGTTGCCATTGCTCGCTTTGAAATCCTTGAGTTTGTTAATCGAAAATTATAGTTAAAAGTTATACAAAATATAAAATCGATAATAAAACAAATTTCAGATTTCAGATTTAGGCTTCCAGATGCCCATATTCGGGCGGCAAGGTTCACTATTCAAAATTTGATAGCTCAATGGAAAATTTTATCGCATTGTGATAAATCAACACTACCTAATTTTTAAAAATTAGGTTCTGTTGATTTATCACAATGCGAGGAACATTCATAGATTTATGCAGATTTTTCATTATTGAATTTCTTTAAGTATAATACATGGCGATAATATTTGGTGGCAACAATCTAAAAAATAAAACAACGCTTTTAGTAAATCAACGCAAAATGCCAAAACGAAATTAATAGTGCTTCTGGGCAAATTGCCCTTTGGGCTAAAAATATGATAATACCAATAATAAATTTTAATGTTTGGAAACAGCGCATGTTTAACTGTGAAACGACAGCAACTTCGCGAAATCAGTAATTCTCTTAATGCAGCTGGACTGTTTATAATACAAAATTCTTCTCAACGCCTTTCGATGAATTAATGGAAACGTACGATAAAATGCATAAACTCAAGAAGTATAGTTTCGGTAAAATAATAAAGTCATTTAAATCATATTTAGACACTTCGTTGCTTATTATGTTGACAGTATGTTGTATCAAAACGCAGACTGAGAAGCGGCATTCTTACCGAGAAGATGGCCATGACAGGATGATGAAGGATGCAACTCACACGGTCTGTCGTACAGCACACTGAAGGGAAGAAGTAGCTATAGAATGCAACACTTTTAAATTACCATAAATAGTGCTCGAATTTTTTTAGTTTAAAAGTTTTATAACTGCAATAAGCAAATAATAATCCTAAGTTTTATACCATTTATTCGTCGCGATAAAACTTTATTTGCTGAAAATTGGAAGAATTTTTTAAAGCTTTAATAAAGCGAAATTTTTATTTTTAATGCTAAATTACCAATATTACCAATATACTTTCTTCTTTCAAGCGAATTATTGGGTTAAAAATTCCGTAAGTTGTAATGTCATTTCGCTGATATATGTAACTAAGATTGATGAAAACTAAAGCAGAAGTAGATGAGAAATAATCATTCTTGATAATAACAGACGATTTATCGTTGTCACGTTATGAACAAACAACTCATTCTTCACTTCCTGATTAGTCCGCTAATCTAAATGAAGTCTTACTTGGCCGTGGCTAATTGACAACCTACTTAGTGAGATACAGGTGAAAATAATTTCTGCATTTGTTAACAGATTTCAGACAACTTTAGGAAAATTAATTCAGAAGGGAATGTTCCCAGACATGCGTGTCATCTAATTAAAAATTAAAATATCTATTCTGCTTTATGCATTCTATATGCAGTTTGTACTCATTATATTCTTTATTATTTTTGTTAAGAATGAATTTTAAGCAAGATATGTTTATAGTTCTTTGCTTATACTCGCAATTTATCTTACTTATATTAACGCAAAGAACACAAATGCTGGTTTTAAACATAGCAGGCATTAAGACGAGCTAATAAAACAGAACTGAATTCCGAACTTTTTACATCCCGAAGGAGCACCCTACCATGATTAAATTCAAGATAAAACAATCAAGATTAAAATTCACATGAAGAATATTCAAATACGAGTAGGAATTCATCAGCTAAATTTTATCTGTTGAATGCAATAAAAACTACATCTGCACGTTTGTCTCTACTGCAATACATTAAATCCAGGCCCAGGAAAATGCTATTGCAGAAGAATAAATGTCTTTGGACTATATGCTGACCCATTCTTGTACAGCGTTAATAACTTTCTCAATAGATTTGAATCATTTTCCTCACATACATTTTTAATTTATGAGGATCATTAACTGATGTTTTCACATTACCTACACTTGTTTAAAGTACGCTTAGGAATTTATCATACTTCAGTTATCTGATGACCGAATTACTACATCAAAGGCACTCAGTTTATCTTCGTCGGCTGAGTCCCCCCCTCCTCCAGCTGGTGAGCATGTGGTTCATATCCCTCATACTCTGCTTAATTTAAAAAACTTGTTCCAATCATTCCTTCTGGACGAGAAAGGAATTCAATCCAAACTGATTTTTAAATCTCGAATAAATATGAGTCACTCAACAAAAATTCTTTTTCTCCACAGAAAGGAAGAAAAAATTCCGAGGAATATTTAAACTATACATTTTCATCCTTGGGACATGAGGGCAGTCCATGTTCTCTTTCGAACAGGTCTGCAGAGAGATAGTTGCCAGTCGTAGGTATAAAATTTTCATTACTGTTGTTTCATTTAAGGACCAGCCAATCCAATTAAAACTATGAAGAAATAAGTGACAGTATAAAGTATTTCTCCCGTCTTTGTGGCATGCCTTCGTGGTGTAGTGGTCAGCACGCTCGGCACGTATTCGAGAGGTCCGTGGTTCGAGCTCCGGCGAGGGTATTGCTCATTTTTCATGTCTCGTGCTTTCAAAAAATATCTAATGTCTCTACAACAGAGCACCAAAGCGTTGCTATTTCCAAACAGTAAGCCCATGGTCCTTTTGTATACATTTAAACAAAAATTATCTTAACAAACTGGATGTTGCTGCTGATTTAAGATTACCTCTCCAAATGTGATCTTGATTTTTAAAAAAAATTAGTCCAATCGAGCAGGCTCAAGGATCATATAAATCAGGGCTTCTTAAACTTTTTTTAGTCGCGACCCGTTTTTATTAATTTTTTTTGCGACACCAGGACCTCAAAAAATTTACAAAAATTTTGTGGAACCCCATAAGCATAGCGACAATCCGACACACACGAGAGTGAAACTGTCAATATTTTCACTTGTACTGTAATATGCTATTGCAGTTTTAGATCATTAACTTTAATTTTAAGACATAGAAAATGTGAAAATTTTAAATAATTAAAAAACGAAATGACAGCGCCACGTACTAAGCAAATAAGATGAACTTTTTATTGTAAAAAGAATGCGTGGAAACGTTTTCGTTTTTTCGTTGTCTGTATTATCATATCTTTATCTATTTTCAGATACATTGCGTAAAAATATTTGGTAATTTGTAAAATTATTATAATAAGTCAAAGAAATATCAAAAGTGCTAAAATTTTTGGCGACCCTCTGCTGCAGATCCCGCGACCCCCATGAGGGTCGTACCCCACAGTTTAAGAAACTCTAAATAAACAATAAAATGAGAATAATAGTTTCAAACTACTTCATTAGGCTGTTACTTAATTCTTATAATTTTTACATATACATTATGATATTGTGTTAATTGTTTTATCTTTCTCCGTTTTACCTTTTCTCTTTCTTTTTCTCTTATCTAACGACTATTCGCTTTTTATTATAGATCGAATTTAATTTTTGTTTTAAATGTGGTATGAACGGAATTATATGTTAATTCAATTAAAACTATGAATTATAGGTTTATTATTTTGTTGTATAGTACTATTTCAAGAATGTCTAGTATATGTCTAAATCGCTAGCCATAGACCGATTAATTCACTTGTTTCCTCATTTCCTTTCTACAAAAGCTGATATTCAAAATAATTAAAGGACATTAAACGTGTTTTGTTTTAAAACTATATATTATATATTATCCCTATGTTTATTTGAAATAAATAATGCAATAATATGTTTTATTGTTTTTTTGCTCTTTTTCTATAGTAATCTATTAATATTATTATGCTGCGAAAGGGGATGAGGAGTTGTAGGTTCTAAAAGGGAGGTTAGGGGTACTCTATAATTACAAAATTTTCTTAAATGTATTTGAAAGAAAAAAAAAGGTTTATGAAGTGCTGGCATAAAGGGACAAAATTTAATATACAATTTCAAATATCATTTTTATATTTGTTAGTTAAAATTCATAAAATAAAATCACCATATAAAATAGACGACTGACAGCGCCAATAAAAAGTACACAGAAAGTTGGTCACCGTACGGGTAGCCAGACGTCTACTAACATACTGGTACGGACTATATCCGAACGTCTTATCTTATTGTACACTAGGACATACTTTTAAAAATGAATCTGTATATGATAAAAGCTTTTGCTTCATCCACCATGTTATGAAATATTAAAAATATTATGATGTAGGAAACAAATTTATCTTAAGTCCAGATACTATTTGACGGATAAAAAGGAAGCTTCAACTCCTTGAGATAAAATCTTGTGACACTTTACCTTCGAGAAGTATCTCATCAAAAAGACAAACTGAGAAGATGTTCCAGTACGATAGCCAAACCATTTTCAGACCCATTTCCTTTAAACTTCATCTTGGAGACTTTGCGTCAAGAATAAAATGAGCATATCGTGATCACAAACACTACAGAACCTGAAATACTACAGCAGGTAATTTAGACAGTTTGACTGTTTACTAATCAGTTTTTAAAAAGTGCTACAAGTTAAAGAGAGTTAATATAAGTTAGATATTCCTTCCAGCAAGAAACATTTTAAGTATTGACATTTCATAATCGCATAATAAAATACTTCGTCAATTACTGTAACGATGTCTTTAAACTTGTTGTTTTTGTTATGATACTACTAAAAGCTAATACTTTCGTTATCACTTTTTATTATGAGTTAAAGAACATTTGAAACATCTTGTAGTTTTTCGAACTCTTTGTTCAAATTATTCAACTATGACTAAATCTTTTACTCATATTGTTTTATGAATGTGTAGAGACATTAGGTTATTTCGAAGCACAAGACATGAAAAGTGAGCAATGCCCTCGACGGGACTCCAAACTCGGACCTCTTGAATACGCTCCGAGTGTGCTACCGTTATACCACGAAGGCATGCAGAAAGGAGGGAGAAAATACCTTATATGCTCCTCCTTTTAAAGGGAGACTGGGGATTAGGGGATCCAATCGCCAAATCTTGGTGGTGAAAAATCCTCACCCACCACCTTTTTTTAGTTCGGGCGCCACTGTAGAGACATTAGGTTATTTCGAAGCAGAAGACGAAAAATGAGCAATGCCCTCACCGGGACTCGAACTTCGGACCTCTCGAAAACGCGCCGAGTGTGCTGACCATTATACGACTAAGGCATGGAAAGAAGGCGGAAGAAGTACCTGTCATGTAATTTGCAACTGTCCTATTTCCATTTCCTCTTTTCCATACTAGAGAAGGAATGAAATATGCTAGGATTTTGAAGTTCTCAATAAAAGGCCGTGATATGGCAAAATACAAATAATACCCATCTGAGAAATTCTGGAAATCGATAGTTCTTGAGAACAACTCTATGTCCTGATTTCAGGAATTAAGCTGAAAATTATGCGAATGCATTAAGAGATTTTGAATTTACTTTAATAATGCTAGGCGAAATAGGCGATTAAATAAGGTATTTCAAATTCTTTTCAGGGTTTATTAGCTTTTATTTGGTTTCCTATTGCTCAAGGCCTATCCGAAAACTGAAGAAATCACATTTTTTCATTACACTCAGAAATAACATAGGATTTGATCACTAAATTCTAATAAGAAAAATTATTTTGTACCTTCCAGTGCTCTGAAAATTTAATAATTAGAATACAGATAGAATTTTGTTCTCCACTATAAAGGAATGTCCTAACAGAATTTAAAAACATGGGAAATTATTCATTTCTGAAAACATGTTTTAAGAATAACATGGTAAACTTTTCCTGCAACGAAACGTGAAGTCAGCGGAAACGTTTATTTCTTTTATACGATATTCACTTAACCCATACTATGAAATATCAAACAATCATTTAATTTTGTAACAATATTTCCTCCAGCAATGACTGCAAAAATATTTTATTCAGTAGATCTACTTAGCTCTTTTATTCAAGTATTTACTGTATCCATTGTTTCGGTCTCTATTGCTTTTATTTATTGCATTGCTATGAATAATTGAATTTTGTTATTTATCTGATTATGTTATACGACATAAACTGAAAACTTGCTTTGTAATCGAAGTATCTAAACTATTTAAATACATCCAAACGCATGTTATGTGCATTCGACAACGCAATAAAAGAAGTTTTAAGCATCTACTACATTGCAAGTTAAATGTATAAACGAAAAGAATCATCTAAAGTGCTGTTTCTGTCACTTTGCTTCCTCATGAAATGCTTGAACAAAGAAAAACTTCATGAACGATGCATCATCAACAATAGAATTACTTTTTCTATTCTAAATTGAAACAGAGGAACAGCTTTATTTTTCATGTTTCATTGTCTTTGTGTAATATACGTAATTATATATTAATTGTTTTCAATTTAAATTTAAAATATTTAAAATTTGAATGATTTCTTCGTTCATTTCAATTCTAAATGCAAATAATGTGTCGCTAAATATTTATATTTGATTATAAATTAATAGTCAATGCGCAAACAATTATTGTGCTGCTGAATACTTTATATGTATTATTTATATTTATTTACAAACGTGTGGCTTCTTTGCACTTAAGCTATTACTCGTCTTACCTTGCATTACTTCTGGATGACAGAATTAAAACCTATGAAGTGCAGAACACGTGTTTAAATGTTCTCTGCCCATAAATTGCACAATTGTGTGATGACAAAGAAAACGCGCTGAGGAAACTCCTAACTCTAATATCACACAGATAAGCATGTAAGACAATCAGTTTCCAGTTAAAAGACGGAATGATGTCACAGCGTACCGCAAGAAAAATCTGGGATAATATATCCAAGAAACATTTCCCAGCCTTTTCGAAAAACGTTTTATTCATATATCTTTCTAAACTCCACATTCATTAGTATGTTAGCGGAATTAGCATTAGCAGCCAAATATCAAACATTATAACAGCATAAGTCATTAACTTTCCGGGTTTCTGGAGAAAAGCGATTCCTTTTATTGCCAGGAAGTATGCACGATCATTATCTTCTTCGCCACAATCAGGCGGCACTCCACTGTGATTCTAGAATTTACAATGATTTAGAATTCTACAATAATTCTAGAATCTACAATTCTGCATTTAATGCAGAATTCAGAAAATGTCGGCACCCATAAATATGTTTCTAGTCACAAATCCTGTTGCTGATGAGAGTCTCAAAAATAAATATAACGTACTCAATACACGGCTTTATAAACCCCTTTTACTAATTAAACTTAGTTAAATTTTTTATAACAGGTAAGTATATTATAAAATCTATCATACTGCTATATTATTAAAAAAGTACAAAAATTATTAAAAAGTATTCCTGTTGTTTGAAAACAATTCACATCATTACATTGATAATCAAGGTCCTGTTATACCTAGAATTATAAGTTAATATCAACCGGAAAGAGTTCGAGATTTCTAAGGCGTTAAATTTTGTGGTAGCGTAATGTGTTGAGACATGAAAAATTACATATTTCCAAAGCACAGACAGCATTTTAAAATTATAACATCTCCGAAAACTATAAGCATACTCAAATTTGGCTACTTTCAAAGGATTTTCGTAGCTTTTTCATACGATATTTAAACACGATTCTTTCGCATTTTTTACTTTTAATTTGATTTAATCATTCAAATTTACACTCAAAGTAGCAATTTATTTTTTTCTTATTATACTATGTATGTTACAGACAAGCAGTTGAAGTATTTTAGTTCACTTAACTAACTAATACTGAAATTTTTGCCAACATATTTTATAATAGTTTTTCAAGTCGAGCATCTACTTCTCTCATGAAATTAAACGCAAAGTCTCGTGTGTCCCGAGCGTCCGTACACAGCATAGCGCGTTTCTTAAACTTCCTTACGCGGCCTTTGTTTTCGCAACCCTTTGATCGCAGACATGTAGTTCCACTTACAGAAATACTTTAATTGGCGCGAATATTCGTTTTAGAGTATCTTCTAATTTAAAAAAATAATTTCCATAAAAATGACAAAACCTACCTTTTTTAAGTTTACCCTGTCTTTTTCAATTATAATCAATAAAAGTTTATGTTCTGTTTTAAAAAAGTAAAACACAAGAAGTTCAACTGCCATACTATACAACATTAACACGTTAAATGTTTTGCCAGTTAGCGGTGATTTAAGCTATACTTTTCACTCAGACCGCGGCAATCACCGATCATTTACATGAAGCTCCAGAGGGGCTCTGATCCCGGCATGAAGCTCATACACGATTATTAGCCCAGCCCTGCAGCTTATCTAATAGTAAGATGTTGCGACCCAGGACAGCCTAAGACAAATCTGACAGCACCAGTACGGTCATTGGCCGAGCCTGAACCTACCGCACACTGAAAAAGGGACAAAGGTGTGGAGAGTCCCCTATGCACGATTACGTCTATATTAGGGTTTAATGGAGACGTCCACGAATGAGTATTCAGATCCAACGAGTAGAACCTTGGTTGAGGGCATACGGTAATCCCTACAGAATGAACGCTAAACTTAGAGGGCTCTTTAAGAAAATCTTTTGTGAGGAAATAAATTCCTTTATAAATTGCCAATAAATCTGCTCAACAAGCTCTCCCACCTCTCCTTCTAGTTACTTGAGGTGTGCGAGATTAGTGCTCCTCATTAAAGTATTCAGATTTTCCCGATCGAAATGTAAATTTCTTCGGGTACTTTGAGTAAATTCACTCTCTATTAAATAATGGACAACATCTGTACTCCCTCGGCCGTAGACACTTAATCCAAATCTCTCGAGGTAGTGCCGAAATTTGCCATGAACTGTTAAAAGTTAATTGATATAATGATTGCCGTACAGCATTCTCGTACTTACTTTGCTAATAACCTGAAGAGTTAATCATTCAGTGTCAGATGACTCCCATCTAATCTTCTAATCACGGAGAGCTAAATCTCTCAGAATTCGAGTATATCTCGTAATCGCGACCCAGTGCAGTAAAAGGGATGGGCTCATTCCTTAAAGTGGCGCTTTTCGTCCGATCATCGACCAGTTCGTTTCCGTAATAGGTGCGCGTGCTCCTTGTTCGATTTTATTTCAACCATCTGGGATGCTAGAGATTGTCGATAAAAATTTTTAATTTCATTTACCAGAAAGTGGCGGTGATTAGGGTTTGACAAAGCATAGAGTAATGACAAACTGTCCGTATGAATGGACGTTCTTGTCCTTCTTCGGTGCTGCACACACCACCGAAAGCTTCCTTTATGGCGAAAGGCTTAGCTTAAGAATGTGTTAAGGTATCCCAAACTGAATCTTTCTTTATGGATCTCCATACCATAGCACAATACTACGAAGGCCGCACGAATGCGCCCCCTCGAGTTCTGAACCATCTGTGTAGATTTTTATTTAGTCCCATGTAAGCTTTTTAGGGCTGAACGATATCACCAAACTCATAGATGGGTTTTTCTCTCCAGAGATCAACTTTGAACTCATAGTCCTGTGGATCAAATGTGTTGCCAGCCACCAATATAAAACTGTTCTTTAATGTCATTTGAAACGGCAAACACTCTGATCGCCGCCAGGTCTAGTGGGAGAATTTGCGCTGAACGCGCGCACTGCACTTGCGCATTCTCGTACGCTTTGTTATAAAACGCTTTTGTTATGAAAAGAGAGAACATTCTGTGGGAAGTGTTGAGCCATTCTCTGAATTTATAGCTTGAAAGGCGTGGTAGCCACGCATGAATGCCGAAATGTGCATACCTGTCTATGACACCCAAATATATCGAATTTAATAAGGCTGGGGGATTAGAGTATAGTCGTCTGGTGGTTAGTATAAGTTTGTGACTCTACTGCAGAAAAGTCTTCCTCCCCTCGTACGGATGTGTCAAAAAAGCAAACCGAGAGTCCCATATCACCTCTAGTTAGCGGAAGGATTCCACACTAGGTATGAGATTTGTTTCCCATTTAAATGGTAGGTGTCTCACTACCTTTTATTTTATTTCCCCTTTCAATAGTCATGGCACTATTACTTGGGTTAAATATGAGCTTATATTGCTCATTGCATGACTTTATTTTGTCAATTGACTTTTTGGTATGATCGTCAAGGGTCGCTCTACTGTGACCCAAGACGATCATGCCAGAAAGGAAGATCATCTGTACAGGTCTGAAAAGTAAATCCCATTGACATCTCTAACTTTAAGCAGGTTTCTGATCTCAAATTCCAGAATATAGGCCTCGCCATGAACTTCGCGGACATTCTCTGTTCATCTCGTATTCTTTATACAAGTATTACTTTCATAAACGAAGCCTCTATCACTAAAAGAGCTCTTTATTATATTGTAGATATTATCGGGATAGCCAGCTTCAGTAAATAACAGAAGTACCGCCGACCAGCAAAACTATCAAGTGCGCCTACGACATCGACTGAAATTTTGCTACAGGTGTATCGATTGTCAACTTTATTGCTGACAACAGTGCTGTCCAGGACGTGGTGCGCTGCATCACACAGTTTTTCCATCCAAAACCCATGCTAGTTTGGACTAGCAATTCCTATACTTACTATTAAGTGGTCTTCCTGTTATCAACTTATCGAGGACTTTGCTAACCGACAGCAGAAGGCAAATTGGCGTACATGTTTTTGGGTTCGTATGAAAGTTTTCTTTTTGTTAAACAGGATACGCTTGTCCCTTTCCCAACCTATAGAAGAGTGACCTAAAATTAAACATACTCTTTTGCAAAAAAATCGAAGCACCATGAAGGAAGTGGTTGTTTTTGATGAAATTGAATATGTGTATAGCTCATACACAGATAATAAAATAATTAAAATATCAAGGTCATAATACCTGTTCGGGGCTCACAATCACTCATTGAGTGTTCAAACTAGTAGTTGGTCGAACCGCCCCTGGCGGCAATGCATGCTTGCGTTCTTCGAGGCAAGGAGTAGTAAAGGTTCCTAATCTCATCTTGCGACACATTCTGCCAAGCATTCGTCAGTTGTCGCTCCAGATCTGAGATATTTTGTGGTGCCCGAATCTGGCAGCCTACCGTGTTCCAGATATGCTCCATTGGGAAAAGGTCTGGTGATCTAGCAGGCCAAGGACGAGTATCAACCGCACGGAGACAATCCAGAGATACGTGAGCGGTATGTGGCCTGGCATTATCTTGTTGGCAAATGGCCCCAGGATGACGTGTCATGAAGCGTAATGCAACCAGCCTTAGGATGGTATCAACATATCGTTGAGTTGTTAAAGATGTACGGAGGATGACTAAAGACGACCTGCTCTCATAACAAACAACGCTCCACACCATCACACCAAGGGTTATGGCTGTATGTCTGTAAAACAAAAGCTGATTGGGACAGCTAGCCCCCATCCTCTCCAGACACGAACGCGTGGTCATCTGCTTCAAGAGTGAAGCGGGATTCATCGCTGAACATTATACGATACCAGTCTGATGGCAGACATGACGATTAGCTGCGACACCGCTCCAGACGACTCCGCCGATGTTGTGTAGACAAAGACAAACATCTTAAAGACCTCTGTGAGCGTAACCCCGCCTCCTACAAGCGGCGTGAGATGGTGTACGGTACCACGGGAGTATAGACGTGGCTGTAATGCGTTGAATAGTCGACAATGATACCGCAGTTCGGGCCTGGCGAATAGTCATCCTATCTTGCTCGCATTTGTGCTCCTTGGCCTTCCAGAGCCTTCATTTCGTCGGCAATTTCCTTGTAGCAAATATTGCTGCCAACGTCTTTGCACAGCAATGTCTGTACGCTGCAGGTGGTGGCCTATTGCTCTATATGACCACCCAGCTTCACGGACCCTACAATGCGATCACGTTCGGAGTCGTTTAGTTGTCAGTAAGGCCTTCGATATCATCGTAAATGCATCTTTAGTTGCTTCTTTACGGAATTACAATGGCAGCAACAAAAAATATAAATTTACCGCCTCTGTTGCTGGCTTTGTACTTTGCGAATTACGCACTAGAAATGCGCGCTATAATCTCAGTTCCTGTTCATTTGCCTTGAAACTTTGATCATTTGCATGTTCGATCAAGATGTTTACGCATACCAAATTTCGTCACGATCGCAAAGTCCTTCTCGGTGCTTAGAGTTTTTGCAAAAGAATGTATATTGAAAATCATCCTCAGAATTGAACGAATGGCGTTTTCCAGCGTTAATATTTCTAAATGGAGACCATCGAGACTGGCACATTTTTATTTTGCCAGACTGGATAGAACCACTCTAACTTCAGTGTCTGTAAAGTCGGGGTCCAGATTTAAGCTGTTAAAGTTGTTGAACCTGTCGTCTCATTCCACTGCGCTCTGACTTGTCATCTGCTGTCGTATCTTTAGGGAAAAGCCTTTTAATAATTAGGTTTATCATATCTTGATATGCCAGAAAATCCCCCCATTTGCTTACTACCAATATTACCAATTAATCCTGGGCGATAGATTTTGTCGGGAGCCAACTTGTACGTAAGTTACCAAGCATTGATGCTCATTGATTCTTCGCAGAATTTGAGTCAATTCGTTTTCTTTTTTCTGTCTATCGTCTTACGAGAGACTTCTATCTATCATCTTATGATAAACTGCCCTCTCACTGTTATATCGTATGAGGTAATGAGCTTTATCTGAGGGATCTACACTTTTAGTATATATCTTTCTTACGGCTCGACACTTGCTTCTTTTTGTTTTTAGTTCAGCATCCTGTCATGGTACTTTGCGATCTCTTAAGATGTTCCTTCTCCGCAGGTGTTAGTTTCACGCTACTTTGATGGAACTCATAAAGCCATTAACGGCAGAGAGAAACCCTCGTTAGCAAAAGGTCCTCAGCAGACATGGAACGAACAACTCGACACTTAGACAAGTAAAACTTAGCCTGAATATTTACTATAAGGATTCGAATAGAAATGAGTAAGTGAGTGAAGGGGGACGTGGGCTTCATTCCTCTACCATTGTGATTAATCGGTTTAGCGCCACGTCCCACCGTTCTCTAGAGATACCGCATTGTGAAATCGGAAGTAGTCTCCTCGTTCCGACCGCCGAGACCCAGCGCCTAATGCATAGCCGCTGCCGCCTTTAAACCGCAGTGGCCGCTGAGAATTGTTATATTGTTGATATTTACATGGCATAGATATTGCAAATTGATTACATATTGATTACAAACATGTACATAAATATTACATATTGATACATGTAAATAGGTATTACATATTGATAACAAACATGTACATAAATATTACATATTGATACATGTAAATAGGTATTACATATTGATAACAAACATGTACATAAATATTACATATTGATACATGTAAATAGGTATTACATATTGATTACATTGATTATCTAACGGTGTGTCAATATTTGGTTATTATTACATATAGTGATCCATAACTGTGCTTGAATCATATAACTCTACATAAACAAAAGTACATATTAAAAACGCATTAAAAGAATCAAAAAACATGAGTGATCAATCATAATAGTCATATAATAGAGCACAATACACTGGTGTGCAAAAATTAAGGACGAAGTCGAAAAATTAGCATATCAGCTGAACGAAGAGGCAGAGCGGACAGAAAGACCAGTCAGGAGATTAAGTAAGGTGATGTACGGTAGCACATGCGCAGATATGCAGGTAGACGTAATGGGGGAGTGTCTGAGCAGTATAAAGCATGTTGTCGGCGTAAGATCAGTATTTCTGGCAAAGAGATTGCACGCTGTATAGCAGTTGAAATCACACCGAGTTGCTGCCTCAGCGAGAAATGGCGAATAATCAGTCTGTTAGACGACATGTGGATGCTTTTACCCGAGGTCGAATCATTGGGAAGTTGGAGGAAGGCCGCAGTGTGACAAGTGTGGCTGCAGAGTCCGGAATTGCTCACAGCATCGTTTCACGACTTTGGAGACAATTTCAAACTACAGGAACAGCTATCCGGGGGTTTAGTAGTGGTCGTCCACGAGGAACCACACCTGCAGATGCCCGGTATATTGCCTTACAGGCCAGAAGAAACAGGCGGCAGACAGCGGCAGAAATCGCTAGACACACGACACAGGCGACTGGACGACCGATATCGCGTTTTACCGTGGTCAGAAGATTGCACGGTGGTGGTCTGTTTGCAAGACGCCCTGTACGGTGTCTACCTCTAACGCCTGCCCATCGGAGAAGGTGTTCTCTGTGGTGCCGGGAACACCAGAATTGGACAGACAATGAATGGGGACGAGTACTCTTTACAGATGAGAGCAGATTTAGTCTGAGTTGCGATTCCAGACACATACACATCTGGACAGAGCGGGGAACACGCAATAACCCCTTCAACATCATCAAAAGGGACTGTTTTGGAGGTTTTGGAGGTCGCGGAGTTCTCGTTCGAGCAGACATAATGCTTGGTAGCCGGACCGACCTTCATATCTCCCAGGGAGGTTCGTCACCTGGGACTGCTATTGTAACGAGGTTCTTCTTCCTTACATGCGTCTTTTCACAAGGGCTATGGGTCCTCACTTCCTCTTCATGGACGACAGCGCTCCACCTCATCGCACAGTTGCTGTCCAAGAGCTGTTGGAGAGTGAAGATATTGAACACATGGATTGGTCGGATGGGATTTTCTAGGCAGACGCTTGGCAGCTCTTACCTTACCACCAGTAACGATTCAGGAGCTTCGATTGGCGCTGCAAGACGAATGGGCAGCAATGCCTCAACAACTCATTGACACCCTCATTCTCAGCATGGGCAGACGCTGCGAAACCTGAGTAGCAGTCAGGGGAGATCATATCCCCTATTAAAGACCGGATGTTTCTTCCTGGACAGCCATCGCAGGGATGTTTCGGCCTTCAGTCGCATTGCGCTCCATGCTACTTTTTCAATAAAGCTTCTTTTTATCCCTCTGATTTCTCTTTTAGTAAGTGTTGCTTACATTACTCATGTCCTTACGTATTGGGGA
The DNA here is from genome assembly GCA_000611955.2 of Stegodyphus mimosarum. Lineage (NCBI taxonomy): Eukaryota > Metazoa > Arthropoda > Arachnida > Araneae > Eresidae > Stegodyphus > Stegodyphus mimosarum. Next base: position 127,646 of record KK114009.1, on the reverse strand, counting down.
TCTTACGGTATTAAATGTGTTGATTTGGAAAGCTTTTGTACAAAGTTATATTGAAAAAAACCGTCTCGTACTTAATTTTTGCACACCAGTGTAGATCATGTAAGCGCATGATAATGGTTCATGGTTAAGATATTAATTTGTTATAAGACAGGAAAGTTCATAATAAGCATGACTGTTATAACTCATAAATCCAAAATATATAATTGCATAGAAGATCAAAATAATCAAAATATTTTTATAGTAGATAATAAGTACATAGTAACAGAAATTATAAGAAGGAGTTTCGTGTAGTTTGTCTAGGGATATTCCCAGGGTATACACCAGCACATCTTTTGCACAGAAACAGTTGTAATGCATGTGGCGCTATTAATTAAATACTCTGTATTTTAATTTTTTGTTCTTTACTACGTGAAACTGTGTAGCCAGGAAAAGGGAACTATGATAATACTGCACTTGATTGATACAGAAGATGTAGTTAAATGAATAAATAATTTTTAGTAAAACATAGATATTCTTACGAAGTTTATATATAAATAGATGATTTTAGTGCATGTATATATAAAATTGTATTTTGTTTGCATAATCTAACAAGAAAATCTAGACAGACGAGGATTTCCCGGAAAAGTAAGAACACGGGGGCAAGTCTATTTAACATTGTGTTGTGTAGTCAATTTCTATATCAAGTTTTACCTTTTTCAGTTATTCTAAATTTCGACTACACAACGCTTATTTCATTTAATTAAGGTATTAGTTATTCATTTTTTGTGAATTTGATTTTGTAAGAAAAGTTTAAAATCTATTCTTCAACTTTCGTCACTTAACTCGGGCGAGGAGACAATGGCATTAGGTCAGAATTCTGAGTAATATTGTGATTTAAAAATACTAATATTAGTGCTTGTATTTGAAATTTGTATAGCTTAAGCAACAAATTTTTGTCTTTCATTTGAGCCTACTTTTGTTAAGGTACGTTAATTAGATTAGGAGTTATGCTAATTTAATTGTTTAAATTCTTCAGTTCTGCATTAACTTTCTAGGTGGTTAAAATCATAATTTTTTAGCGTCCTTGTCAAGGTGACTTCCGTTTGTTACTGCCTTGCGATGGGGTGAATCGCGCGGGAAAAGGGATTGTTGCTTTTTCAGGGTCAGCTTGATGAATAAGGGGTTTGACGTATGAATCGTTTTTTGAACTACTGAGAAAAAAAAGTGATTTTTTTTACTGTTTTATTACTGACATTTAGGGGGAGTACTTCTCCCCAAATTGAGGGATTTTGTAGGAATGTGGTGTCTGTACGAATTAAAACCGGAGTGCAGCGCTTGCATCGCTCTTTTTCTCTCTGCAAAGCTGTTTGACTTTTCGTAACCGAGTAGGCTGAATTATCTACTCCTCGGTTTTCGTAATAACGGACGTCATAACCTAGAAATTTGTCCCTCAAGTTTTTGAAGATGTGTATATCCTCATCCTGTTTGCGGCTAGATCTCGCGGCCTGGCTATTCTCATTTAAAGATATTTTCTAGCACTATTCCCTGTTTTTATTCTTTGCCAGAAGATATTTGGAATTTAAATACTTACTGCGTTACATGGCTATCTATGTGGTCCCTGTTAGATTTTCAACTAACAGTGTTTGCCCTTGCCCGTCGTCAAACCATGTTTTCGAGGCGGCATTGGGGAGGCGCAGAGTTTCGTATTTGGACTTTCCTCATCTTATCCTATTTCCTGTTATGCTCCTCGAGAGGTTGTAGTGACAGCGAATCTCTATCCAAGGCTCGTCGACCTTTGAAGTTGCCAGAGATGCTTTCGATTTTTTTCTTCGGGATCGTATGTCGACGTTGACTCTAGATTTTTTTCGCCTGCATATTGATACATCAGCAGAACTATTCTCGGCTTGGATTTACGTTTCTTCACTCTCCCTTCAGAGTAATTGTATCTGATCGCTACTGGTCCCTCACCGGAGTTGCAAATTGCAGCTATCCAAGGTCCCAAGGACCTTTTGTTTCAGATAAGCTTATATAGTTCGGTTTCCTTAAGTAGATTAAATAAGTTCCTTAGGAAAGACATGCAAAAATTTTTAAAAAGAGGGAGAAATTTTTATTAGGCTTCTTAGTTAAGGTGCTGGAGAATTAAGATTGGTTTAAGAAAATTCCTTAGTAATTGGAGTACTGGTCTAAATTATAAAAGAGATGTATTGAGTTATCTAAAAACTAGGAATTTAATCTCTGACCTATTGTTTTATTTTTTTTGAAATAATGCTTTAATTAAAGGTTAGAATTAAATCTCTGTTTCGGTGCTTGATAGCATCCCTGATGTAAGTGAAATATCATAAGTTGTGTTCGTTTTTTTATACATTGATGCTAATTAATCAGTGCAATAGTTTTCTTTTGGTATGAATAGACAGGAGTTCGAGTTTACTTGCATGCTAGATGAGATAGTGCAATATTAATGGTTCCTTAAATTTTCTGTTGTTTGTTTAGTTCTTTTGTTTTTATTATATATCAATAGATTCTGTCTGTTAACACAATATTATGCCCGGTGGTTGGCAAACCCCGCCGGATGAATAGGTTCATTTTGTTATTCAGTAACGAAGGCGCATATTATGCGTATCACTGTGCAATAAGGAAGTATCTATATTAGTTTTACGGATTAATTTAATGGATTTAATACTAGCTCATTAGAAGAACATTTTTATTGTATTTGATGTGAGTTTATTAATGTTTAAACATATTGAATTGTTTCACTTTTTTAAATTCCTTACCTCAGGTGAGAGTAGGGAGTAGTTATATTATATCATTTACTTTTGCATATACATACCTAGTTCTAAAACTTTAACGTAGTTAAAATTTATGAAGTGTTTGTTTCAGTTCATTTAATTTATTGCTGTTTGTTTGCATTCCCAATCTCTTGCAAAATTCAACAGGGATTATTTTTTTCACAACGCTATGTATTCATCTGAATGATTCTTTCTGGATTTTACTCACTAGATCAAGTTTAGGACTAACCGATTCAAGGTCCCATCATTTTTCTTAATTGCTGTTTTGGCACTCCCAAATATTAGTAACGTAATTTTGGTGCCGCGCGTGTTTCACTGTACGTAATAGTAGTGCCTTTTCCACTACTTAATAATTGAGTAAATGGCTATCTCGCTAATTTGGAGAGATATCACCAGGCTGGCAACGGTTTTGGCGACTTATTTTTGTCACTGAAATTGACAGCAAATATCCAAAAGTTGCCAAAGATGGCGACCATCTGGTGACATTTTGGTCCTGGTCAAAATGGATTTAGCAAATCCATTTTGAACTAGATACCTCCGGTATCTAGTTCTCCGAACTCACATTGAACTAGCAATCAATTTGCTCTTTAGATACGATTTGCATTGCGTTATGTGTGACATTCTTAGTAGCTTGAAGTGAACTTTTGATTGTACTCTGTGTTACTGTAAAAGGTTGTACCACTGTTTTCAGAGAGAGTTCCAAAACTGTGAAGGAACTGGGTTTCTTTTGGTGAAATAAATTTTATCAAGCTATCACCGGTTCTGTGTGCATTCAATCTATTACGAACCTACACGCACGCAACAATACAATACAAAAATATTTACAGAATAATAATTGAAACTCAAAGTTTTCGGCATCAAACATAGAACTCCTGATCTTAAAGTTTCTAGAAAAGTCCTCGACTACTACGCTGTTGAGACTGCATGACGATCTCACTTACATGATATCATAAGAAGTGCTTAATAAATGCGATCTAGAATAAATATATATCCTGTAGATTTTCAGTAGAACTGAAAATGTACAGAATATATATAAACTATCAGTTCGCTTTGTGGTGAATAGTTTAACTCTATTTGCGGTTGTGGGATCACAGTCGATAATTCGTGTTATTCCAGTGCATTGCGAGTTTTTCATTTTGTGGAAGAAATTGTGCGCTGCAGTGAAAATGTCATCCCGAAGAATTTGGCTTTTTAGTTTGGTGTCTATCTGAGAAATTTTTCGCGTACCAGGGAGCATTAACGGAGGATTCTTTTGAAAAACTTTAAAATTTTTGCGATACGTTTCTTCGCAGTTACCCGGGCAGGAATTTCATACAAAAGTATTGTGCGAATTAGCGTAATGTACAAACGTTTGCTTCCTTCTAGGATATAACTTAGGCATTCTAATCATTAGATTCTAAACGGACATGTAATTTCCATTTGCTTTCTTTAAAGCAGCAATGATGTGTAGTTTCAAAATTTAATCGATTGCAAATAATTACTCCCAAATACTTGCAAGAGTTTTCACAGGCAGAATATCGTTATAAACGATAATATCCGTATGAATAGTCTTTCCGCATCTTCGAGAGATAACAACACAGCATTTGCTAATATTTCAATGCATTTCCCATAATTTACACCAGTGTGTAACTATGTTCATATATATATTTTTCTGTGTATTTTGAGACTTAAGCTGACAACGAAACCGGAAAGTCATCAATAAAAATAATAAACAATATGGGTCCTACAACACACCCCTGTGGGATGTCCCAATTGATTACGTGTTTAGAAAAAATGGTTTCTTCTCATCTTACTTGGTACGTAGTCACAAATACAAAACAAATAAATAACTGGTACAACAATGCACTAAAAAGAATTCAGATATTTACAGATGCATATATATATATATATACGTTATATATATATATACATAACGTATAGATACAAAACTACATACATAGGTAAGGGAAGTAATATCCTCGGTTCAAAAATTAGACAGTGAATTTTCAGTGAATAAGCGAGAATTAATGTCCCCACTACACGTTTTTTTATTATTTTTACAATTTTGTCTGTATATCGGTAATCGTTTGGCGATTATTTCGTTCCCGATAACTCATATGAAACTTCAAAAAATTTCTGTTATCCGTATTTGAGCTTTCTATGTTCATATAAAGAGTTGATTGCATTTGGGTAAAATTGGACAACCGAAAGTGGTACTTTACGTGAAGCCCATAATAGTTTTTAGTGAAAAACTATATTATAATGTAATTCAAAACTTTCCAATTTTAGTGTTTAGACTTTTTTATCAATGGAAACTACATATTACACTTTAGATACACAGTCCAGTCACATTAATGTGACCATCTGTCAAAAGCCAGAATAACCACCTTTCGCAGAACGGACTGCTGCGAGACGTGCAGGAAGAGAGTCGATCATAGAGGTCCCTGAAGGTGTTCTCTGGGATGTTGAGCCATGCCGACTCTAATGCCGTGGCCAGCTGCGCTAGATTACGCGGTTGAGGATCCATGGCGCGAACAACTCGATCGAGATGGTCCCACAGATGCTCGATTGGGTTTAAGTCAGGTGAGTTTGCTGGCCAGGGGAGGACGGTAAACTCATCCTGGTGCTCTTCGAACCACGCACGTACACTGGCAGCTGTATGGCACCTCGCATTGTCCTGCTGGAAGATGCCATCATCCTGAGGAAAAACAATGCGCATGTAGGGGTGAACATGGTCCGCAAGGACAGATGCGTACTTGTATTGATCCATTGTGCCTTCCACAATGATCAGTGAACCTAGAGAATGCCAGGAAAACATTCCCCAGACCATAATGCTCCCGCCTCCAGCTTGGACCGTTCCGGCAATGGTTGCAGGGTGGTTCCTTTCAGAGGTTTCACGCCTTATACGCCAACGTCCATCTGTCCGATGGAGCATAAAACGCGATTCATCCGAAAACGCAACCTGTCGCCACTCAGTGGACGTCCAGCTGCTGTACTGGCGTGCAAATTCTAGCCTTCGCCGTCGATGAACAGCAGTCAGCATAGGTGCACGAACCAGGCGTCTGCTTCGGAGGCCCAGACGCAGCAATGTTCGCTGAATAGTACTTTGGGAGACACTTTTGGTAGCCCCTTGGTTCATTTTGGTGGTCAGTTGCTCAACGGTAGCCCGTCTATCTGCCCGAACGCATCTCCGCAACCGTCGTTCGCCTCTGTCATCTATGGCCCGTGGTGCACCACATTTGCCACGTCGCTGATTTTGGACAGTCCCATTTTGCCATGCACGGTACACTTTTACCACGGCGGCACGCGAACAGTTCACAAACTCAGCCGTTTCGGAAATGCTTCCACCCTTGGCCCGAAAGCTAATGATCATGCCCTTTTGGAAGTCGGATAAATCGCTTCGTTTCTGCATTACGCCAACGATTGAAATGTTTTCCGAAGCCCTCACACACCCTTTATATACGCTCAACTGCACTGTGCTGCCACCTGCCTTCTGTGATTGGTTATTTAACTCTGGCATGGAAAGTACGTGGTGGTCACATTAATGTGACTGGACTGTGTATATTAGGCTAAAACTGATAAACCGGAAATGATACCTTAATAAATATGAGCTCTCTGTTTGAAGGAATTAAACGTATTACCCTCAACCCTTAATACTGTGTTCTTTTTAGTTGTGTGTCGCATCACTTTTCAAATAAAAGAATGTTGCTATCAAATGTTATCGCTATAAATTATTTTTAAAGAAACAATACAGCAAATATAAATGAAATAGTGAGTATGTAAAGAAATATATGGTGATAGAGATATCGAGAATTCTAAAGATATGCTGATATGAAAGATTTTATGATTATGTTGCTGAATTTTAAGTGGCATAAGCGCGAAGAAAGTGTTGTTCAACAAATGAAGCTGAAAGACAAACAAAAAAAGTTCTCATCTTATCAAGAAAATTGAGCACTGGCATCATATACTGAGAAAAGACTGAAAAATAAATGTATGACAATACTTAGCTCTGTGTCGGGTACTCTAAAGACATGCTGCTTTTAAAGGTTTTGTGGTTGTTAAGTCATTGATCTGTGAATCCGAAACACTATATGAACAAAAGATAAGCTATGATCGATGCAATATTTTCAAATCAAAGCATGAAAATGAATGTGTGGATGAGCACATATTAGTTATCATTGTCAGCTGTATGGAAGAATAGAATAAAAAAGGAATAATGTTTATAATTAACAATGAGCCATTAGTTTTCTTAAACAGGGTTAATATTCCACTAATTCTATGTCTTAAAATAGAATTGGCAGCAAGTCATGTAAACCGGACTTTCATACCTTCATAAACGATTATACAGTACCTTCATAACCTTTTTTAAACGCTTATTTTTTAAGCGATTCATTATTTCATACCTTCATAACCTTTTTTTAAACGATTAACACTCCAACACAATCGTCTTCTTTTAAATAACTACTAACGAAGGCAAGGTCTGAAAATTAATCAAACGCACAGTGTGAGAATTTAACACTAAAATTTGAGTTTTCCTAGAAATGCATTGATGGCTTTTTTGCTAGACATTACATCACACTTTTTCAAACTCACCCAACATAAAAAATCCGACTTGAAGTATTTTGTCTTTTTAATTTACGCAAATAATCTTACTTATATGCTAATAATTGAAACTTGCTACTATTTTCTCGAGCATTATCATTTTTTCATTTCCCTAGAACTCCAGTTTTTATAACAAACATTCTGAAACTGTCTGAGAAATTTGCGTTGATCAAAAAATTTCTACAAGTGCCTATGTATCAATGCTCAAATTGCGAAGTGCATGTAACCGATCGATCACAAGTGCCACATATACTGGTAACATCTACTCAAGCTCATTCAAGTTTCACCTGTCGCGAGTTCCTGCTGTATGTTACCATGAAAAACGCTAATCGTAATTGTTGAAATTACCATGAAGGAGAGCATGAAACAATAATTTGCATTACAATCCATTACGAGACTTTCGCAGAATACAATGTTGACGTGACCCAAACACTAAGCTCGTTGTTTAAGAGCGCCTAAGCCTAATTTTTTTAGCATAGCAGTTATATTTGTTTACATTTGAAACTTAGCAGAATGGTTGATTTCTTGCCAATCTAGAAAAACTAAGCTTCGCAACAACAAAAATAACGTCTTCTTTTATTACTGCTAATTAAATCGTGCTTAATCCATTCTGGAATTATCATTTAAGTTATTATTAAATTATCTCATATATTGACTCAGCAAAGCGTCCGCAACAAATTATGTCAGTTTCTACGCATTCAGAGTCTTTTTGCCGAGAGAGACCAAAAGTAAACTTTCAGTTTTGTGCACCGAAATTTTTTATTGTTTTAACTGTATTTGGTATTTTATGTTTTCCTATATTTTTCAGTTTTTAATATAGGTATTTTGAGTTTTTATTTGTTATTTTTGCCTTTTCGTGAAGTGAGAACTGAATTAATTATATGAGAAATACATCTCTAATGAAGTTCGAGGAAATAAGTTTAAATGAAAGGCAGAAAAATGCGTATAATTTAATATTCCGTACAAGGAAGTCATCTGGTGTACACATCAGACTTATTTAATAAGTTTTTATGCCATTAACACATTTAAAAAGCACCTTTTTAACATCATTCTTTAAGTATTATATCTGGTATTTTAATGAATTTGCCAACTTTTATTTAGCAACTATTAGATGTCTTTTTGCTACAGTGGTATTGTAGCGTGCGCACGGTTCATAATGGATTGGAAGGACAAGTCGTTAAAGAGTTAATAAAATTTATTCTTTTCACAAGAATTAAAACAAAAAGATGAAATATTTCCTCAGAGATATTCGTTCAATATTACAATATCTCAAACATCAAACAGAACTCAATTCAAAACAGAGAAAGTTAGTCCAATTTCACAGCGAATTCGCTGCAATCAATAACAGCATTAAGTAAACAAACCATAGTAAGGAGCTAACTTGTTGTAATGAACGACTTTAGGTTTAGAGTTCGATGACTTACGGATCCGAACCACGACGTTCAACCTGTTTAGGACTGTGTACGGACCATCCCAATGTGGCTGTAATTTCGGATAGAGTTTCGTCGAGTGGGAGTCCAGAACCACACCTTGTCTTCTTCGTCGAACTGATGTCCAGTAGCTCTCGTGTTGTATCTGGTCTCCATCTTCTCCGTCGCCAAGTTGACTCGCTCTCGTGCAGAACGGAGCATCACTTCAAACCGGATCTGGACATCTTGGATGTATTCCTCAGACGATTAAGTTGTATCCGGAGGGCGACCAAAGATGAGGTCACTAGGCAGTCGAAGTTCACAACCGATGAGCATCTGGGATAGAGAATTGTCGGTAGCCTCCGGTTTCTCTTCGACCCTAGTATGATTTTGGCAGCTTTCTGAACCGGTTCTTTTAGACAACGCATCGGAGTTTTGAGGTGAGGATCCCTCTGCTGATAGATAGGTACACCCATCGATGCTGAAAACAGTTTGTTGTTTTTGAAGTCGAAGGAAAAATTGTATTTCCTTAAAATGTCCAATACTAGTTTGCAAGGATCTGTAATATTTCCCACATATGCCATGTGATGGTAAGTGACACTTCCGAACGGGATGTTTACGTTCCCACCTATGTCGATTTTCTCGCCGGACGCAGTCTGGAGGGTAACACAGGATGACGTCCAAATGAATTTATCTTTAAATTGTTTCAGCCGTGTTAATTCTATCTTCTATAGCTTCAAATTTGTTTTCTATTATGCATGTGAATTCTCTTTTAATTTCCTCTTGACCCACTTTCATTTCTTCTTTAACAGCTTCCATCTTCTCTTGAACAGCTTTCATTTCTTCTTTAACAGCTTCCATCTTCTCTTGAACAGCTTTCATTTCGTTTTAACAGAAACGTGACCGGCTTTAATTTCTTCTTTAACGGAATCTTGGCCAGCCTTAATCTCTTCTTTAAATGCAGCAAAGGCTGCCATAAATTGCCTTAATTGTTCTTCACTAGCTCTTGTAATTGGCATTAAACCTTCTTCTGACACCGAAAAGTGTTGCGTGCGTACAGTTCGTAATGGATTGAATGCACAAGTCATTGAAAGGTTAATAAAAATTATTCTTTTCACAACAAATAAAACAAAATGCTGAAATATTTCTTTAAAGATATTTGTACAATATCTCAATATCTCGCAGTAGTTATATTTAAAACTACTGAAACGCTAAATGCGACTCAATTCAAAATACAGAGAAAGTTAATCCGATCTCACAGCGAATTCGCTACAATGAAATAACAGCACTAAGTAAACAACAGTTCGCTTAAAACAACTTCAACTGAGCTGAGATGTTTTAATCCAGCTTTTATAAGCTTTTTAATCATCACAAGAATATTCCGGTATAATATATTTTCGCGATTTTTCTTGGTAGCAAAACAGTATAATTAAGAGATATTTATTAATTTATTAAATATTAAATGCACGCGCTCTGCATTTTTACTTTTCAAGAGTAGCTTTCTTTTCAAATAAGTCTCGTGCTGCAATTCAAGGGGGAAATAAAACAATTTTAATTACAATTCTAAATAAATACAAAAAACCGTAACAGTATTTTTATCTGTTTATTTATTTTCTTGATCACATCGGATATTTACCTTTGTTGTTGACTCTGTTAATTTCGACGATCAATTTAAACAATGCTTTAAGATTAAAAAAGTTAGCAGAATTCTACTGAAGAAAACAAAAGTCAGATTTTTTTTATAATGTTATTGGACTTACGTAAAGAATAGGTAGTTCAGAGTTGCGGATAAAATCCCAAATAGAAGATGAGTTTTTGACTACTGTAAGATTTTAAGATTTCAATAAAACTTTACTAATGCTTTTTCTAAAATTTAGAAAATTTACTTCCTCATATACATATATATAGTATTTGTGTCTGTGTGTGTGTGTGTGCATCTGTACTTTTATTTTCACAAAGCAATTCATTTTAATCTTCACTTTTCGTTATAATCTTATTGATTTATCTTTCTATAAGACAAATTTTTCTTTCGTCAGGTAAACAGAAACAATGCTAATATTAAATTCTTCATGAGCCAAGAGACTAGTATCCGCATTGTATTCATATGCATAGACACACTCTCTAAGACGATAGAGATTGAATCAAATTACGAATATTTAACTAAATCTTATCAGAATAAAAATAAAGAGTAAAGAAATAGCGCTGAGGATTGCAACTCTGGAATCCTCTCACGTCTCTTTTCGGCAAATATCGTGTCACCGAATAAAGAAAGTGCGTTGCAGACATGTATATTAAACGGGATTGGTCCTTAGTTTATCTTAGAGATGTTTTGATTATGTTAGCAAAATATATCGCATTACCTTTTACTTAAGCCGATGTACGCCGTTTGCTATTCAAAGGTCTCTAGAAGAGGAAGAAATATTCATTCTGTCGTTTAACTAACAAGATAGAAGTAAGACTTAAATTTTCCTACCCTAGGTTTGACAGGAAATAAAATTAAATCCATTTGGTTACGATTAAATAGAAGGCAATGCTTACCATTGTTTTATAGTCATCAAATTATTTATCGCAAAGAAATTTTTCTTTGAATTTTATTTGTAGAAATAATTGCTTTTAATAAACGAAATATTTGTAAGTGTAGTTAATACAATAATTTTTAAAGTATCTTTATTTTGCCAATTACGTTTCTTTCAGGGATACGTGCAAACTATTACCGTAAGGTGAATTTATGGCAGTTATTTTTAAGTTTTACTAACAGTTAAACCCTTTTCCAGCGGTTCTCAACTGGTGGTACCCAAGAGAAAAATAGACCAAAAAAAAAAGGTTTTAAGTATTAAATTTAAAATTTAAATATCCCAACATCCTGGTTAAGTCTCAGAATGATATTTCTTGGAATAAGTCCATTGCCATCGGCTTTAGCAGGAAAACATTTCGGTGTTATTTCTTAAATAAAGTCGCACTTGAAATTAAATTCCCACGTTGCCATTCATCGTGAAGCTTTAGTAGCCAAACAGTCCCCGAAAACATGACCATTGCTTTGAAGCAAGCTGTGAAAATCGTTAATTTTATTAAAAACTGAGCTTTAAGTTTGTGAACATTTACGATTTTATGCCAAGAGATCAGCAACGAACACGAAATGCTTTTTTACATTCCGAAGTAAGGTAGTTATCCAGAGACAAAGTTTTAAATCGTCTTTTTGAAGTTCGATCAGAAACTCGAATTTTCCCCTGTGATTTAAAATTTGAATTGCAAAATTGTTTTATTTAGTGAATTATGGTTGATACATTTAGTATAATTAGGATATTTTTGGAAAGTTAAATGAATTAAATTTAGGATTACGAAGTGTTAATTTATTTACAATTAGAGTTAAAACAAATACAACGATAAAAAAACTCGAGCTAATAATCAAAGAATTAGATAATAATAATATTTTCAGCTTTTTACCACTTTTAGAAAGTTTTCTAACCGAAAGTAATTTGAAAATAAAAGAAAAATTAGCATCCGATAATAAAAATGTTTTTTTAGTGATGCAACATGAATTTTACGAGGATTATTAAAAAGAAATTGGATTAGAAATCCATTTCGTTTAAAAAAATTTCCTGTAATTGAACTCTAACTAAAGATTTCAAAGATAACACACTTGACTGAACCGAAAAAAGAATTAAAGGCATTTCAAATAAAACTATTAAATTTGTATTGCCTTTTTGCGCAACCTGTTTGTGTGAACAAGGATTTTCTTCCATGGCATATTTGAAAAATAAATACAGAACAAAATTAAAAGTCGATCTTAATATACGGTTAAAACTAATATAAGACCAGACATAAACTTATCTCTCTTTTTAAACAGGTCCAAATTTCACACTAAATTTTAGAATTAAAGTACAGGATGTTTATAAAGTCCCGGACCCATTTTGATGTTTAATAACTCATAAAACAATGAAGATATAAACAAACTTGTGGCATTTATTGATGGAATAACTTACATATTTTCCTTTTCAGGTTTGAATATTTTTACTTTTGCAAATATCGTCAGCGCATGTGGTTAATTTAAGATAATTTCACTTTCCAGTCTAAATATCTGTACTTTTCTAAATATCGTCTGCTTATTAATTGCATTTTTCTCTCTTCTGTTTTTGGCATATGGGATAGCATATGGGGATCTGAAAACCCCCATGAATACCATGAGGCACAAAGGGATTCCCCAAAGGTTAATCTGTGGTGTGGAATAATGCACGACCAAGTCACTGGGCCTTTCTTTTTTACACAAAAGACGGTCTCATCAGTCGTATACTTAGACATGTTGGAAAACTTCGTATTTCCACTACTAGAAGAGCTTCAGCCATATGTCTTTTTGCAACAAGATGGTGCACCACCTCATTGGGATACCATCGTTCGTAGTTCTTTGAATGACCATTTTACAGGAAGATGGATTGGGCGAGGAGGTCCAATTCCTTCACCCAGCTC